>OX422212.1:540816507-541298536 GCA_949130495.1 Sambucus nigra
TCGCGCATTTTCTAAAATGGGGCCCTGTCTGTGAGCCTAGTTATAAGTCCAAACCATAGCTTTGCATATAGTAGGACCCCCACTTTTTCAGGCTCAAGTCCCGTCCGGCATTGCATTTAGGAGAATTAAATAAAAGTGAAAACATAATAATCATAATAATCATGCTGAGTTCCATCTCCAAAAACATTTCTCCATTCCTTATCAAAATTCCAAAAATAGTCCTTCCTTTTTTCTAAAAAATCAATGCCATTCTACGCCTTCTCAGGTCGATCACAAGTCCTTAGCCTGACTCTCTATTAGCTTCAGTCTTCAGTCAAATCACCCCAGAGTTTTATCCGTTCTTCTACTACTTCTTCTGAGTCCGAAATCCATCCATCTTCCATGGAGAATAAATATCAAGTACCAGCCATACAGCCGAATCTGATGACGGTCCTAGCTCAGCTCGTGTCCAAGATTGACAACCTCCAAACTGAGGTCTGAGAGATGCAACAAAACCAAGTTCTTATTCCTCAAGAGCTAGAGGCCCTATTACCTGGTGATATGGGTACACCCGAGCCTATCTGGGTTCCGAAAGAATATCAGCACGCTCTACGTGCCCCTCTTGCCAATGGGCCACCACCTACCCAGGTTCTAATGCCAAATATTGCCCAGCCTATGGCTAACCTGCCTGTGGTCGCTGATCCAAAAAAAAGGAGTTGAATAAAGTCAAAGAGGATCTCAAGATTCTCACCAAGAAGTTTGACCAAGTTAGGATCTTTGGGAATTACATGGACTACACCCACATGTCTCCTTATCCTAAAGCAAGGTTACCCGAGAAGTTCAAGATGCCAAATATCAAGAAGTTCGGAGGTAATGGACCTCCAATTGTTCATCTTCGTAGTTATCATCATTCCATGACTCTAGTAGGGGCTTCTGAAGAGGTGATGACCCAATTGTTTCAGCAAACATTGAAGGATAGTGCCCTCCGATGGTTTTTATCTCTTAAGGAATCCAGAATCCGTAGCTGAGAGGATATAGCCCAAGAATTTATATCTCAGTACAAATACAATGAAGAGCATGAGGTCACCCGTCATGATTTAGAGCTGCTAAAACAGAATCCATGGGAATCAGTCAGTAACTTCATAACTCGGTGGAGGGAACAAGCAACTAACGTGACTAATCGGCCATTCGAAGAAGAACAGGTCAACATAGTGAAGAAGAATTTCTTGCCCCATGTTCGAGCGATGATGGGAGGACAATACTATCCCCAATTTCGAGCTCTCAGAGAGGCTGGAGTGGAAATCGAGGAAAGCCTCGTTAAAACAGAGGTCAAATCAAAGAAGGTGTGAGGATAGTTCACCCCTAGAAAGTATGATAAGCCTGCCAGTGCTACCATTTTGACCATCAACAACATCTCTCAACCAGCCACATCATGGGCACCAGAAAGACGCCCTTCCCCCATCTTAAGGGAATACACTGAGCTCCATGCTCCCCTCTCCAAAGTTTACCAAGCCATGTTAAGACGAAACCTCATCAAACCCTTGGATCCCCATCCATTTCCAAACCCACTCCCAAGAAACTTCAAGATCGATGCTCATTGCGCCTTTCACCAAACTTCCGGCATTACTACCAACCAATGCTTCCACCTTTGGAATGTAATCCAAGATCTCATTGACCGGGGTACCATCGCCCCACCAGCCAATCCTAAGCCAAACACTACTCATAACCCACTCCCAAATCACACCAATGCCACCTTCTTGGAAGAAAACCCAGATTTCAATCCGTCAACTCAAATCATACCCATATACTCTCCTAAACCTCTTCAAATTTACCCATATTTCCTCCTACACCCTACTAGCCTCGCTGATCAGGAACTGTCCCTCTTTACCAGAGCATGCATCGCTGTCCATGCCCATTCTGAAAATGGAGGTATGGAATTGCCAGAGGTGTTAAAACAACTCCTAGAGTTCGGGCTGAAATTGCCCACACAGATGGTCATCGATTGCCAGAGATTCAGTACACTATTTTTGGAAGAACGAAAATGAGCCCGAGATTAGGATAGATGGGTGGTACCAACGGACGAAGTCACCTTAGATGATGTTGTCCAGACTATGGCAGAATTATTCGAACAAACCAACAGCATTTGTAGTATCACTGGGTTACTTGACACTTTGAAGATACAAGGGCGCCTGGTCCCTTAAATCACACATATCCCCACAGAATGGGAGAACTTTTGTGAAGAAGCCATTGAACTTATCGAATGCATCGACTTTACATGGAAAGATAGAATTGTTACCACCGGATGGGAGGAAGAATTCGAAGATTCGAGTGAAAAACAAGCTTCAGGAAGAACTGGCCTAGTAGCTGACATATATGTGGGATGGTATCATTTGAAGAACTCCTTGGAGAAGTAAATAGGGTGGCAGAACAACCTGAGATTGACAAAGAAATGGGATTCATGTTCTTCCTTTCTTCAGTAAATCACATGACCATATCAGGGAGACATTACCAGGTTCCAAGCTCACTACCAGCAAATGACTAAGGGAAGGGCGTTGAAAACCTTCTTATGCCAGAGATGACCATTGAGCAAGATACTCAATCAACTGAAGAAAACTCAAGCTAACATCACTCTATAGGAGCTTTCATGTCTTCCCAGCTACACAGAAACGCTATAATCAAGCTGATCACTGGACCCATAGTTCCTCCTTCTACCACACCAGAAGAAACGGTAAATCTGGTCGGATCCTTAACCTCTACCAGAATGTTATCATTCTCTGAAGAAGAAATCCCTAGAATTTGGACAAATCATAATCATGCACTCAACATCTCTGTCGAAGTTATGGGGAATGTCATGCCACTTTCCCTTGTCGATAACGGATCCGCCTTAAACGTTTGCCCTCTGAGAACCTTCAAGTGTTTAAGACTGAAAGAAAGAGACCTCGCTCCAACCTCTGTCGCCGTATACGCCTACGATAATACCCATCGTGAGCTGATGGGATCCATAAAACTTTCAATAGGGATTGGCCCTATAAACCCCATCGTTGAATTCCAAGTCATAGACATCTCAACTTGTTTCAACCTGTTGCTCGGACGCCCCTGGCTCCATAATAACAAGGGTGTGTCTTCCTCACTCCATCAAAAATTGAAGTTCTTCGCCGATGGGCTAGTCATCACCATTTTGGGCGACGACCGAAATGTCGAGGGCATAAGCACTAGCAGTCCAATCCTTGAGATACAACACGAGTCAAATGATATGCTCCAATCATTCGAGTTGAGCCACTCCTACTCCCGGTAGGGGACGGTTTCAAAGAAAGGGTTTGTCCGGAATATGACCCTCATGGCAATGTCAATGTAATTCAGATATTCAAAAACATTCACTTCATGCCCGGACTAGGACTAGGGAGAATGTAGCAGGGGATACTTGATCCCATCGAACTGAAGAAAGCTTTCCCTCCTTATGGCTTGGGGTATCAACCATCATAACAGGAGCTCAGAATGATCTGCCAATCTCGACGAAAGAGAAGATCAGACTACATTCAAACTATCTCAGGAGACTCCTTAAATGGACGATTCATCAAAGAAGGCGAGGACATCCCCTTTTGTGGTTTTCCAGAACCAGGGTATGGCCACATAGACAAGAAGATGTGGCCGGGAATGGAGATCTTTTTCCAAGATATCTACCCATGGGCCGAAAGTTTCCTACACCGCATACAACCGTTCATAAAGATACCAAAGAGATTGAGGAAAGTGATTCCAAAGATTCCTTCAACCTGCAGATACTGGGACTGACACTCTGCAGGGTTCATTCAGGCACTGCATCAATAGACCCATCCCGTCTGATTAATGTTGTCGATACTCCTGTCCTCAACTGGAATGCTGCGCCAGTTCTACCTCGCAAAATCACCCCTAACCCCAATGTTTACCCTATTTCTTCTTCGGTTTCCTATCCTTGCTCAAATGTAATCGATACCTCTTTTGATGAGGTTCTCAAGGCTGTTTTTCCTATCAATGAAATAAATGAAGATTTTGAGTATCTTGTTGTTCCTTACATTAACTGTTTGAATTCTAATCAAACTTTTGATGATGATGATTTTGCAAATGAATAATTCTTAACTGATATAAATAAGGTTAATAATAAACAACATAACCGCATTCAAGTTAATGAAGAAGAGACTGTTGTTTTTAATCTCGGTTCTAGTAGCCAACTACGCGAGATTAGGATAGGGGCCACCCTTGACGAGGATGAGCGTGCACAACTCAAAGAATTGCTGAAGGAGTTCGTGGATGTCTTCGCATGGTCCTATGATGATATACTCGACATTGATCCTGAAATAGCTCAGCACGAGATCCTTACTCTCCCAGATTACAAGCCGGTTAAATAAAAATTGAGAAAGCTCCGCACCGAATGGTTGATTAAGGTCAAATAAGAGGTGGTCAAACAGTTGAACGTGGGGTTCATTCGTGTGATCGAATATCCCAGATGGCTAGCCAACATAGTACCTATGCCGAAATCAGGAGGGAGGGTTCGAATGTGTGTAGACTACCGAGATTTAAACAAAGCTTCTCCAAAGGATGATTATCCGCTACCCAATATCGACATGATCGTGGACAACACAGCCAGTCATGCTCTCAAGTCATTCATCGATGGGTTTGCCGGATACAACCAAATCAAGATGCACCCAGACCACCAAGAAAAAACTGCATTCATCACCCCATGGGGAACCTTTTGCTACATCATTATGCCATTTGGTCCCAAGAATACTGGGGCTGCCTACCAAAGGGCTTCCACAAACATCCTGCACGATCTGATTCACAAGGAGGTCGAGGTTTATGTGGATGATATGATTATCAAGTCCAAAAATAGAGAAGGTCATGTTCTCGCTCTCCGGAAGTTCTTCGAACGACTGCAACAATATCAGATGAGACTTAATCCACAGAAGTGTGTCTTCGGCGTTACGATGGGAAAACTGTTGGAATTCATGGTCAGTGAAAAGGGGATAGAAGCAAATCCTGCAAAACTGAAGGCCATACTTGAGATTCCACCACCCCGAACAGAAAAAGAAGTCTGAGGTTTTCTTGGGAAATTATAATATATCAGCCGGTTCATCATCCAGTTAACCTCCATCTGTGAACCGATCTTCAAGATCCTCCAAAAAGATTCAACCAAGGTTTGGAATGAGGCCTGCTAAGAAGCTTTTGACTGAATCAAACAATATCTGACCCAACCTCCAGTTCTCATGCCACCACAGTCTGGTCTCCTTTTGCTCCTATACCTAACCATAACCAACACTGCAGCTGGGGCTTTGCTATACCAATACCTTAAAGACTCTCATAAAGAAAGAGCCATCTATTATGCCAGTCGCAAATTGGTCGAGTACGAGGTCAACTAACTGCTTTGGAGAAGGTATGTGTCGCACTTGTCTGGGTCACCCAAAAGTTGCGACACTACATGCTCGCCTTCCCCATCAAATACCAGCTTGAGAAACCCACCTTATCCAGTCGAATGGCTCGATGGTTGATGATCCTAACCGAGTTCGATATCGTGTACATCACACATAAAGAAGTTAAAGGAAGATCCATCTCTGACTACCTCCCTGATTACCCCATAGACGAAGAAATGTCTGGATCTCCGAATTCCCAAATGAAAATATCCTCTGCACCACCAAAGACCGCCTTCGATGGAAAATGTTCTTTGATGGCTCTGCCAACAAAAAGGGATATGGCATTGGGATACTCCTGATCTCCCCAGATGACTGCCACACTCCCATCGCCATTAAATTAGATTTCCCTTGCACCAACAACATGACGGAATACGAGGCATGCACAGTGGGCCACAAAGTTGCTCTCAAGAAAGGTTTTCAATACCTTGACGTCTATGTGGATTCTTCCCTTATCATCGGTTAAGTGCTCAGAAAGTGGAAAGTCAAGGACAAAAAGCTCCAACTCTTTCATGCCCAATTAGAAGAGTTAGCCTCTCGATTTCGAGATATCACCTTCCATTACCTACCCCGAGCAAAGAATAACCTAGCCGATGCTCTCGCCACCTTGGCCTCCATGGTCGACATGTCCAAGGTAATAACAATGACCCCCTTCATAGTTCAAAAGCAATACAAATCGACCCATTACTACCACATGGAGCTTGCCTCCACTGAAGATCCTGAACTAGTCGATTACTGGTACTATGATATCTGGTGCCTCCTCAAACATAGTAGGTATCCCGAGGGATCCAACAAGAAAGATCGAACGACCCTCTAAAGACGGACCACCCAGTATATCATCTATCATAAAGATCTACTCAAGAGGAACTTCGATAGAACTCATCTACACTGCATCGCAGGGGCTGAGATTGAGAAAATAATGCACAAAATCCACAGCGGGGAATGAGGACCCCACATGAATGGTCATATGCTAGCCAAGAAGATCGTCCGACAGGGCTACTACTGGACCACCATGATCCAGGACTGCGCCGCCTATGTCTGGAGGTGCCTTAAATGCCAATAATTCTCCAACCTGCAACACTTGCCTCCACGAGAATTATACAACATGACCTCTCCCTGGCCGTTCTCCACCTAGGGTGTCGACATCATTGGGAAGGTTACACCAAAGTCTTCAAACGGACATGAGTTCATCCTTGTTGCCATCGATTACTTCACCAAATGGGTCGAGGCTGAGTCATATGCAGTATTGAATGCCAAGAAAGTGACCAAATTCCTCAAGAAAATTATCATCTGCCGATATGGGGTCCTGCACGAGCTGGTATCAGATAATGGGATGCATTTTGAAGCAGAAGTCACAGAAGTAGTCAATGAGTACGGGATTCAGAGACACAAATCTTCTCCCTACCGACCTCAGACCAATGGTGCAGTTGAAGCCACCAATAAGAACCTCAAAGCCATCATCAACAAGATGACCGAAAGTTATAGGGATTGAGCCGATAGGATCCCATATGCCCTCTGGGGCTATCGAACCTCAATCCGAACTTATACTGGGGCTACCCCTTACTCCCTGGTCTATGGCATGGAAGCAGTCCTACCTGTGGAGCTGGAAATACCCTCACTACGCGTCATACTCGAAGGCGAGGTTAGTGAAGAAGACTGGTGCCAAAGCCGTCTTGATGAGCTAGCCCTGCTAGATGAAAGAAGATTAAAATCTATTTACCACATACAGGGGTACCATCGCCGAATAGCGCGATCATTCAATAAAAAAGTCAAGGACCGCGACATCCGAGAGGGATACTTATCCCTCAAGGAGACAGTAGAACCCATCTGGGACCCCAGGGGGAAATTCAAGCCTAATTGGAGCGACCCCTACATTGTGAAGAAAATCTTATCCGGCGATGCCGCCATGCTCACTGACATAGATGGGGAGGAGATGGCTCGTCTAGTCAATCTGGACCGTCTCAAGAAATGCTACCCCTAGTCCGAAATATCGGCGCGCTACGACTCTTCTCATCCCCCTTATATTCTAAAAAAAACGCTTCCTTTCCCTCTACCCAGAACTACGTGGCCCTGATCCTCTACAAAAACTATTTTAAAACACTTTCAAAAAACCCGAGAGGTACGTAGGCAACTCATGCACCTCACATGAGCACGACCCTTTCTTTTTCACAAAATAATATTCTTTTCTTACCTCTGAGTACGACGGTTCATTATAAAAATACTTGAACAAATCGATTATGTATGCCTTAGTGATCAATATAGATAATTCAAAAATATAAAATTCATCGAGAGGGACAACTGGATGATCAGAAACTTGTTTATTTCATTAATAAGAAATTACAGTAAAGATTACATAAGAAAAAGAACGGATAACTCCCTTCCCCCCTACCATCAAAAGCCAAATAAAATCCCCACACATATCACACAAATAAACTCCCCAGAAGTCCTACCCACGGCTACCAGAGGAGCCCTCACCCTCATCATCTACATCCTAAGGACCCCAAGTTTCCCCTACTTGAATAGAGTTCCGTAAACACTTCATGGATTGATGAGCTTAACCATATTTGAAAAGACCACAACACCCCCTTCCATGATGTCAGATAAAACAAACCATCTTTGTCCAGTCTCCACTGCCAACATCTTGCTGACTACTTTCCTCCACAACCACTTCATGTAATCTTTGGGGACAAGGCAAACCTTCCCGATAGATTGAGAGGGACGGGTTGAAGGATGCCGATTTTCCCACAGAGACCCCAGCAACCGACGCAGGCACTCAGTCAAATCCTCTACTGGAAAGAAATTTGAGATCCGAGGTGGCACGACCTATGCCCAGCCGAATTGGCGGAGAAGCCGCCAAGGGAAATAAAAAGAGGTCTATCTGAGACCAACCAGCCGCACATATGAATAGTCTCCTAGATCCATAATAGGCTGCAACTGTCCCCACCAAGGCACTGACCAATACAGACCACAAGGCCCATCCTCCACAAGCTAATTCTCCCAGTTCTCAACATAGAGGCCAACGCGGATGAAGTAGCGCGAAAAGAAGTTGGGTACGTCCGATAAGGGATATTTTGGAGGAGTCAACAATAGAAATTTTCTAGACAACCACAAGAACAGCATCACAGGGCTACCCCTCAAAAAGTCAAAATGGTCTTCTCTCCAAGCATCCAGGCCATTCAGAGTCTCCGCTAATATCACCGCCGCGGGATTGCGAAGATATGGCATCCATGAAGTAATGTTTGCAAGTTGTGGGTCCACCTGCAATTCCCTAGTCACCAGCAACAATTTGGAAACCAGACCCAGAACAACGACTCCAGCATAGCCAGCATCACCTACCTCTCGCAAATGCACGGACTGCAACACCGTCGAGAGGGAGATCATTCCTCCAGCAACCAATGATCTAGTCGCCGAAGCTAAAATATGAAGAAGCCCGGCCAACAAATCCTTGGGACAATGGGAAAATTCGGGCAAAACCGCAGCAACACTGGGATATACACCCAGTATGGCAGAAAATTCCTCGTAGGTAGGACAAATTTCTTCCAAGCCAAAGCGAAATACATGGTCTTTGGGGTACCAGAATTGTACCGTCGCCATCAGCATATTCCACTCAATAGGCCGATTGCGCCACATGGAGACTCGACGCATGTTGAATGCATCGTAGTCAACATTATAAGAGCACATAGCTTCCAAGGCTTCGAGGTAATTGGCAAACTCAATGCTACCAGGGAGAGCCATCTTGCAAGACTAAAAGACAATGGGTAGGTATGTAAGAATGCAAAGGTGTGACGAAATCACTCCACCTTTCCCCTTTTTTATACTTGAAAATCCTCACAAGGGACATAATCCTTCCAGAAATCGGAGGGAATACTACCCCACAAGGTACCAAAGGCTGAAGAGGGTACCATTAAAATCTTTGAATTAATGGGACTGGACTGAACTGTCGATAGGCAGTTCAGGGTGCTTGCCGATCGGCAACCCCCCCCCCCCCCATTTTTGGAAATTTCCCATTTTTCCTCTTTTGTCAGATCAGAAAACTCAAATAAAAATAAATTGATATTCTCAACAGAATTTCAAAATCCCTTTCAATTTCCCATTTTTAATCAAAAACTTTCTTTCAAAAAATTTCAAAAATATTCCTTTTTACGATCTCAACAGCAAAGTAAAAAGCGCATGCATTCATTCATCATTAATATGAGATAATAAAAAACTCCATTGTATTACATATATTTGTGTTATGTGTTAAATCAATTTTACAGGAAAATAAAAAGAAAAGCCAAAAACAACGGGACTCAGCCCGAACCCACATTCTCTCTCTCTCTCTCTCTCTCTCTCTCTCTCTCTCTCTCTCTCTCTCTCTCTCTCTTTCAAGAGCTTCCACCCCTGGGACGCTCTCTCTTCCCCCTACGACGAGATGATGCACCACCACTTCCCGAGCCAGAGTCCTTTTTAGATGAGGTAGACGGCACCAAGAAAGAAGGAGGCTGTGTGGGTGGCACCACCACCTCCTCCTCAGCAATCTGACAAACCACCCTCTCCCCAAGGTTACAGGAATGGCCAAACTCATGCGCCATCAAATGCCTCATCCGCGCATTCACCCCGGTCGCCCTTGCATCCTGAATGGCTGTCCCCAAGGGATAAAAGGTCACCTGAAAATCTCCAAGCGAGCATAAATCAATACAATATCAGAAGGTGCAAAAGCTAAGACTGAAATGGAAAGAGTCTTACCCTACCACTAGTTAGGTCATTCAAGACCTGACGCACCGCCTCCAGGGAGAGAGATCCCTTCGAATGCCGATTGGCCTTACGCCATCGATACAAGCGATAGAAATCCCCAACAGTGTCGTCCTTCAAAGCAATCAGTGTGGTATTGCACCCAATCACCTCATAGAACCACGTCTTATTCACAAGCAAAAAAGAGACGCATAAGGAAAATGCGAATGCATGAAAAGAAATGCGCAAAATAAAGAATACCTCAAGAAGGTATGTGGCCCCACTAAAAGTCTGCCGGCAGCACCGGCTGGATGCATCCAGAGAAAAGTAAAGGGTCTCCAAGGTCAGACTTACCCAATCATAGAAGGGGATGTTCAAAAACATCCTCAAGTACGGCAGAAACCGTAAATGAATGACGTCGCCGCTCGATGCCACCATGAAACTACCTAGCACTAGAAGAATGAATAACCGGGCCATCTACCTCACTTGCAGCCTGTCATCCACATCGATCTCCCTACCCAACAGAACATCCTTCAACAGGGACAGTAAGATAGAATCCCCAGAGACTATCCTCCCTACATCACCAAGTGCCTCACGCACTGCCTCTTGTCTCACCCGTAAAGAGTGATCCACCTATATCTTCTCTCCATCATAATCTAGCCCCAGCAGCTGCTGCACATCTATGGGAGTCACAGTCATCTCCCCGAAGCCGAAATGAAAGGTATGGGTAGTGTCCCACCACCTCTCTCCCAAAGCGCACAAGACCATTGTCGAACGAGGCGTCTCATCCAGCACCGATGCCAATCGCCAAAAACCCACTAATGATACCATCCAGCGCACCACAGGTGGGAGATGCTCCCAGATATCTTTGAGCCCCGTTGTCCCACGGGCACGCATGTTCTTCAAAGAGATATCAGACTGGCAAAAAGAAAAGTCTCAACAAAAGTCAAGAAAGAAAAATCACCAGAAAGAGAAGAATGCCAAAGGTCGGGTTACTTACACAACCGTCAGGGATCACTCTCAAAGATAGATGACGCGATGGCTCCCGTAACAAGGTCCGCTCATTCGCAACAGGCTGGAATGCATCAAAGGAGTTCTCACTCCCTAAGGCAAGAGGCGCCCTAGCCATCCACTCCACATTCTCCCAATCATCAACGGTCAACCACTCCCGGTGGACTGCAATGCTCACGAAGGCGAGCATTTCTTGAAGATCGAAATGATAGAACGATTTTCAGAAGAATCGCAGAGAGAGAAAGGGAAGCTGTGAAAAAATGAGGGGATTCTCCCCCTTTATATAGGATACCAAGCGCCATGCGATCGACACCTCCCCCTACCATACCGATCGGCACTGACCCCTTGCCTTCCCGAGGTAGCCCAAAAGTCCATGCCACTGCCGAATGGCACCCTTCATACTATGCCGATCGGCACCCCCCTTTAATTTCGTACAGAAATTCCCAAAAAATATCGGAAAACCTCAAAAAATCCCCAGAAAATTCCTAAAAATCCCAGGAGGGATTTAAAGCCTTTTTACCAAAAAAATTTCACGTTCCCTCAAGCGGAACCCCTCTTCCCCAACGGAATCCTGAAAAAACAAAGTCAAAACTCCTGGAAAAAGCTCCGGAGGATCCCTAAGGATCACTTGATCACTTCCCCAGCGAAATTCTCTTACAGCTCTGTTATTCCCCCTGCAAGGTCTCCTAAAAGCTTCCCCAGCTATCAGCTCCCTAACTCAAATCAAAATCACAGAGCTCTTTCTCCAGCAGAATCAAAATCCAATCTTTATCCACTTTTAGGTCAGAATTGGCCCCGTTCTTGGATCGTCACCTGAGTTAGGTCAGAATTGACCTCGGTCGTGACCACATTTGGGTCAGAATTGGCCCCGGTCTTGGATCGTCACTTGAGTTAGGTCAGAATTAACCTCGGTCCTCGGTTGTCACCACTTTCGGGTCAGAATTGACCTCGATCTTGGATCGTCACCTGAGTTAGGTCAGAATTGACCTCGGTCCTTGGTCATCACCACTCTTGGGTTAGAATTGGCCCCGGTCCTGGATCTTCACCTAAGTTAGGTCAGAATTGACCTCGGTCGTCGGTCGTCACCATTTATTGGTCAAAATTGGCCCTAGTCTTGGATCGTCACCTGAGTTAGGTCAGAATTGACCTCGGTCCTCCGTCACCACTCTTAGGTCAGAATTGGCCTCGGTCTTAGATTGCCACCTGAGTTAGGTCATAATTGACCTCGGTCCTCGATCGTCACCACTTTTGGGTCAGAATTGGCCCCGGTCTTGGATCATGACCCGAGTTAGGTCAAAATTGACCTCGATCCTCGGTCGTCACCACTTTTGTGTAAGAATTGGCCCCGGTCTTGGATCGTCACCTAAGTTAGGTCAGAATTGACCTCGGTCCTCGATCGTCACCACTTTTGGGATAGAATTGGCCGCGATCTTGGATCGTTACCTCAGTTAGTTGAGAATTGACCTCGGTCCTCAGTCGTCACCACTCTTGGGTTAGAATTGGCCCCAGGCTTGGATCATGACCTGAGTTAGGTCATAATTGACTTCGATCCTCGATCGTCACCACTCTTGGGTCAGAATTGGCCCCGGTCCTGGATCGTCACCTGAGTTAGGTCATAATTAACCTCGATCCTCGGTCATCACCACTCTTAGGTCATAATTGGCCTCGATCTTGGATCGTCACCTGAGTTAGGTCAGAATTGACCTCGGTCCTCAGTCATCACCACTTTTGGGTCAGAATTGGCCCCAGTCTTGGATCGTCACCCGAGTTAGGTCAGAATTGACCTTGGCCCTCGATCATCACCACTCTTGGGTCAGAATTAGCATCCTCGATCGTCACCACTCTTGGGTTAGAATTGGCCCCGGTCTTGGATCGTCACCTGAGTTAGGTCAAAATTGACCTTGGTCGTCGGTCATCACCACTCTTCGGTCAGAATTGGCCCCGGTCTTGGATTGTCATCTAAGTTAGGTCAGAATTGACCTCGATCCTCGATCGTCACCACTCTTTAGGTCAGAATTGACCTCGGTTATTAGACCTTTACCCTAAGCCCGCTGATTGTGCTTTGACCCGCAGAATTGGTCACCCTCCCCAACACCACTTCAAGTCCTCAGAATAGACCTAAACCTCCGATCATCATTCATCCCCAGCACACTCCTTAGGTCCTCAGAATCGACGTCGACCTTCTGAATCGGCCATACTCCCTTAAAAGCATCATATGGTGTCTATTTGACGATCACCAATTGTTCAAAACTCACCCGTCGAGGGGCTCTACAGACACCCCATTATATTACCCCCTAACTTTCCTTAGGTCCCTAGTACCTCCCTTCACCACTGTAAACCCAGGTCACGTCCCGAGTACAGACCTGAAAGTCATCGGGCACTCCCCAGCTCAGTTTGACCCAAAAGTCAAACTCTTTGTCTTGATCGAGACTCAATAAATCTTCGAAGGTCACTGAATACCCTTTCCAACGGTCCACCTCCTGCGTGATTTCGACTTACCATGCGAACGAACGATCCGTTTGTATTCGAAACCTGACCTAGAGTCCACCAGGCTCTCTCGGGCTTTGTTTGACCTATGTTAACTCTTCAGCCCAACTAAGTATGAATGAATCTTCGAAGGTCTTTGAATTACCTTTCCAACGATATGCCCCGTGCACGATTTTGACCAACGGTTTTCCCTTGGCGACCGATTTCCAGAAAAAATTGAAGCGCACTTTCAATTGGCAGGTTCCAGATCCTACCTATCGGCACATGCCGATAGGCTGGAACAAGTCTATGCCGACCAGCACTCACCTGGGCCTATAAAAGGATACCTTCACCTCATTTGCAAGGAGATCCCAGATCTGATAAAAATCTCTCTGAACGAATCCCAAAAACCTCTCTCGAAGGCAGCGTGATTTCAACTTCCAAATCCCCTTTTTACTTCCACTTTTCATCACCCTTTTCATCAAACTTGGTGAATTAGACACTCTCCATCATCATCCAAGTGCAAGGGCTACTCTCCAACATTCAAGATCTTCAAGAAAGTTCAACTTTCTCAAACTCTCTCTTAAATTCTGTTAAATTCCCAATAACTTTTTTTCTTATTTAGCACTTTTATTATCTCAACTCACACATCCTAATATACTTTTTATTTAGTATTATTGCACATCTCTTATTTTCATATAAATAAAAAGCCAAAAAAACAAAAAAAATAGTGTTTGCTCCTAAATTCCAAGTAGAGATTCTCACACTTTTTCGACACTTTTCTCACAACTAAAACACTTTTTTCTACACACACACACACACACACAAATAAGAGATCCCCTTTTTGGATTTATGGTATAAACCCCACCCCTCATTTTGTATGAGAACTACGTTGACTTTGATGCCTTTATAGGCTACGTAGACGTCTCGGGGTAAAACCCGAGACTCGAGTCCTTTTCTCACTTTTTTTCTCTTATTTTCTATTTTCTCTAAATTCAATTTTCTTATATTACATATTTTTTCTTAGCGACGTACTACTCCATATGCGTTATCATTCCATTATAACGATCAACGTAAGGGTAATCGCGTAAATCCTATTTTCCAATATTATTCTAATATCTTCCTACGGATGACTCGCTTTATCTTTTCCATGATACAAGTCGAGGATTCCTACAACCATTCTATATATACACATGCACACATATCATAGGGGGAAACGAAAGGAAAATAGCAATTATCCATGATATACCGAAAAGGCAGAATGGGTGCCTATCACCTTCCCATTTCGTAACTAAGCCTCCGAACCCTTCTTGAATAATTTGGTTTCGCACGCACCAGTATGTCTTCGGATGCCATCCTTCGGGGTGGCTTCCCCTTTTTTTTTATCTGTTTTAAGTAAAATAGACTGGGGACTCTGAATCTCTCTACATTTTCACATCTCAAACGACGCCGGCCGAAGCGCTCCCCAGAGGGACGCGCGAGACCCGAAGCATCCTTTCCTCCACGCACCCGCCCGCACGGATCAGGATCGGGGATGGCCACACCGATCATTTAAAGAATAATTTTTCATCCAAGGTTGCTGAATCATTGTGGACATAGAGGAGAAACCTTTGGAAGAAAGATTTCCCGAAGGAGACAATGAGCTCCGATATTTTGTCTTTGAAAGAGAGACTGCCTCTTAATATTGAAATGTGGGTGGATCGGCGGGAAATTTTTTTATAGAATGAGGTAAATGAGAAAAAGTTGGTCCAAAGGGATCAAAACAAAAAAAATAGGGCACAAAAATTGATGTTCACAAGTTGGGATCCAAATCATATGAGGATTTGAAGAATGAATGGGGGAGTAAGGAAAAGGATGATACATATGCGAGTAAAAAACCAAATCGGTCCAACTTATTCGTTCATGTTCAATGGGAAAAAGATAATAAATGTCCGTCGAACTTGGCTGAGATGCTAGAATCAATAGAGGCCATCAGTAGTTAGTTAGGTTCAAACCCTAATGATGACTTTGGCCTTGAAAATGATGCACTGACCCTGAACTTTGTAAAGGACAAAAGAGGGAGAACGAGAGGTGTTGTCTCACATGTGCCAAAATCAAAATTTCAACACATCGCACCTCTCATGGATGAGTTCTCTTTAGTCAAGGATCGTGCCACATCTAATGAGGAAAGAAAGTTTAACACCTTCGAGGATGTCTAGGATATCGACCTTTGTCGTTATTTGATATCATCATCCACCTGCTTGTAAATTTACGCGATGAAGATTTATTATGTGGTCCCGTTAGGTATTGTTGGATGTACCCTTTTGGGCGCTTGATGAAGACCTTCAAAGATTACGTAAAGAATACAGGGTATATATGAGGGGCAATTAATGAAGAATATGAAACGATGGAATCGTTTGTATATGCTAGGAAACATATTCCAGAACAAGAGGTGAGGAGGTTCAATCCTTGTGGAGAATGAGTGATCGAGGAACCTAAAGAGTTTGAGGATGAATTGACTTTTAAAAACCTAAAGAGGCGAAACTCACAAATCTACAATACGAGAAAGCAACTCATTATGTCTTCGAATCGCTAGATGAAGTAAAAGATTGGAGAGAGTGAGTATCTACTGAATTCTTCTTCTTTATTGATATGTTTTTTATAATTTATGATCTAAACTCTATAATTTACCGATAGGAAGTACGAGAACGAAATTGCATAAAATTAAAGGAGAAATTACACGACAACTAATATTAGGTAATGGGTGTCAAAAGAGGTAATCTTCACATCATATGTATCCGGTTATTTATCCATGTATGGTAAACTATGCCCTAAAATTAATTCATTAATAAATGTATATTCTAAAAAATGGTGATGTCTCTTCCAGACTTGTGTGCTCAGCAAAAGATCCTAGTTTTCGTGCGAAAGAGTTTAAGAAATTCCTCACCAAGGATTTTGATTTCATTTCATATCCATATGATGAAAATATTTTGATGCAAAATAGTGGGGGTATCAATTTCAGTCTTGACCACCTATATTACTAGTAAAAGCGGTAAAAATACCAAGAATACAATGCTAACCTATTATGGGATAATTCAACAAATCCTAGAACTTGATTACTTAGATTTCACAGAAATCATATTCTATTGTGGTTGGGTAATGGGGGGGGGGGGGGGG
The DNA here is from genome assembly GCA_949130495.1 of Sambucus nigra. NCBI lineage: Eukaryota > Viridiplantae > Streptophyta > Magnoliopsida > Dipsacales > Adoxaceae > Sambucus > Sambucus nigra. Next base: position 540,833,268 of record OX422212.1, read on the forward strand.
GGGGATACAAAGAATTATTGCAAAGTTGATACTAACTCCAAACTTATTATGGTAGATTTATGAAAGTTGAAGAATAAATATCACATAGTCGACGAGCCTTTTATTTGTGCCTTTTATAATGTAAACAATGTATTCTACTCAAAGTGCATAAATGATGGCAATTGGTCTATTGTTTTTCATGCACAAAAGGGTATGACTTCTCAAGTGGATGCATTAAAGGCTCAAACGAGTTACATTCATCTCTTGATCGCAACCCTAATTTGAAGGATCTTTTAGTTGATTTAGAGGAAGATTGAGTATCAAAATATTATTTTATCCCTATCAATCTTATTGTATCCTATTATGATGTTGACATTGTATTAGCGCTTTACTTTGATGTATAATTGTTCAGTTACTTTTATGATTGTTTACTATTATTTATGTAAGCTAACTTTCGATAATATGTTATGGATCGCAGGAACCAGATACCATTTACTTTAATTGAAGTAGTTATATAATTGAAATCCATTATCTCTTAAATATTTTAGATATTTGGTTTAGCTATTAGATATATATTGGTTGTTGGATAGTATGTTAGAAAGAGTACCTGATAATTATTGGTTGTTGCCCTGTTGTTGGTTTTTGGCTGTTGGACAATCACGAGAACCCCGATTTGAGAACACGACATTAATTTAAAAATATATGAACTTTGGCTTAAAAATATGTCATTATGGGGCGAAACCCCAAAACACCCCTCAAATGGCCCTGTAAGAGACACCAATACCTCGCACGATAATTTTACCACTTGTACTTCAAACTAAATCCCCCTTTTCATGGGCTTTTCCCTTTTTGATGTTTTTCTCTTTAACATAGAAAATGGGTCATGTTTGGCAAGAAAATCTGCTTTTTCTAGCCTTACCAAATGCAACGTGTTGTAGAGCTCATTGAATTGGTCGGGAAAGGAGTCTTGAATAATGTGATGACTTTTCCCATTTGGAGTTTTAGTAGAATGTCTAGGAAATAGAGGAAATTACGTCATTTTAATTATAGTGAAAAATGGTTATGGACAAAGTCCATGACCATCTCTATTTTTTTGTCACGCATAAAAAGGTCACGGCCTAAAGCCGTGACTATTATGGTGATGTCATAGTATGGGTCATGGCCTAGTTCGGTTACCAGTGTCGTGACCAAATTAAATATTCAAATAATGTGTCATGACCTTGTTCCATGACTAGAGCAGTGACCAATATCATATTCAAAAGGATGGGTCATGGCCTTGATTCGTAACAATATTCGTGAGGAATATCATATTCCAAGGGATGGGTCATGACCTTTAGCCATGACCAAATCTAATAGTGAGTCATGGATATAGTCCATGACCATCTTCCGTAAGCCCTAGGTCTGTGACCCTTCGTTTGGTCAGGGATTTGGGTTGTGACCCATGAAAATTGTCACACCTGAAATGGTCACGACCCTTGGCCTCGACCCACAGTCCTGGTCAGGGACTTTGGCCGTGACAATTCACATAATATGGTGTAGTGTGAGTACTTAATAAATAGGACCAATTAGTTAATGAACTTTCTTAAACATATTACTTATCATTATGATAATTATGTTATATCAAATGTCTTATTTTAAGACTAACTATTTCAACGACCATAGACAACCTATAAATATTGGTCAACCAATATAAAGAGTTTTGCCAAATAATAAAACGTGAACAATGGATTACAGCTGATGAAAGGCCTATTTGGAAACCTTAGTCACCTACGATCAGATGCGTTGCTAAAATCCTCATTAAGGAATGACCCCTCAAACAATTGCCATTTTTCTTTTTTGGTTATAGGATTAAGGTTAAATGTGATTACAACATCTAAAAGGTAAGAATATCAAATGACCATACATCATTTAAGGAAACAAAAATGAAAATTTTTCCATAAACTCTTTAACTTATTACAAGGAAATGGAAAAAATAAATAATTAACAATAAAATTATGAATGGAGCTACAGTAATTGTTTGACCTGGATGGTTTATTCGTTAAAATACCAACTCCAGTAAATGAAACATCCCAAGTGTAAGCAGTAACGATCACAGTCATATGACTGGTCTTTCACGATCCACTAATCGGAATGGAATCCATTGATTTCCATAAAATGTCAATCATGTAAGGAGTATCTTGATGATCTAAGAAACTTGGGTCATACCAATATCATAACACAAAATACTATGGGACATTATCCATAGTGAGGGCATTAAGGAAATTGTATTTAAAACCAATAATCTAGGCATCGCTCAAGGTAGGAACCATATTGAGAAGAGCCTCATCCTAACCATTCATCCAGACCTGGCAAAGATGTTTATAGAGCTGGAATGTGAGACGATCAATCTTCTCGGTCACACTTTTAATGGTTGATACTTTATCAAGTAAAGTATTCTTATTCCTCTCTAGGTCTTTAACTAGATGACATTCATTTTGCCATTGATTGGAGGACTAACATTTGTCTTTTAAGGCCTTTTGAATCTTATATAGCTCCCCCTCAACTAGGCCTTGTCTTCTTCCTAAAAGGAATCATCTTTCCAAATATGTTCTCATGGTCTAGAGTTATTGGGTCTTTCATGATCATTCCTCAGATTATTATTCTCCTTCTCAATGATAGTGATTACCTCTCCAACACACATTAGATCATCATGTTGAATAAAATATTTCCTCAAATGAGTAGATCTAATGGTGGCTAGTCTGTCATAAAATCCACCATTTTTGGTCAAATCAGCAAGCTTTCACACTAAATTGAACTTCAGATTAAAGAATGACTCCTTGTGACTGTATTTAGCAATAAAAGTAATTTCAAGAAAAGAGGCATTGTTTGTGACTGATTGATTAAATAGGTGATGGAGATTCAATATGATTTTTTCACTCTAGCTAACACCTAAATATCTAGGTGTTTGTCAAGATCGTCATCCTCATCATCTTCATCATGACAAGTAGCGAACAGTCTCACACATCTCTTTTGAAAGTCCTTCTAAGAAATTACCAGTGCTTCAAGTTTTGCAATAAAATGTATAAACAAGTGGTCGAATATATAAGTTTGTGAAGGAAAAGAGAATACTTGCAAAAAACATACAAAATGTAAAAGTTTTAACCAATCAATCAATTCCAATAAAAAAATATTAAAAATGGAGATTCCCCTATATCATTTGGAAATATAGAAAGAAAAATATAACATTCTTTAATGAGAAGCCTTAAAAACTGTTTTGCCGACCTTCTCCTTCTTGACAGTCTGCTCAGCAGTAATCTGGTTTTTATTGGCAACCTTGTCAATTCTATTCAACAACAACATCATCATCATCCTCAATATCTTCCTCAAATTGAGGGGAAACCTGGTTGATGCTCGTTAAAGTGGCACGACCCTCATCTGTGATAATCTTACTAGAGCCTTATTCCATCCATTTTTATAAACTACCTTTTTAAGATTGGGAATCTATATTTCACCAATGGAAAAAGCTTTGTCCCAATCATGATAAAGTTTGCATCCTTGATCTTCATCACACTAGCTAAGACCTGCTGCCTTTTGGCCTTAACATCAGTTGCCTTTGTCTTAGAAAGGCTAGCCTCCACCTTTACATTTATGGCATACTTTTTTGTCTTCTCTACAATAATCACAACAAAATAATAATCATCAATATTCTTCTAATGGCATTTAAGATTTAACCTTCTCATCGATCTTCTTCTTTTCGATCACTTGAATATCATTCACCCGCTTAGTTGCTAACAGTGATTTATGCAACTCTTCAAATGCACCCTCTGCATACATAGAGGATGCCTTCATTTTGTTGTTCCTCTTTAAAATTTGATTGTAATCAAATAAGAATTATAAAATAAAAGGATGGAGAAACATGAGAAATATGCTAGAGATGGACATGAAATAATATTATGAAGGCAATCAACTTACAAGGGAAAGGTTGTCATTGGAATGCTCCAATAACCTTGAATATCACAAGGTATAGACAGATGCTCTAGCCATATGGAAAACCATAAACCTAATGAAGCCCTTAGCTAAATTGGTATGAGAAAAAATGGATTGGTCAACTCCCTTTACCTAACCACAAAGTACAGTTTGGGAGGGGGGAGATGATCATTAATCTTTGTCTTCGAAAGAGGGTCGTGGTCCTTGGAAGCGGAGTCATCAAAATCCATAGGGTCAATGGAATGCCAAAATTAATTTTTCTTTCTCACCGACCAAGCAAGATCTTTCTCTTTTCGTGATGGAAAATCGAAAGAGGACCTCTGGTACTAGCATGTATAATAGTGACATTTTTAGTAATCAAATTAGTAACCTTCCTTTTTCATGGCAGTGGGGGAAATGGTAGAATGAGTAAAAGTAACATCAAGAGGTTCAAAGTGTTTTCCTTGGTTGATTCATCCCTTTTTAAATCCTGAGAAAAATGTGTTTTCCTCTTATGATTCATCCTTTTATACGTTCTAGGAAATGGAGACCTCTGGTTCATCATAAGTAATAGGTATGACTGGAATTCTTTATATCATCCTTGCAATAAAAGAAGTTGTGGTAATCTTGTACCTGAGAAGAAATATCACCAATCTTTGGAGATAAACAACTCTAACTCTCTGTTGAACGGACCAAATCATCCAAAAGTCCACAAAGTAAATGTCGTTATCATGGGGATTCTTATTCATACTCTTTGCTAAAAAATTGAGTAAATAAAAAACATTATCCTCAACCAAGAGAGAATCATGCCCTCGCGAAGGGGATAGTGTTGCAAGTTTTTCACAATTAGACCACGATCACAATAATCTTTACTTGAATTATGGAGGTTCACAACTAAGGCTCGATTACCCATCCCTATCTTCATATATTTAATATTCTCAATAGTTTTCACCCATTAGGAACAATACATGATCTTATTAATGTTGAGATTGGTCCTGTGAGTATAAATAATCAAAATGAATGAATCTATGCAATTTTGACCAAGCAAGGAATAAAATAGTCTCACGATGAAGAAATTTAAGAGGTTCAACAACTGCCTATTAATTCATTATAATTTGAGAACAGATAATTACATGACCAAATGCCACAGGGTGATATTCTATTTTTACTCATAAAGATTGTAAAATTATGTTAAAATTCTACCAGATGTTATATGGCTCTTTTGGCGATATATATTAATCTCCTCTAGGATTATAAGTAACAAGATTGAGCTTTCCATGTTTATCCCATGTGATATTAGCCTTGGCTTGATTTATACACTTTATACTTTCGGTTCGTTCTTCTTGGTTAGCTGAAATTTGGGCTATTACAGTTTTCACTCGATAATTGTCACTAAAACTCTTTAGAGAAAATTGGTTTAAAGAGTTTTGTAAGGGTTCCTCACCCAAATGATTGGTTAGCCCATGGTAAATTAGGGTGTGGATTTTTCATGGCATGCTTCATAATCAGTCAGTCATGGTGAGGGTTATGCTAGTCTATAATTTAAAAATGAACTTCTAGTTGCATTGATTATCTTGGGATCTATTCCATCTAATTAGACTCTTGGGATTTTTTTCTATTTAATCAAAGAAACTCCACACAATCATTTTCATACTTCTGCATTCAAAAAGAATATTTGGAGCCTCTATCTTCATAATCTTCCTGTAAGTTCTCTTTTCCATTGCTTATTATTCTTATGAATTCCCTAAGCTTTATAACTTCTCTTGATTATTTGTATTTTCATTGAGTAGTCATTTTCCCTATTTCTTCTTCCAAAATAGTTTATGCTGTTAATTAGAGGACTGTGGGAGAGTTAATAAAATATACTCAATTCCTTCTTGGGTATCAATTGAGTGTGCCCCGTTCCCTAAAACTTGTGTTAATTTTGATGATGGTCATTGGATCCACACCCTTTCAGTAGTTGAAGGTGGAATAACATTTCTCCAAAATCAACTATTCTTGGAATTATGTAAGTTTGTTTAGGTGGTTTTCCCAATGTGCTCCAAACACATGGTTAATTATCAACGGAATCCATAAAATCAACAAGTTGTATTGAACCAAAATAGGAATCCCAGAGATTTGATACTACTATTCTTATTCCTACCCAATAGATGGAAAATTATATCTTAAGGTAAGGAAGTCTGCTAATTTATTAGTTATCAACCTTCCTGATTCCAATAAGGGTTATTGGGATCAAGGTTTCACATAAAAAAATTGGCAACACGTACCTCTTCTTAAGAGTGAGCAGTATCGTGAGTGTCTGTGCCTAGAGAGAAGATGTGACATAGGTTAAATTTTATTTATCTTCCCCTAATCTTTATTAAATTATTCTGTTAGTGACGAAGTTTTCTTTTCTTCTGTCTACACAATCAAATAAGAAATGCCCTCTTATTCTCACTTCAATAGGGACGAGGTCATCAAAGTTTGGAATTTGAGAAGGTTTTTAGTCGTTAGTGGTGATCACCCAAGGTCGATGTCTTTTATTCTAGAGTATAATAACTCCACCAGTAGTTTCATTATCCGTCCAGTAGATTTGTTCCCTGGCCTCCTCCTTCCTTCGACTGGTGAGGGATCTTCCACTTCCTCCTCTTTTTAGTCCCTAAATGTTGATATCATATTTGATGCGGAGGATACACTAATGTCCCCTAAGAGAAGGATTCTGTTGGTAGAGTATGATTACATGGTGACCATTTTCCCAAAGATTAGTCTCCCATGAGGATTGAGCTTATGGGTCCATCTTCCCCATATCTCTACTGGACTCATCAGTTCGAGAAAATAAGAAGAAGGAGAAGACCCATTCTTCTTCAACTCTATGATGCCTTCTAATAAAGGTAACACCCAAAACTCTGGGAGGTTTTACCAAGTGATTTAGGTGGAAAAACACCTTAGTTGACTTTAATATGTTAAAGGGTAGAGTGCTCGCACTTGACCATGAGCAAGTTAACCAATTGATGCCTGGTCATCTTTTTAACCATGATGCTCAGGCATTACCAAACTAAATGAATATTTGTTTGTGAGGTAAAATGAAAATTTTCCCTACTCTAATTGGGTTTTTGAATCTTTTCCTATTCTGACATCATATTTATTCTTCTCTTTCTAGTTTGTGGTGAACTTTGTCCCCATCATAGAAACTCACTCTGAGTAACCCAAGTTACATGACCTCACTATTGCCTTGAAGAATTATGAATCTGCCCTAGTCATAGCTCAGAGGGCCTATGAGGTTGAGAAGTCATCCACCATCTTGGCAATGACTACCTTAGAGATGATCTTTATCTAATTAAGGTTAATTTGAACATGCTGGAGGCGGATCACAACCAAGTTGTGTGAGAGTACGCTTGCGTTCAATGTCCAAACTTATATAATTAAATTCCAATTTTGTGTCCAATTTTAATTAAAACCCTAAAACATGTATTTAATTGTGATTGACAATAATATGAATTATCTAGCATGCAAACTAAAACAATCACAAAATATATTTGAGGAAAGAACCCCAGCAAGGGCAAAACCTTTTTATTTCTCTATTACTATAAATATCCGGAATATAAGTACATAGTCTAAATGCACAATTATGACGATGAATACCCTCAAGTGTCGGTACAAAGTCTTTAGCAAGATATCCCGTAAGAGCTCCAATGGTCAACAATATAGACAAACTTCTTCTCCAGAAGTTTCACTCCATAATGAGTAATATGAGTAAATGGGTTTAAAATTGATTCAAATAAATGGTTTGGGATGTTTGAGTGAATCTAAATAGGTGTGGAATTTAAAAAATTAAGACTTGTAGTAGTAGGTCTCTCAAAAATGTTAGACTGAAGTCTTATGGAAAACCCTACCGAAATATGTATTTATAGAAAAAATACATATCTGAGTCGGAGTGTTGAACCGGTTCAGTCTGGACTTTATAAGAGACGAAGTTATTCACTTTTCCCGTATCGATGGCAAACATTGCAAACGGAAACCAGTTCCCATTAGCACTGAACCGATTCACTTCCCATGATTTTCTTCTTTATTCCTTTAACTTTTCTTCAACTTCATTGCATGATATGCGGAGTAGTGAAGACTAGTTGAAGATTCACGATGCACATTGAAGATGATGGGAGCCTGTTGATGATGCACGATGTTAGAGATTTGGATTATGGACATTAAAGATGAACAGGAGAAGACATGCCAGATGTAGCAGTATATGACATAATAACTATGATCTAAGACAAAACATAAATTCTTAGATTTTGGACGGACGTTTATAAAACATGTCCTAACAAATCTTTCCCTATGTTTATATCAGTAGATTCATAAAAAATCCGAATTATACATACCCAAAAAAATCTAAGGCATACAATCTAATGTCCCCCAAAACCAAAAACTGAAAATATTAAAGAACATGTCTTTGTCTTTAAAATTTTCAACATCTTCAATTCTCCAACGTTTCTTTCTCATCATCATGGTGTGCAAAGAAAAATGATCCTCCATTTGTACCTACACACATGAGACAAGAAACATATACTCCTGATGCGCAAATGTTTGAAATATAATGATAAGCATAAAGACAGTATCAATTTTAGCATAAGCAAATCGTCAAATTAAAGAATGCTACCCCCCATAATTTGTTCTCCCCCATTTTATAATGTCCGCAAATAGACATATAAAAAGAAACATAGACATGTATACGGAGAGTGTCACAAGGTAATAAACTTCTCTTTTTCAATTTTTTACAATTTTTCTTACAAAAAAAATATACCGCAAAGAATTACACCATGAAATAACACGAAGATAATGAAGTCGATAGCGTAAATTTAGGGGTGTGATCAAATTGATAAAAAAAATCAAAGCAAACAGTAATAAAATATGTGCACGATGAATATTGGATACTCCTAATAAATGAACTTAAAATCATCCTTAGGTGTGCATATGTTGAATTTAAATGACATTAACTCAATCTAATCAACAAATCAAAGTCTAAAATGATTTCCACACCAATAATGTCTAAAATTATGTAATTCTTTTTCAAGACTTTGTCAGGATGTACAAATTTGTTGATATATTTCCATCCAAACACCTTTATAAATAATAATGCATTTATTTTTCTTATTAAGGTGATCTAAATTCTAATGGCCCCTTTTTAGCATACTTATCTTTTTATTGCCTTAATTTTTTCTCGGTCACTTTCAAACGGTTGATTTCACGACATGATCATTATTCACTTGCGGCCCTTCCCCTTAAATACTCATCATTTTTATAAATTTTAAATAAATTCATCACGGGCAACGATTCTTAAATGCACTAATTTCATTGTCATGTTTTATCACATTTGGTTAGTTTTAAAGCCAAAATTGAGATTAAAACACTTCAACCAACATGTGATAGACAAGTACAATAATCAAACAAATCCATGCATGTGTGCATTAAAGGAGACTAATAGTCAAACCTATAGAAAGTTATCATTAATCGCATGGTAATGACCTAATAACATTATAAAGCACATAGATGAATTGATGTAGTGAATCTAATCACTATAAAAAGGTCACGTGGAATATGTAAATGATGTTGTGACTTTGGAAATACTAAATGTTCATCCATAAACGGTGTAAAAAATACAAAACTCTTTTCGTGTTTTTAAAAAATTTATAAAAATAATATATTTTCGTCTTTTTCCAAAATGTTATCAAAAGTAAAATCTTTTTGGTTTTTTTCAATTTTTTTCCCAAAAAATACAAGATCTTTTTGTATCTTTCTAAAAAATAAGAATAAATATAAAATATAATACATAAAAATGGTACAAAAGATACAATCTAGCAATAGGAACCATATGATATGAGGTTGAAAAATGTATCATATACTACACATGGTAACCACCCCCTCAGTCAACTGTGCAGATTCCAAAAGACTTCCTAAGACTCTTAAATCTTAGGGCGTCTAAAGGCTTCCTGAAGATATCAGCTAACTGGAGGTCGGTAGATACAAAACTCAAGGACACTAGTTTTAACTGGAAGTCGGTAGACACAAAACTCAAGAACACAACTTTATCTGCTACTAACTCTCGTATAAAGTTCTCAGGTATCCTAATGTGTTTTGTACTCAAAATATTTAACTAGATTGCAAAATATGTGTATCATGCTCGTGTTATCACATGAAATAGTCAAGGTGTCCTGTGATATCCCATAATCCTCCAGCATCTACCTCATCCACATAATTTATGTGTAATAACTACCGACTGCTATGTACTCAGCATTTGTAGTGGACAAAGAGATGGAGTTTCACTTCTTTCTCAACCAACAGGCAAGAGCAGAACCAAAATAGAAACACCCACCAGATATGATCCTACATCCGTCTACATACCTGACCCAATCGGCATTCGAACATGAAGATAAACGGTCATCGACATCAAAGGAATACCAAATGCCATATGAGAGAGTCCCACTAACGTATTTGATGATACATTTAGGAACGGGTAAATGCGACTCTTTTGGGGACGCCTGATATCGTGCATGAACTCCAACACTAAAGGCTATGTCAAGACGATTGGTAGTCAAGTAGATATCATACTCCAGTATAAGTTTACTCTGCATCCTTACCTGAAGTGTCCTAGATAAGTTTAGTTGAGGTACTCATTGGGGTACGTGCGTTCTTAGCAAAATCGAAACCAAATTTATTCAGACAGTCTCTTGCATAATTGGATTAAAAGATGAACATCCCATCCTCTAGATGACAAACCTGGAGGCTAAGGAAGAAAGCAATCTCATCAACCATGCTCATCTCGAACTTACTCTTTATATCCTTCTCAAAGTTGTGAGCATGGCGAGAGCATGTGGATCTAAATATTATGTCATCCACACAGACCCGGGAAGCCATATTACCATATTCTCCTCTCCTAACAAACAACTTATTATTTACTCCCCCTCTCCTGAAACCACATGCTAAAAGATAGGAAGTAAGCCTCTTGTACCAAGAACGGGGAGCTTACTTCAAATCATATAGGTCTTTTCTAAAATAATAGACGTGTTTAGGGTGTTTAGGTTTTTCAAACCCTTTTGGTTGTTCCATGTAAACCTCCTCCTGTTGAATGCCATTCAAACAGTAACTCTTAAAATCTATCTGATATAACTTGAAGTGCATATGACATGTGATGGTGAGTATTAAACGGATGGAACAGGAGGAAATGTTTCCTTAAAGTCTACACCCTCAATCTGTGTGTAGCCCTGAGAGACTAACCTAGACTTATTGCATATAATGGTACCATTCTCATCCATATTTTTCTTATATATCCACTTGGTACCAGTCACATTCTTCTCACTAGGTCGGGGGTCAAGTTCTCGAACATTATTTTTTTTAAACTAAAGCAACTCATCCTACATAGCGGATATGCAGTTTTCATCTTTGAGTGCTTCTTTGACATTCTTGGGCTCGACTATAGATGTGTATCATATAAAGCTAACCACATTCTCTAGATGAGCACGAGTCTTGACCCCTAAGGTGGGATCTCCTAGAATGGAAAAATGGTCATGACTCTTGCGAACCCAAGCAAGTGCGTCCCCTAAGATAAGAGTAAGGGACTAAAGGATCATCACTAGGAAGTGAGTCATCCTCACATAAAAGGATAGGATCAGCAAACACCGACAGTTCATCATCTTGCAAGGTGATGTTTTTTGGCTCCATAACGTTAGAGAAACTTGGATTAAAAACCCGATATGCTTTACTCATCGATGAATAGCCTAAAAATATTCCCTCGTTGCTCCAGGAGTTGAACTTTTCTAATGTCTCTCTATCTCGTAGGATGTAGCATTTTCTCCCCAAAATAGAAAAATATGAAAGGTTGGGCTTCTTTCCAATCCACAATTCATAAGTTGTTTGAAGTGTGAATGGACACAGATAAACTTTATTCACCGTGTGGCATGCGATAGACACCGCTCTTCCTAAAATCTCCTTATGACTCTACGATCTAGAAGCGTTGATCTAGCCATCTCCTGAATCGTCTGGTTATTCCTTCTTAATAAATCCATTTTGCTGAGGATTATTCATGGCCAAAAATTCATGTTTGATCCCAAGGCTATCACAGTAAAGATCCACTTTTGCTTCCTAAAATTTAGTGCCGTTGTCAATACGCATTCTATTAATAGCGACACCGTGTTGATTGTATAGGATATGACACTTGGTCGTAAGAAACTCTACATCAAATTTCTCTCTTAGGAAATCTATTATCGAATAGCAAGAGAAATCATCAACCATCACGAGGATATACCTCTTACCACCCAAATTACCGATGCGAGTAGGACCTATAAGATCCATATGAATCAAATCAATAACTCATGTAGTGATAATGGAATTCAACTTCTGATGGGGACTATGGATTTGTTTTCCCAGCTGATAGGGTCCACAAATAGCAAAAGTTAGCTTTCGAAGAGATGGAAAGCCATGTACTGGGTCCTTCTTTGCTAGATGCTCCAAATCTCTAAAATTAACGTGACCTATACGTTGATGCCATAGATCCATAAAAGATATTGTGGTGTTGTTACAGACAAATGAGGACTTAAGCATAATCCCATAACATTTATCTTCTGTCTGCACCCCTTGCAATAGAAGTTTATCATCTTAATCATTAACGTTACACCTCTTCCGATCAAACATTACTACAAAGTCAGCATCTCACAACTGGTTACTAATGAGAAGATTAGGTTTCAAACCATTGAATTACAAAATGTTCTCTAGCTTAGGAAACTCGGGTATCTCTAATGTACCTCATCCTACTATACTAGACTTCCTCCCATCTCTAAAAGTGACTTTATCTTCATTACAATCCTCTACGTAGGTAAAAAAATGATACGTCACCTATCATGTGCCTAGAGTACCCACTATCAAAATACCACTGTGAGGTATTATGTACTTTAAGAGAAACATGAACAACAAGGTATTTTTATTCATTTTTAGGCACCCAAGAAGGGGTAACCTTTTATTTACTCTTTTATTGATGGATCTAGAAGGGATGTTGGAAGTATCCACTAACGGAAAAGATATCCATTACAATTCTTCCATTTAACTCTGAGATGTGGTGAATAGAAACTCAACCTGCTCTCTAAGACTTGTAAGATCACTAGTGGGATGTGGTGGATCATATGTATGTCGAGTACAACACAAACTATAACAAAAATCCCTAAGGTGGCATTTTCCCTTGTAACAGGTACAAAAGTACAAAGTCTTATCCCGACCTCGGTTTTATTTATTTGGTTGAACTCTTCTTTAGGTTTTTGGTTGGTTGCCATATAGATTGGTTATAAACTCAGGAACTAATTTTGGTGCGATATGAGATATGGAAGAACCGCCAAAACCTATTCCCCTCCTTTCACTAAGCCCTAAGGCGGTGTAGAGGAACATCTTTCCCATATTTCTAGTGCTTTCCTCAATATTTACCTTGACCTACCGGGCTCTCTCAAGATCATGAGTGAGTTGGGCTACAAGGGATTCAAGTTTCTTTCGAGCCTCCACGAATTCAAGAAGGTCACTGGTAACATTAGCCACTTGCATGGCCAAGTCACATTTTACTTTCTCAAAACTTCTATCTCTCCAAAACCTCTCTTTGTCTACACAAACCCTCTATCTCCACATAAACTTTCTCTCTCTCTCAAAGTCATGTTAACTATGTACTCTCTCTCTCGTCTCTTTAAATTATTTCTCTAATGTGATGATCCTAAGAGATATCCCTTTGTTTTTCTTTTTGTTTTAAAAGGACTCGGTATATAAATCGACATACGTGCGTTGTAGGCCACACTCACTCTCACTTGCATCATTCTTACCCTCACTCATATAATTTTCATTGTCGTTGTGTCCTTCTGAAGTAACATCTTCATCTTCATGATATACACTAGACTTACTCACATAAGTAGCCATGAATGCGGTGAAGTTACATTCATGCGATGATTCTTCTCCTGAATCCACCGACTCGACCTCAGTGTCATAACTAAAGGTGACATTTAAAGAAACTTTGCCTTTGCCTTGACTCTTTAATCTAATTGCACACTCAAAGGTTTTATGACCTCTCCCATCACAATCGTAACACCTCTCTTCCTCTCTCTTGGGGGTGTCCTTTTTCTCTTTATCAAATTTCTTTCCATATTTATTTTTCTCAAAACTCTTTTTGTCTTTGAAGTTGACATTATTTTTTAGTTTGACAAACTTCTTGAAATTTTTAGCAAACAAGGCCAAATCGTCTAAATCAAAATCATATTTAGAACTTGACGTTTCCTCGTCTCTTCTTTTAGGTGAGCCTTCTATATTTCTATATGACTCCTCACTATTCCTAGATTGGGCTTTATGTGCTATCACTTTGTCTTCAGTTTAACTGTTTTAGGAAACATATCAAATTCATAGGTCTGAAGGTCTCCTACAAGTTCTTCTAACCTCTGAGAGTCTAATATTCCTAAAGACTTAAGCATGGTGACTTTAGGGATAAAACGGGAAGGCAGTGATCTTAAAATCTTTTGAAATACTCTAGTGTTAGGAATTTTTTTACCAAGATTAAAGCATGAATTAACTATATCTGACAGGTGTGCATAAAATTCATCAAAACATTCATATTCAAGCATGGTTATGGTTTCGAATTGAGTAGTTAAGTTTTGCAATTTTGACGCATTCACTACATTGGTTCCTTCACGAGTAAGTCATAGAACATCCCATGCCTCTTTAGATATAGTGCACGTCATAATTCGGTGGGACTCATCGGGAGTGACAGATCCAATTATAGCACTTAAACCACATGAATTAAAATTACTCCACTTAAATGCTTCTTTAGTCCACAAAGCCACAGGTTTGGGTAATATTTCATTACCAACATCATGAGTGGGTGTAGTCCACCCTCTTTAACAAGTGATCCAAACTCTTTTATCAATGGCTTTTAGAGAAGATTTCATACGATATTTCCAATATGCATAGTTTGTCCCGTAAAAAACAGGCATCCAGTTATATAAGTTTTCCATTGAACTTAAGTTTTTTTTCAAAAATTAATTTTTCAAAAAATTGATATCTAGAAAAATTTTGTTAAAAAAATTACACGGTAGAATTGTGTAATTGGTTTTGATACCAATTTGAGCATACGCTTGCCTTGGATGTCCAAACTTAAGTTCCAATTTTATGGCGAGTTGTAATTAAAACCCTAAAACATGCATCTAAGTGTGATTGACAGTAATATGAATTATCTAGCATGCAAACCAAAACAATCACAAAACAGATTTGAGTAAATATCCGCAGCATGGGCACAACCTTTTTGTTTATCTATTAGGTAAATCTCAACTTACAAGTACATAGTACAAATACACGATTCTGATGACGAATACCCTCAGGTGTTGGTTTGAAGTGTTCAGCAAGAGATCCTGCAAGATCTCTAATGGTCAACAATTATGACAGCGTTCTTCTCCACTAGTTTCACTCCAAAGTGAGTAATATGAGTAAATGGGTTTAAGAATGATTCACATAAATGATTTGGGGTGTTTGAGTGAATCTAAACAAGTGTTTGGCCTTTAAAAATTGAATATTTGTAGTAGTAGGTATCTCAAAACTTGCTTTTAAAATCTTATGGAACACCCTACCAAAATAAGTATTTATAAAACAAATACATATCTTAGTCGACGCATAGAATCGATTCGTCTGGCCTTTATAAGAGACAATTTGGTTAGATTTTCCAGTACTGATGCCAAACATTACAAACTAAACCAGTTCCCATTAGGACCAAACTTGTTCGCTTCCCATGATTTTCTTCTTTTTTCCTTTAATTTTTTTAACTTCATTGCATGGTATGCGGAGTAGTGGAGACCGGTTGAAGATTCACGACGCACATTGAAGATGATGGGAACATGTTAATGATGAATGATGTTAGATATTTGGGTAATGGACATCAATTATGAATGTGTGAAGATGTGATAGATGTAGTGATATATGACATAATAACTATGATATAGGATAATACAGAAATTCCTAGATTCTAGACAGATATTTATAAAACATGTCCTTACAAATCTCCCCCTATGTCTATGTCGGTGTGGCCATTTCGATCCGATCTTGGCTTACTCGGAGAGGTCTCGCGTCCCACTCGGGGAAGATTCAACCATCATCGGTATGGGGTAAATGTAAGTAGATATTTCCAGTCTGTTTTGCTCAAAATAGACAAAATAACATGTCACCGCCTCGAGAGGATGGCATCAAAGGAAAACTAATGGATACAAAACTAATAGTTCAGAGGGTTCAGGCGATAAATTACAGAATGGGAAGGTGTTAGGCACCCATTCTACCCTTTCGGTCTCTCATGGGCTAGTGTTATTATTTCTTTTATTTCTTCGGGAAGTGTGCGTGTGTGTGCGTGTAACGGAGATAGGAATCAGTCAACTCATATCATGGAAAGGATAGAGTGAAATCATCAAGAGGAATGTTCCCAAAGATAATATATATATATATATATATATATATATAGATAGATAGATAGAGAGAGAGAGAGAGAGAGAGAGAAAATAATATTTATGCGCTTATCATGATATTGACCACTATGGGGAAATGACAATATATGTCGGATGGAGCGCAAACAAAGAACTACGAAGATATAATAATACAAGAATATGATGAAATATAATAATAGATATTTTATGAAAATTGGAAAATCAAAAGTTTCACTCGAGTCTCGGGTTTTAATCTGAAATGCCTAAGTATCTTATAAAGGCATCAATGTCCACCTAATTCTCATGCGGCGTCAGGTTGGGGTTTTAACCCACAAATTTCGAACGGGATTTTATTATAAAAGTTTGTGTGGAAAAAGAGTTTTAGTTTTGGAAAGGTGTGAAAGATGAATTCATTCAGATTTAAGTTGTATAACCATCTTTTTATTGATTTTTTTTATAGAAAATAAAGTATGTGCAATATACTAGTAAAAATGCATATATTAATATGTATGAGTTAAAGTAAGATCTTCAAAGAAGGTCCACATCCTTCCTTTATCTCTTTAAATTTCTTATTTTTGCTTTAGTTATATTAGATTCATAAATGAGATCTTGCCCTTAATTTTGGATGAACTCCCTTAATGATTGATATGAATATTGAATGAGATCTTGTCAAAATGAGTATGAAAGTGATGTTAATGTGAACTTGGATAAAATTTCACATAAGGGAACTTCGCTGATTGGGGGAATGTTACTGAGATCAGTGATGCCGATGGATCTGAGTTGTTAGTGTGCTTTGGAGTGAGGTCATGCCCTCATTTTATAGGGTTAGGGGGTTGTCGATTCGCATAACCCTCATCCTACCGATCGATAGTTAACCCGAGGCAAACTGTCGATAGGCAGGGTCTGGGACCTGCCAATTGGCAGTCTCGTGCAGATTTTCTTAGAAAAATGGTCGTAGAACATAATTCATTGATCCAAATCATGTGGCATACCATTAAAAAGGTAATTCAGAGATATTTAAGAGTCCTTTGGACCATTCCTGTGTTCGAGAGTTGACTATGGGTCAAATGTGGCTCGGAAGTGCACGTTGGTTATTTAGATAGGAGATTGTCATACACAAATGGATCATTCGTCCATATGGTAGGTCAGAAATTGCGCATGAGGTCGACCATTAAAAATTTTAGGAGATGTACTTCGATATTACAGATAGTTTTACTTGGTTTAGACAATTGACCTTTTCAATCGGGGTCGGAAGCTCCCGGTGACCTATCGAAGTAAAATAATTCGTTCGTCTGTACCATAAGTTAGAATTTCATATGGGGTAGACCATTGGAAAGGGTATTCAATGCCCTTCGAAGATTCATTCAGTATCAATTAAGATGAAGAGTTGACTTTGGTCAAACGGAGTCTGGCATCGCCTGATGGCCTCCAAATCAGTTTTCGAAGGAAAATGAATCGTTCGTCCGAATGGATTTGTTTTTTTATGCAAGAGGTAGACCATTTGAAAGGGGTTTTAGTTCCTTTCAAATATTAAAAGACTTTTCTCTCTAGTGATGAAGTTTATTGGTGTCAAATTGGGGGCTCGAGAGCGCCCGATGGCCTCTAGATCGATTTTTGATAGCAAAATGGCTCGTTCGTCTGGACTGTTATGCCAATTCATGCAAGGGGTATACCATTAGAAAGGGTATTCATTTCCCTTTGAAGATTCAAAGAGTTTTCCCTCTGATGATAGGGCAAATCAACGTCAAAAGGGGCATGGGAGCTCCCGATGGCCTCTAGATCGGTACTCGGAGTGTAACTTAGGGTTTTTGGGGAATTAGGAAGGTGACAGGGACCCAAGGAGAGACTTATGGGGTCCTAGAATATGGTGTCTATAGATCCCCTCGACAGGTGAGCTTGGAAGAAGTGATAGCCATCGAATAGACACCATAAGATGTTTGGAAAAAGGTCGATTCTACGGACCTAAGGCAATGATAAGGATGGATGAGCTAAGGTCGATTTTGAGGACCTAAGGTGGAACAAAAAATTCTAAGGGTCGAGGTCAATTTTGATCCACAAGGGGTGACGATGATCAATTCTAACCTAAAGGAGGTAACGACCAAGGGCCGAGGTCAATTCTGACCTAAAAGAGGTGATGACTAGGGTCTGAGGTTAATTCTAACCTAAAATAGGTGATGACCGAGGGAAGACATCAATTATGACCTAAAAGAGGTGATTACCTAGGAACGAGGTCAATTCTAACCTAAAAGAGTTGATGGCCGGGGGCCGAGGTCCATTTTGACCTAAAAGAGGGATGACCGAGGGCCGAGGTCAATTATGACCTAAAAGAGGTGATGATCGGGGATTGAGGTAAATTTTGACCTAAAAGAGGTGATGACTGAGGGATGAGATAAATTATGACCTAAATAAGGTGATGAACGGGGTTCGAGGTCAATTCTGACCTTAAAGAGGTGACGATAGGGGGGGAGGTTAATTCTTACCTAAAAGAGGTGACGATTCGGGGTCGAGGTCAATTCTGACCTAAAAGAGGTGATAAAGGGGGGCCTAGGTCAATTCTGACCTAAAATATGATGAACAATACAATGGGTTAAGGACGATTTTGAGGGCCTAAGTAGGGATGAACTTGGGAGGCTCCACTTAGGATATTTGTCGTACGATTTTGTATCTGATTTAGGTTCCGATGGGGAGGTGTTTTTTCTTAGCTGGGGAAATTTCGATTGGAGATATCAATCAATTTTGGGCATTCCGCTAGGGAGGTGAGAGTTTCGCTGAGTAAATGGGCGTGGAAAAATAGTTTTTCTGGGTGAAAAAGGTTCTAAAACTCATTTGGAAATTTCTGGAATTTTTTGAGAATTATCTTCATTTTCTAGCATTTATCTGGAGTTTTTGTACCAAATTTCATAGGGTTTGTTGACTGACATGGTTTAAGGGGTGTCAAATGATATTGGCACAATCTTTTGGGATACCTCTAGCACATGGAATGATAATTCCAATCGGTGGTTGGTAGGGGATTGTCAATCGGCACGCCCCTTAGCCTTTTATAAAAGGGGTAAGGTTCCCCTCATTTTTCACAGCTTTCTTTCGTGTTTTCTGCTGCAAAACATTTCGACATTACAAAATCTAAATATGGCTAACTTTATAAGTAATGCGACACACATGGTGTGGCTTAATATTGATGATTGGGCGAATCTGGAATGGAGGGCTAGTGTGCCCCTTTCTTTGGGAAGTGAGAACTCTTTTGATTCTTTTGAGCCTATGGGGGATGAACGGACCCTTCTCTATGAGCTGACGCATCATCGTTCTTCGAGGGTGGTGAACCCTGATGGCTATGTAAGTGCTAATGGATTTTGGTTTTCTTTTCTTTTTTTTTATGATATTTTCCCTTGATTTCTTGAATTTTGACAAATGGTTTCTTTTGTGCTTTGGCAAATTGATGTTTCCATGTCGATTGTGCGCGTTTGGGGGATGACATGTCTTAGGGATGTTTGGGAGTATTTTCTTCCTGTGGTACAATGGGTGGTGTCCTCTACTGAGTTTGGGAGGTTGGCGTCTGTGCTGGGTGAGACGCCTCGCTCTACGAAGATTTTGTGTGCCTTGGGGGAGAGATGGAGGGACACTAACCACACTGTTCATTATGGTTTCGGGGAGATTACGGGGACTCCTATAGATGTGAATTATCTACTGGGGATGGAGTGTGATGGGATGCAGGTTGAGGTTGATACGTCTTTGAAGGTGAATCTCGGGGTGGTAACGACGACATTGGGCGATGTGGAGAGGATAGTTTCTGGCGACTCTCTCCATTTGTTTACTTTGAGGGTTTTCTTGTTACTTCGGGTGGTTGATGAGGAGGATGGGCTATAGGTGTGACAGATGTCCCAATTATTTATTATTCTAGTGTTAGGAGGTTTTCTAGCGGCGTCGAGCAGAGATGTCGTTCATTTGTGGTTTTGGCCATACTTGAGGATGTTTTCGAACATTCCTCTCTATGATCGGGGGGCCTGACCTTGTCGGCACTTTATTTTTCTCTGGATGCATTTAGCCGATGCTGTCGAAAGACTTTTACTGGATCCACGTATCTTCTTCATGTATCCTTTAATTTTCTCACTTTCCCTTATGCATTCGCATTTTCCTTACTTCCTAATTTCTGATTTCCAACCTTTGTCCTTTGCGAATGTGGTTTTATGAGGTGATTGGGTTTAACACCCAAATAATATCTTTGGAGGGTGAGTCCGTTGGTGACTTCTAGAGGATGTAAGAGTGGAGAAAGTTCAACTAAGGATCAAACAAGCCTATTTCTCTGGAGGCTATGCGTCAGGCATTGAATGGCCTGACGAGCGAGCGGGTAAGTCCTTATTATCTTTCTTTTGGCCGTTTTCTTCATGATCCTACTTTTTGATATTAATCCTTATTTGTTGGGGAATATTACAGGTGATCTTCTACCCTTGGGGGACGGCTATTAAGGATACGGGGGAGATCGGGGAAAATGCTCAGATGCGGCATCTGATAGCACATGAGTTTGGTTACTCCTAGTATCTTAGTTCGACAGATTGTGGAGGAGGAAGTGGTGGTGCCACCGGCATAGCCCCCGGTGTACATAAGGCGGGTGCGAGAGATGGTAAACGATACCCGAATAGCTGCAATAATGGGCGAACCTTACTTATCCTATACCGAAACAGTGGTGCTATATGATTATCTCAACTTTTTGTCGAGCTTACTGATGTTGTCTAACATATATGATGGGATACCTCTCCCCCAAGCAGGTTAGAGTCACCTGATGGGATCTCCTCATAGTGAGGGTGGTCCATCGACATTCGCTATAGTGACATCCTTGAGTGTTTCTTTGATACGGCTGCACTCTCTTACTTACAATACTCGAAGGGTTGATGGAGGGTCGGTGTGCATGCATCATCGCCCTAATGCGATGGATCTGGAGGAGCTGGGATTGACAAAGGCGGTCCTTCGTCTTGTGGTATACTTTTCAATTTTTTTCTTTTTAATTCTCTAATTTCTTTCTTGTTTTATAATTGACTGATTCATTCCTTTCTATATTTATCACAGTACATCCAAGTGTCGACCACTTAGCTGAGGGGTGTTTGGGACTGGATATCTTCGACGACTACTCATATCCAGGATGCGATTCTAGTGCCTTATTATTTGATACCATCGGCTTCTTCTGAGGAAGGGTCTGGCTCGGGGAGTGGAGGTATACCATCTCACCGCTAGGGAAAAAGAGCGCATCACAGGGAAGGAGGTTCCTAGAGAGAGTAGAGATAGATAGATAGATAGATAGATAGAGAGAGAGAGAGAGAGAGAGAGAGAGAGAGAGAGAGAGAGAGAGAGAGAGAGAGAGAGAGATTAATGTAGATGGAAGGAGTGAGGGAGAGAGAAAAGATTTGGATGTGGGCGGAGTCTCGTTGTTATTTCTTGGTTCCTACAAAAAATGATGTAACACAACAATATATATCTATATAATGAAGTTTTTGTTAATTTTATTGCCTCAATAACTTAATGCGTATCCTCTTTTTACTTTGCTGCTAAGACCATAAAAAAGAAATGACTTTGAGGAGAGAGTTTATTTAAAACAGGGTGAGATAAAGCACAAGGATAAGGACATTTTAGAATAAAAATTTATTTTTCTTAAGTTTTTTCGATTTTGATAAAAAAGGTAAAAGGGAAATTTCCCAAAGTAGGGGGTTGACGATCGACATACGCTTTGTCCTTCCTATCTGCATGTCGGTCCAGTACAATAAATCCATGGCCTTGATTTCACTTTCTTCAATGGGTTAATACTTGGTGGGGTAGGTTTCCCTCTAAGTTTTGCAGGATTCTTTATCTTTGTTTAAGTCTTTTTAAGTATAAATAGGGGGCATGAGTGGAGAATTTCCTCAGACCTCCACATTCCTTCTTCTTTTTATTCTTTTGCTCACTATATCTTCATTTATGACATGGATATTTATGGTGGTGTTGAATTTTCTAACTACCTCGAGACTTTGGAGGCAATGTGTTCGTACAATGTCGACTACGATGCTTTCTATACGCATCGAGCCTCTTTATGGCGTAATCGGTCGATAGAGTGGAACATGCTAATGGACACCGTGGAATTGTAGTACCCTAAAGACCATGTGTTCCACTTTCTATTGGATGAGGTCCGTCTGACATATGATGAATTTTCTACCATGTTGGGGATAAATCCCAGTGTTTCAGCGGCCATGCTTGAATTTTCCCGGCTAGATCACTGGTAGTGGGGGTAATGATCTATCTTCCTGTTGTGATGCATTTTTTGCATATGCAAG
The DNA here is from genome assembly GCA_949130495.1 of Sambucus nigra. NCBI lineage: Eukaryota > Viridiplantae > Streptophyta > Magnoliopsida > Dipsacales > Adoxaceae > Sambucus > Sambucus nigra. The sequence continues at coordinate 540,855,937 of OX422212.1, forward strand.
GTGTTGGCGATGCTAGCTATGCTAGACCCGTCATCGTGGGCCTGGTTTTAAAACTGATGTTGGTAGCTGGGGAGCTGCTGGTGGACTCTCAACTCGCAGCCATTGTTTCATGGATGTCGTACCGTCTCAATCCTGTGGTGGTAATAATGGTGGAGACTCTGAATGGTCTGGATGCCTGGCAGGAAGTCCGTTATGATTTTCTTAGGGGTAGCCCTGTAATGTTGTTCATGGCTATCAAAGAGATTCCGTATGGCTGTCCAACCTGAGTATCCCTCGCTGTCCGCACTAAACTTTTTTCTGCACCATTTCATTAGCGTAGTCCTGGCTATTGAAAGTTGCGAGAACTCATTTTTGGAGAACGAGGCTTGAGGCTTTCACTGGTCAGTGCCTTGGTAGGGGGAATTGCGGCTCATTCTAGAACTGGGGAAATACCAATATGTTAGGTTAGTTGGCCTCCCACAAACCTCTTCTACTTTTCCTGGAAGCTCTTGCGTCAATTTGGCTGGGGACAAATTGTGCCACTCCGGACACTATATTTCTTCCCGATGGAGGACTATAACACCCCGTATTTGTATGACTTTAACAATTATAGGAATTATATAATTAATCTGGATTTAAATTAATATATACTAGTATGATGTGAGTTAGTAATTATTGGTGGGAATTATGTTGATTATTACTTAATGAGTAATGTAAAAATGTGATATGTAGTTATTCAAATTATCGCGAGTGAATAATACAACAGTTATAGAAATTAAGTCGGGACTTGCGTGTTAGTCGTGTCAAAACTAATCTAATGAAATAACATGTAAATTTATTCGAAGTCACCCGTATGTTCATTTCGAGTATGCCAATGTGTCCGAAAGGGTCAAGATAGTTGAAAAAGTGTACCTGGGGGTTTAGTTTGGGTCTCGACACGATTTTAGGCCTAACAAGCAACCCGAGAGGGAATTTTGGTTATTTTCATTTTAGTACCTTAATTAGTTACGAAATTACTAAGGCTGTATTAGATGGTGTGTCGAGGAAGTTAGGGTGCAGACAATCAAAAAGTGAGGAAAACCATAGTAAGAAGAAGGGGAGAGCTTTCCAAGGTGTTTAAGGCTAAGAACCACCCATTTTGCACCTCCACCACCACCAAAGGATAGATCGGAATAAGAGCAATATACCACTCAAATTTGTCAGATCGAACCTACAAATTTAAGGTAAGTATCTATCGTGCTGATCTTGTGTTTATACAACATCCATGTTAGAATAAGAGAAATAATTATATGTTTTTAGGGCGACTTAATGTAATTGGAAGACTAGAATCCATATGTTTGAATATAAACCATGTTAGTTTGATATCCTTATTACAAGTAAAATATTTATCACAAATTTTAATGATTCTTAGAGGAAAAAATCTGAAAATATTATGTGGTTCTTGAAATAATATGGTAAACTAGGGTTTGAGACAAATTCATGAATTTTACCTATTTAATGATGATTTCTTAAGGATTTAATCAAGATTTTACGTTAAAAATTGTCCACACTTGTTACTATAATGTTTGTGATATTTGGTTGGGAGTTTGGGTTGAATTAATAGAGGTTTTGAAGGTTAACTTTAATGAAACCCATAGGTAAAGACTTGCAGACTTAAGAATGTCGATCAATCGACTAGAAAAAGAATTTCGATCGATCGACTTAAGAGTTCTCGAGAAGCTAAAATGTTATGGCGGGTAGCTAATGGAAAAAGGACATACAGCGGCACCTGCGAATGAATGAGTGCATAAAGCTGGTCGAAGAAGCATTACTGTAGTGGGAGTCCACTACCACTACAGAGGAGCGTGATGTTTTGACGATACAGGATTTCTGGGTATGGTTCGATCCCAAATAATTCCCTTCCGCCGTTTAGACTGAGATGAGGAGAAAACTGATGAACTAGAAATGGGAAGGGATAATAATTGTGGAGTACAAGAACGAGTTTATGAGATTGGTTACTTTGGTGCCATATGAGGTACCTACCAAAGAGATAAGGTTTCAGATGTTCATGGATGGCCTGACCTAGAGGATTCACCAGTACCTTTTGGGTAATCTTTCATTGGGTACTTATACTATTATGCTCAACACCACTCTATTGCGCTGCTTGGACTAACGTTTTCATGAGTAAGGAAGCAAACGAGCTTGGGAGTCTAGCCGGTAGGGCTGGACAGGAGGTGGTAGTGCTAATGGGGAACTAGCAGCCTAGGGGTAGATCCGTCTGGGTGAGGAGAGTTCCCATCAGGGGGACCCCATAAAGAGATTTCATTCTCGATACTCTACGCAGGGACATAGGGGTTTTAGATAGGGCCCATAACATTACCAATATGTCCAATCGGGCAAGCAGTAAGGTGAGTAGCAGGACCATCAGGGCCAACAACAATATTAGGAGGGCAAGTGAAGGGTAGATGGAGGGGAGGAACTTTCAAGGCTAGATGCTTTAGCTGTGGTAAGAATGTCCATCGACGTCAGGATTACCTAGAGGGGGATAGGGCTCCCCAGCAACAATGTGCTCATTTGGAGCCATAAAGATCGATCTTCCCAGCCTCTCTCCCAGCACCCCCTCAGATAACATCTTTGTCCACCATTACAGGAGTCCCAGTTTAATAAGGGAAGTTGTAGTATGGGGATGTTTACAACGTCCATCAGGCCACAGTCCAACAGGCTCCACCCACAGTCGAGGGTATGTTTTCTATCTAGGGGACTTTACGGCATATATTATTTGACACAGGAGATTCACAGTCCTTTATTGCCACTAGTTTTTCATGTCCCTTGGGGTTATTAGATACATCAGACAGTACTGTTATGCATGTTTACTCGCCGCTGGGTAGTGGGACGTTGGTTTACTTTATCTGTCGGGGTGTTTGAATAGAGATTGGAAGACTTATTCGACATGATTTCAAAAGATATGTCCGAGTACGGTGCTATTATCGGTTTGGATTGGCTTGTTGCTTATAAAGTCATTATAGATTGTTTTAGTTGGAGCATTATTTTTGCTATACAAGGATAGGAGATATTTCTTATGGCGACGCCTCATCCCGAGGGAGGATCGTCCACCCATTTGTATTATATAGACGAGGAGACCTCTAAGGAGATAGTGATTCCCCTTTACTCGATTCACATCTTTCGTGAGTTCTAGATAGATTTCATTTTAAATTTGATGTCGGGCACTTGGCCGATAGCTTGTGCACCCTACCGTATGGCTCCAGCGGAGATCATGGAGTTGCGAGATCAGATTGAGCAGCTATTGGGACAGGGTTTCATCTGTAGTAGTATCTTGTCATGGGGTGATTCCATGCCATTAGTGAAGAAGAGAGATGGATCATTGAGGTTGTGTGCGGACTACCAAGAGTTAAACAAAGTCACGATACAAAATAAGAATTCGTTGCCCCAAATCGATGACTTATTTGACCAGTTGAGAGGAAATACCTTCTTCTTAAAGATAGATTTAAGGTCGGGATATCACCAGTTACAGATTATGGAGAAGGATGTGTCGAATAATTCTTTCTTGATGAGATATGAATCTTATGAGTTCCATGTTATGCCGTTTGGGATAACCAATGCTCCAGCCGTATTTATGGACTTAATGAATAGGATGTTCAGAGAGTTCTTAAATTAGTTTTTCATTGTCTTTATATATGATATTCTGATTTATTCCCAGGCTGAGGAGGAGGATCATACCGAGCATTTGAGATGATTCCTTCACACTCTACGAGACCATCAGTTGTATGCAAATTATGAGAAGCGCGAGTTTTGGCTACGTGAGGTCTAGTTTTGGGGGCACACTATCTCCGATAAAGGAATATCCGTAGATCCGAGGAAGGTGTTCGCGGTGACGGAGTGTGGGAAACCCATGATACCGTTAGAGATCTATAGTTTCTTGGGAATTGTAAGGTACTGTAGATGGTTTATTCGGGAGTTCTCAAAGATAGAGGATCCATTGACTAATTTGACTTGCAAGGGGGTACCATACATTTGGGATGATGATTGTCAGTTGGATTTTGATGTACTGAATGATAAGTTGACTTCGACGCCAGTCCTTGCGTTACCCATCCTGGAGTGGAGTACCTGGTGTATACTGACACTTCCCTACACGGACTTGGTGGGGTACTTTAGCAGGAGGATCAGGCTATAGCTTATGCCTCCCGTAAGATTAAGACTCACGAGAAAAATTACCCCACCCACGACTTGGAGTTAGTAGTAGTCATATTTGCCCTTCGAATTTGTAGACATTACTTATTGGGGGAGAAATTTTGCCTGTTCATAAACCACGACTTACTACAATACTCGTTTAGTCAGCGGTAGTTGAACATGCGTCAACGCAGGTGGCTAGTGTTTGTGAAAGACTACCAGTTTGAGATATAGTACCACCTAGGGAATGTTAGCATAGTTGCTGATGCATTGAGCCATAGGTCAGTAGGTGAGGTGGTTGAGGTGTGGAAGGAAAAATGGAAAGAGCTTGGACATCAGGATATAATGGCGTGATCATTTATGTCCATCATGACGGTCACATCAGATATTATCACGAAAGTGATCCAGGACCAATCTGTCGATTCGTTTTACAAAGATCATATTGTTTGGCTCCTAGATGATGGCGCAGAGTCCTATTCAGTGAGTTTAGATGGGTGTTTGCAATTTAATGGGAAATTGGTGGTCTCATAGGGGGAGGACTTACGTCACGCAGTGATGATAGAGTCACATGGATCCCGATATGTGGTACATCTCGGAGGGGATAAGATGTACCAGGATATGAGGCGACAGTACTGGTGGAGTGGGATGAAGAAGGACATTGCGAAGTTCGTGTTCAAGTGTGCCACCTGTCAGTTGGTAAAGGTGGACCATCAGAGACCACTAGGGTTACTTTAGCCGCTAGAGGTCCCCATGTGTAAATGGGAGAGAATTTCCATAGATTTCATCATGGGGTTTCCTACATCAGAGAGGGGTCACGATTCTATATGGGTAGTGGTGGATCGGTTGACCAAGGTAGATTATTTCATGTCGGTGTGGACAGACTACACTACGGGATAGTATGCCCAGATATTTATAGTAGAAATAGTGAGGCTTCATGGAGTACCCTTTAATATGGTGTTCGACAGAGGCAAGATCTTTGTCTATCGATATTGGTAGAGCTTTCAGGAGGCCATGGGTCCTAAGTTAAAATTGAGTACGGCCTACCACCCGCAGACGGATGGGCGGATGGAACGGATTAATCAGATTGCAGAGGATATGTTGCAGATGTGTGTCCTGTGACACCCCGCCTAATTAAATACCGGGCGATCACTCATTTATTAAATTAAAATCAAGGTGAACAGTTGGTTCATTCTTAGCATCACTGTTGAAAAATAACTTTTCCAAATTAAACACCCTAATTAATTAAGCTAAGTGTCAAAACCATTTTATACATTACTTTCCATATTTTATTTAATAAACCAACATTTAAAACTTTGCTAAATTCACAACTTAATAGTCACACCACAACCATCCTGGAACATACAATCCAAATAATCAAACATTCAACTAATTGAATCCCAACATTTAAAACTTAAAGTAAAACATCGAGATAGTAATAAATCCCAAAGTGACAATACTAGAAATAAATTAATTATAATATCCCATAAAACAACTGAATAATGGAAACGGGCGACACATGCCCAACTGAATAAATATGCTAGGAGTGGAATCAAATAAATGAAGTCGTCTAAGCAAGAGGCCTGCAACTCCCACCTAAGCTGCAGCGCGTTCCTTCCAAAAGATCCTATGCAAGACGCCCCTGTGGCTGGGCACCTGTAATATATACATGAGAGAAGGGAAAATAGAAACGGGTCAGAGCCCGAGAGTGTAAATGATTTAAAATTTGTTTAGCAAGTATTTAAAATGTTTACAGTCCAATGCAACAACATATTAGTGCGACACTCTCTTGAGAAATTCTCACCTCTCTTCAATTGTGCACACCTATCGCACTAATCTTCCCAACGGTTTAACTTATCTTATCTTAGTATGCTCGTAAGATTTAAACTGGCGATTCAACCGTTTAAGGGGTAAATTCTATTTAATAACAAACCTCTCATTTTAACTTTATTTGCTAATAAAGTATCCCAGTATCATATTATACTTTTCAAAACAAGTATTTCCAAATTGAAATCATTATACATATCTTACTTGCCAAAAACACAGTAGGAAGTTCCAAATTTCAGAAATTCATATATATATTAAATACTCGTATAATATATATATTCTAACAGCACCCCACATAAAAATTATGGTGCGTGCATCCTCTGCTATCCGATCCCCGTATCACTCGTACTAAGGGAAATACAAGTTCGGAATCACTCTCGAACTGTATTAACACATACACAAACAATTTTGAGGCGAAGCATAGATTACAAGTCTCTAAGACGCCAGTACATACCCTCACGTCTCTTAGGACCATCTGACCATCGATCAGATAGCTTGTACCAAGGATATCTATCTTCTAGGGTATGAGTCAATATCCCCCATAAAAGTCCCACCGAGATAAGACTGTCCCAGCGCGGTAACCTCGGGGATAACAAGTAGCGCGGGCATGATTTTCACATGTATATAATAAATGCATACACACATTCATAGAAATATACTACTTTTATCATATCAATTTAGGTTCATCCCATAACCCATAATCACGACATTTATCCTTATTTTCCCATTATTAGTTATCACGTATAACGGTTCGTCTCTAACTTTAATTTGAGGGATTATTCCAACTTACTACGTAACACTCATGGACTCTATCCTCCCAAGTGTAAAATTCAGTAGGTACTCATCTAATTTCCAACGGAACTATCTTACGCGTCACTCCCCTTAATACATAATTTCATCGTCCGTATATGTGAATATCCCCAAAACACAACTCTCTTCTTACATTAAAGGTCCCATAATTATTTATAAGTCCTACTGGTCTTCTTTATCTCCCAAAATATTTTAATAAGGGTGTCCAAGAATTATTTGTCATTAAATTGAATTCAACTAATTTAAAAAGGGGAAATATGAGTCTGCCAGAAGGGGTCGATCGATCGATGGAAGGAGCTCGATCGATCGATGCGTCGATCGATCGACACTCCTTGTTCGATCGATCGATCAAACAAGTATGTGAATTCTGCAGATTAACAGTTACGGGTTTCACAATCCAACCTCAATCAAATCCAGATTTTTCACACCCAAACTCCCTAAAATTACTATAGTCAGTATACACCCATATTATTCATCTTCTACGTAAAGCATGCAATTTTTCATCAATAATCATGGATTAATAGGCCAAAACTTCATAAAAATCTCAAGAACCCTAGAATTTCTTTAACATGGTTCTAATCAGTCTTTTTCCAGAAATTTCTACTCCTAATTCATCAAAATTTCGTGGTTAAGCTTCTACATATGAAGGGGTTTCCAGATTTTCATTCAAATCAATTCTACATGCGATTTTCCTATCTCCAACATGTATTTTCTTCTACCAAACTCATCCTAATCACCCTAGACTAACATGAACGATGCATTAACGAAAATAAGCAAGATAAATACTTGCCTGGAAATTTCAGAATTTTGGTTTGCTGACGATTTTGGTGTGGTTGCGTTCCCCGTCACGCGATCTACGCGTTGGTGGTGGTGGCGGTGCAACCGGATGGATTTTTGGACTTGGTTTACTTGGAAAGCTTTCTCCTTCCCTCTCCTATGGACATTCTAATGTTTTGAGTCTGCTAACCCTAAAGGAATCTTCCAATTGGCTGATATAGCCTAATAATTTTCGTGGGTTTAATTACCCAAAAATGCAAAATGATCAAAATGCCCTCCCGGGGTACTAATTAAGCTTAAAAACGCCCCGAGGTCCAAACTAAACCCCCGGGTACACTTTTTCTGACTATCTCGACCCTTTCGGACACTTTGACGCACTCAAAATGACCATACGGGTGACTTATAATTTATTCACTTTTATTCATCAATATTTAGTCCCGACGCGACACGGGCGCGTCCCGACTTAAATTTCCATAATTGCCATTTCATTCACACGTGACAATTTTATAAAAATAAATCTCATATATTACTATGTTCATCCAGTAACATTCAACAAATAACATATTTCCAATAATTACTAACTCTCGTCACGCCAGTAAATATTTAAAACAACATTTCGGATTAAAATTAAATTAATTTATCTCAATTAAATTTAATAAATCCCTAAATTTAAAAGCCATAAAAATACGGGGTATTACATACTTCCCCCCTAATAACGGAATTTTGTCCCGAAATTTGGAAAATAAGGCCTACCAGGTAGCACGATTCTGGATATCCTTGTCAGTACGTAAACTAAATACATATTATGGCGCTCAGTCACTATAGCCCTTTCCTCATAGCAACCTTGTTTTACATTCGCGTTGGAGACACTTCACATTGAGCTACCAACCGATAACATTCTCATAGGTCATGCCTATACGTTATAAATTTCCATTATCTCACTATCCTTAGGAGGCCGCACCTCATCACATGACACCTACTCGGATTTATGTATATACAAGACTCCCATTCTAAGAAAAATCATACGAACATTTGACCACTCTTGTTCACCTAAAACAGTCGTGGAATTCTGCCATAGTTATCGGATATTTTCTTGACCGATCCAAAAATTCTGATTATCTACTCACCCTTAAACATACGAAAGGAGAATAGTCGATGTTCTTCCATAAAAAAACCTTAATAAGCACCTCGTACGCGACAAACAGGTACGAGTGCTTCTACAGAGCATTCCTGAAATCATCGTACCAAGATTCAAAAATCTCCTTCACGTGGCTCCACTAATCTTTAATCACCGTGCGCCTATTCCCAGGCTAAGGGTGATACATCCTACTTGAAATGAAACCTTATCTCCGCTGGTTCCTGAAATCCCATATCAAAGGTGGGATTCACCAATCTCATCCTGATTTAGAAATTTATACTACGCCGGACCATGCACTGGCGCGATCCTTCCTTTCAAAGGAAGTCTGGGTCATACTAGTTAATATTGTAAACCAGCCCAAAGGAATATCAATCACTTCCTTCTCGGCGACTTAATTCACATGTTCAGGATGGACCCTTGATCTTGTTTTGAGGATGGCAACCCATCCAAAACTTTATCGACTTTACCAACCTCTTTCAATTTCAGGAATTGTCGATAAACACAAAATTCTTTGGTTGATTCTCCTCTTTCAACCAAACCTTACCTATGGGTGGTTCATGTAGAGACTACTCACTACGTCCCATTAAACATCAATTTTTCCTTGAAATGCCTCACATTAAATGACACGTAATACTCCCCTTCCTTCCTTGGTGTATGTCGAAAGTTCTGACCCGTGTTCTTCTCTCCACGAAGCGTACTTCTGGATCTATTATACCATACTAACATCATCACCCTTTGTATGTGCAAGTCACTCTCACACTTGAGTACTAACAACTCCGCTCTGAGTGTTCTTCATAATAATTTAATTCTGCTCCATTCAAGGAATACCCCTTCTTCAATGGCTTCCCACAACCTTCCAATTAAATTAGAGTGTGCTATTCTAATTGCACACTTATGTATGGATTTTCGCCCCTCATGTGACGTTTAATCCACTATATCAGTTCCACTTCATTATACTAGTCCCACAAATATATATTTCACACGTCTATTACCACGTCCCTTCGACTCGGACGATTTTAACGGCAGCTAACCAAGATGCCCACATTTTGCAACACCCCGACCGCCCTAGGAGAGCGAACGGCGTGCTACTCATTAGTGAAACTAACTAAATCAAACAAAGTATAAGGAATAGGGCATTCAAATTCCATGACCATAAAAGAGGAATAATAAATCTCAACCTTCTCCAGATAAGTACAATAATTTTCCCAAATAGGTACAACGACCAAAATAAATCACTAACGCTATATTCATCAAAATAATTATAGGTCATCTATTTTGTATAATAAAGTTCTTTCCAGATAATCCATGCTAAAAATCATTCTAACTCTTTATTCACCTTGTGTTCCGAACGCGGTTACGACATTTGGGTACTCTCAATCACCCTAGAAATCAAATTTTTTATATCCTCCTTATCATCGTTCCACCCCCTGAACTCGTGGGGATAACTTCAATGCTTTCTTACCACACAATCCGGCTCCAGTGGCTTTAAATTAAAATTCAACTACCAACTTACACATGTAATTACTTGTACCCATTTCGATCAGGGTACCGAACTCATGGAATAATGACCAAAACTCTCCCTATTTCCAACCTTATGCTAAGTTTCATGCGTGGGATGTCTCGCAAAGCGAAATCCAAACAAGGAACCCCCTCCCCCCGATACACTACTACCTAGCATTGTCGGTCATTGAAATCTGTTAGGTCCTCCGTCCATAGCATGTACCCCCTTATTCCGTCTTTTGACAGAAGTTACATTTCCTCTCGTAATTACACTTAACAAGGAACATCTCACCAATTGCACTATCGTTCAGTATTGTGTGTTCGTAATTGCACTCCATAAACCTTGAATGCATACAATCAAAATTCTCGAAATCCCTTTCCCTAATAATAGGGGTATAAATATTAATCCCCACATCTCTAGGGGATAGATATAACAATGCACTCTTCCTATCACCAAGTCCTGAGTGCTCAACATAATACTGAATTAAATCTTTTCGCTCAAAGTAAACCCGATAAATACTAAATCATAAGGATAAAGTCCATACGTACATCGGTATCGAATATCTCGAGCCCACTATCCCCTCCGAAGTTTCTAGGATAGATAATATAAGTGCGAGTCTGACCCTCTTGCAGGTGAAGCCTCGCCAGTACAAAATATGTTGCACTAACGCAACCACTCCCATAGTCTTGCAATAAATGCCCACTATCGTACTCACCATTTCTATAACGTTTTAACAAAGATAATATCATACTCGCATATCACATCACTATAACGAGTAACCTCAATAAAGTACATAGCACTTTTAATATACTTATTCATCCTCCGCGGATAGCACTAAAGAAAAATCCCGTTACGCTAGGTAAAAATATTCACATAGTAGTAGCGTTTATAATTATATGCATTAAACTCGTCTCACATGATAACCTAGTAATGAATAAAATATAGTGACTCGTTCGTGTCACATAAACACGCCGCATCCTCTGAGGATACAACTTATACTTATACCTTGTCAATCGTCTTCACTGTGCAAATGGTTTCTTGACGAAACACGTCTACTCAAACCAAAACAAAACTACTTTAATCGTTGTCCTTTACTAAGAACCGTATTCTTGTCCTTTTTCTCACTTTGGAACATATTATCATGAGCTATTTCACTCCGCACAAAATACTTTAACACATAATCCCCTTATTACCTGTCCTACTAACCAGGTTAGGATTGTCCTTCTCTCGAACTTTAGTAGACTCGATTCCTGTTAGCTGCCTCGGTTATACCCTTAGCCTTTTAGGCCTTAAAGATCAGGTCACTGTCTATAATAGTACTTACTAAATTTACCATCACTTGGTAAGAATTCAACTATCCAAATCATTTAAATGGGTCCCCTGATGTGTATCCACATCCCTTTGTGGTGTTATACCACCACCGTTGTATTCAGTCTTTTTCTCGATTAAATTCTTCGAATCTTTTAACTTCTCACACAAAGAAGCATTACCATCTTTATTGACAAAATAAGACATTGTCAACCTCTAAATTGGCCGTCCATCAGAATTTCCTCTTTGAGTGTTATCAATTTTTATTATGAGTCGATCTCCCACTTGGAGTCGTTTCCTCCACTTGTATCTATATCTCCCGATACAAAATTCGCTAACGATTAAGATTCATATTCACAAATGGACTTCTGTCATGCCCTCCCGCGATGAGTTCAGAACCACGTTTGCTTCTCATCCTGAACAGTTGAGGAAGGAACATACGGTCGACACTGTACCTAAGGTTCTCCTATAGGCATAGCATTGCACTTCTAAAATTGGTAGTTAAATCCCATCATTATAAATTTGTCCCGAAAGACAAGAAAATTTTCTCTAAATTTTCACTTTCGGTTAGCCACACTCTATTCTAAATCTAAACCTTTGGATACTTTACCTCCTTTGGTAAACACACACAATTTCCGCATTTCTAGAATTTCCACAGACAGTTCTTTGCCCGTTTAATAACATGGGTAAGTTTACTCTTGCACCTCATTTGTCTATAACAACATTTGGAAATCATTGTTGCGCCTTAGTCTCCTTTCTAGTCTTGGCTTCCCGTACCATAATGGAGGTGACCTCGACTATGGTCATCATTCTTGAATATATTTTACAACCTCAACTGAGCCCTGCCTCCTGGTGTCCGCTTAACGGTCCTCTTCTGACATCCATCATCGCTCGACACACGCACACATCCGAACGAAATTAGAATTCACTAATGTATACATATTATATCAGGAGAACGAAATCTTGTCAAAGAAATCGACAATCCTAAACACAGGGATCTATATCAAACAAAGCAACGCTAAAAGCATAATAAGCCGTACATATCTTAAGGACACCAGAACCTGATGCTCTGATACCACCCGTGACACCCAGCCTAATTAAATACCTGGCGATCACTCCTTTATTAAATTAAAATCAAGGTGAACAGTTGGTTCATTCTTAGCATCACTGTCGAAAAATAACTTTTCCAAATTAAACACCCTAATTAATTAAGCTAAGTGTCAAAACAATTTTAGACATTACTTTCCAAATTTTATTTAATAAACCAACATTTAAAACTTTGCTAAATTCACAACTTAATAGTCACACCACAACCATCCTGGAACATACAATCCAAATAATCAAACATTCAACTAATTGAATCCCAACATTTAAAACTTAAACTAAAACATCCAGATAGTAATAAATCCCAAAGTGACAATACTAGAAATAAATTATAATATCCCATAAAACAACTGAATAATGGAAACGAGCGACACATGCCCAACTGAATAAATATGCTAGGAGTGGAATCAAATAAATGAAGTCGTCTAAGCAAGAGGTCTACAAATCCCACCTAAGTTGCAGCGCGTTCCTTCCAAAGGATCCTATGCAAGACGCCCTTGTGGCTGGGCACCTGTAATATATACATATATATACAAGAGAGAAGGGAAAATAGAAACGGGTCCGATCCCGATAGTGTAAATGATTTAAAATTTGTTTAGCAAGTATTTAAAATGTTTACAGGACAATGCAACAACATATTCGTGCGACACTCTCTTGAGAAATTCTCACCTCTCTTCTATTGTGGACACCTATCGCACTAATATTCCCAACGGTTTAACTTATCTTATCTTAGTATGCTCGTAAGATTTAAACTGGCGATTCAACTATTTAAGGGGTAAATTCTATTTAATAACAAACCTCTCATTTTAACTTTATTTTCTAATTAAGTATCCCAGTATCATATTATACTTTTCAAAACAAGTATTTCCAAATTGAAATCATTATACATATCTTACTTGCCATAAACACAGTAGGAAGTTCCAAATTTTAGAAATTTATATATATATTAAATACCCGTATAATATATATATTCTAACAGCACCCAACATAAAAATTATCGTGCGTGCATCCTCTGCTATCTGATCCCCATATCACTCGTACTAAGGGAAATATAAGTTCGGAATCACTCTCGAACTGCATTAACACATACACAAACAATATTGAGGCGAAGCATAGATTCCAAGTCTCTAAGAGGTCAGTACATGCCCTCACGTCTCTTAGGACCATCTGACCATCGATCAGATAGCCTGTACCAAGGATATCTATCTTCTAGGGTACGAGTCAATATTCCCCATAAAGGTCCCATCGAGATAAGACTGCCCAGCGCGATAACCTCAGGGATAGTAAGTAACGCGGGCATGATTTTCACATGTATATAATATATGCATACACACACTCATAGAAATATACTACTTTTATCATGTCAATTTAGGTTCATCCCATAACCCATAATCACGACATTTATCCTTATTTTCCCATTATTAGTTATCACATAAAATGGTTCGTCTCTAACTTTAATTTGAGGGATTATTTCAACTTACTACGTAACACTCATGGACTCTATCCTCCCAAGTCTAAAATTCAGTAGTTACTCATCTAATTTCCAACGTAACTATCTCACGCGTCTTTCCCCTTAATACATAATTTCATCTTCCCGTATATGTAAATATCCCCAAAACACATCTCTCGTCTTACATTAAAGGTCCCATAATTATTTATAAGTCCTACTGGTCTTCTTTATCTCCCAAAACATTTTAATAAGGGTGTCTAATAATTATTTGTCATTAAATTGAATTCAACTAATTTAAAAAGGGGAAATATGAGTCTTCCTGAAGGGGTCGATCGATCGATGGCAGGAGCTCGATCGATCGATGCGTCGATCGATCGACACTCCTGGTTCGATCAATCGATCAAACAGGTATGCGAATTCTGCAGATTAACAGTTACGGGTTTCATAATCCAACCTCAATCAAATCCAGATTTTTCACACCCAAACTCCCTAAAATTCGTACTATAATCACTATACACCCATATTATTCATCTTCTACGTAAAGCATGCAATTTTTCATCAATAATCATGGATTAATAGGTCAAAACTTCATAAAAATCTCAAGAACTCTAGAATTTCTTTAACATGGTTTTAATCAGTCTTTTTCCAAAACTTTCTACTCTTAATTCATCAAAATTTTGTCGTTAAGCCTCTACATATGAAGGGGTTTCCAGATTTTCATTCAAATCAATTCTACATGCGATTTTCCTATCTCCAACATGTATTTTCTTCTACCAAACTCATCCTAATAACCCTAGACTAACATGAACGATGCATTAATGAAAATAAGCAAGATAAATACTTGCCTGGAAATTTTAGACTTCTGGTTTGCTGACAATTTTGGTGTGGTTGCGTTCCCCGTCGCGCGATCTACGCGTTGGTGGTGGTGGCGGAGCGTCTGCGCATGCAACTTGGCTCTTTGTGGGAGAATCGGCGTCCATCGACCCGTCCCTCTCAATCTATTGGGAGATTTGGCATATCCTCAGTGATTATATGAAGTGCTTATGGAGAATGGTGGTCAGCAAAATATTGGCAGTGGAGACTAGACAAAGGTGGATTGTCTTATTTAATACGATGGAAGGAGGTGTTGTGGTTTTTTTGAAGATGGTTCAGGCATATCGGTCCATGGAGTGCTTGCGGCACTTTATTCAGGGAGGGGAAGCTTGAGGACCCCAGGAAGCAGATGATGATGATTGAGCGGGCTCCTCCGGTAGCTGCGAATAAGACTCTTAGAGAGTTTATAATCGAGAATAAATGTGGGGATTTTATTTTGTCTTTTTTAGGAAGGTAGGGGGAAGGGAGTTTATCTGTTCCTTTTTCCCGTGTAATTTGTACCGTAATTTCTTATTAGTGAAATAAACAAGTTTTTGATCATCCAACTGTGCCTTTTGATGAGTTTTGTATTTTTGAACTATCTATACCAATCGCTAAGGCATACGTAGTCCTTTTGTTCAAGTGTATGCTAGAATGGACTGTCTCTCTCGGAGATAAGAAAATAATAGTATTTTTGAAAAATAAAGGGTCGTGCTCATGTAAGGTGTATGAGCTGCCTACGTACTCTGGGGGGTTTGAAAAGTTTTAATTTTTTTAAAACCGTTTTTTTTGCAGAGGATCAGGCCCACGTAGTTCTGGGTAGAAGGAAATGAAGAGATTTTTTTAAGAATAAAAAGGAGACGAGAAGAGTCGTAGCGCGTCGAGATTTCGGACTAGGGGTAGAACTTCTTAAGATGGTCTAGGTTGACTGGACGATCCATATCTTCCCCGTCTAAATCGGTGAGTATGGCATCACCTTCGAAAAAGATCTTCTTAATAATGTAGGGGTTGTTCCAATTGGGCTTAAATTTCCCTCTGGGGTCCCAGATGGGTTTTATGATTTCTTTGAGGGCTAGGTACCCTTCTTGGACACCGTGATCCTTGACTCTCTTGTTAAATGAACGGTCTATTCAAAGAATGTACCGTCGTATGTGGTGTAGCGCTTTCAATGTACTTTCATCTAGGAGGGTAAGCTCGTCAA
This sequence comes from Sambucus nigra, assembly GCA_949130495.1. Lineage (NCBI taxonomy): Eukaryota > Viridiplantae > Streptophyta > Magnoliopsida > Dipsacales > Adoxaceae > Sambucus > Sambucus nigra. The sequence continues at coordinate 540,872,048 of OX422212.1, forward strand.
GATGGTTTTGGCACTAGTCTTATTCGCTGACCTTGCTCTCAAGCATGATGTGCAATGAGGGTATTTCCAGCTCCACGGGTAGGACTGCTTCCATGACGTGGACTAGAGAGTAAGGGGTAGCCGCAGTAGAGGTTGGAATTGAGGTTCGGTACCCCAGAGGGCATACGAGATTCGGTCGTCCCAATTTCGATAGCTTTCGGTCATCTTGTTGATGATGGCTTTGAGGGTCTTGTTGGCGTCTTCAACTGCACCGTTGGTCTGAGGTTAGTAGGGAGAAGATTTCTGTCTTTGAATCCCATATTTTTTTACTACCTTTGTGACTTCTACCTGGAAATGCAACCTGTTATCTAATACTAGCTCGTATGGGACCCATACCGGCACATGATGATTTTCTTGATGAATTTGGACACTTTCTTAGTGTTCAACATTGTGTATGACTCAAATTTAACCCATTTTGTGAAGTAATCAATAGCAACTATGATTAACTCATGCCCGTTGGAAGACTTCAATGTAACCTCCCCTATGATGTCGATGCCCCAGGTGGAGAACGGCTAGGGAGAGGTCATGTTGTATAATTCACGGGGAGGCAGATGCTGAAGATTGGAGAACTATTGACATTTGAGGCATCTCCAAACATAGGTGGTGCAATCCTCAGTCATGGTGGTCTAGTAGTAGCCTTATCGAATGATCTTTTTGGCAAGCATGTGACCATTCATGTGGGGTCCGCTTTCCCCACTGTGGATCTTCTGCATTATCTTTTCAATGTCAGCCCCTATAATAAAGTATAGATGAGTTCCTTCGAAGTTCCTTTTGAGAAATTCTTTGTGAAAGATGATGTATTTGGCGGCCAACATTTGAAGGGTTACTCGATCTTTCTTGTTGAAACCCTCGGGATACCTACCATGTTTGAGGAGGCGTGAGATATCATAGTACCAGGAATTGGCTAGATCGGGATCTTTTGTAGTGACAAGCTCAATGTGGTAGCAGTGGGTTGGTTTGTCTTAATTTTAAATAAGGAAGGGGATCATTGTTATTCCTTCGGGTATGTTGATCATGGAGTCCAAGGTAGCAAGGGAGTCGGTTAGGTTATTCTTGGCTCTCGATAGGTAATGGAAGGTGATGTCTTGGAATTAGGAGGCTAGCTCTTCTAAGTGGGCATGAAAGGGTTGGAGCTTCTCATCCTTAACGCTTAATTTTCGGAGCACTTGATCGATGATGACGGAAGAATCCCGGTAAATGTCTAGGTAATGAATACCTTTCTTGACAGTAACCTTGAGGCCTAGTGTGCATGCCTTGTATGCACCCATGATGTTGGTGCAAGGGAAATCCAATTTGATGGCAATAGGAGTGTGGGAGTCATCTGGGGCGATCAGAAGTATCCCAATGCCATATACCTTTTTGTTGATAGCGCCGTCAAAGAACATTTGCCATAGGATATTGTCCTGGGCAGTGGCGAGGATGTTTTCATTTGGAAATTTGGAGATCCAGACATCGGCTTCATCCATGGGGTAATCAGGGAGGTAGTCAGAGATGGATCTTCTTATCATGGATTTCTGTGTGACGTACATGATATCAAACTCGGCTAGGAACATCAACCATCGAGCCATTCGGCTGGATAAGGCAAGTTTATCAAGCAGATATTTGATGGGCTCCATTTGGAATAAAAGTTTCATGGGGAAGGCGAGCATGTAGTGCCATAATTTTTGGGTGACCCAGATAAGCGCAACACATGCCTTTTCCAAAGCAATGAAGTTGACTTCGTATCTGGCTAATTTGCAATTGGCATAATATACAACCCTTTCTTTATGATAATCTTCAAGGTATTGGGCTAGCAAATCCCCAACTACAGTGTCAGTTATGGTTAGGTATAGGAGCAAGGGGAGACCAGGGTGTGGTGGCATAAGTACCGGCGGTTGGTTAAGATATTGTTTGATTCGGTCAAAATATTCTTGGCATGCCTCGTTCTAAACCTTAGTTGATCCTTTCAGAGGATTTTGAAGATAGGTTCGCAAATGGAGGTTAACTGGCTGATGAACCGGCTGATGTATTGTAATTTTCCAAGGAAACCTCAGACTTCTTTCCTTGTTCGGGAAGGTGGCATCTCAAGTATGGCTTTAATCTTGGCGGTATCTTTTTCTATCCCTTTCTCACTGACCATGAATCCCAAGATTTTTCCCTTTGTAATGCCGAAGACGCATTTCTGCGAATTGAGTCTCATCTGATAATATCGTAGTCGTTCGAAGAATTTTTAAAGAGAAAAACATGACCTTCTCTAGTTTTGGACTTGATAATCATATCATCCACACAGGCCTCAACTTCTTTATGAATCAGATTGTGCAGGATGGTTATGGCAGCCCTCTGGTAAGTAACCCCAGTGTTCTTGAGGCCAAATGGCATAACCGTGTAACAAAAGGTTACACATGGGGTGATGAACGCGGTCTTTCCGTGATGGTCTGGGTGCATTTTGATTTGGTTGTATCCAGAAAACTCGTCGACGAATGATTTGAGAGCATGACTGGTTGTGTTGTTTACGATTATGTTGATATTGGGTAACAGATAATCATCCTTTGGAGAGGCTTTGTTCAAGTCTCAGTAGTCTACACACATCCGAACCTTCCTTCCTGATTTCGATGCGGGCACTATGTTGGCTAGCCACGTGGGATATTCGATCACACGAATGGAGCCTACATTCAACTGTTTGAACACCTCTTCTTTGACCTTGAGTGACCATTCGGTGCTGAGCTTTCTCAACTTTTTTTTTACCAGCTTGTAATCTAGGTGAGTGGGAATCTCATGTTGAGCTATTTTGGGATCAATGCTAGGCATATTATCATATGACCATGCGAAAACATCCACGAATTCCTTTAGCAATTCTTCGAGTTGTGGACACTCATGCTCGTCGAGGGTAGACCCAATACTAATCTCGCGTTGTTGGCTACTAGAATTGAGGTTAATAATAACAGTCTCTTCTTCATTGACTTGAATGCGGTTATGTTATTTATTATTAACCTTATTTAGATCATTTAAGAATTGTTCATTTGCAAAATCATCATCATCAAAAGTTTGATTAGAATCCAAACAGTTAATGTAAGGCAAAATAAGATAATCAAAGTCTTGGTTTATTTCAGTGATAGGAAAAACAACATTAATAATCTTATCAAATTAGGATTCGATTACATTTTAACAAGGATAGACAAAAAAAGAAGAAATGGGGTAAACATTAGGATTAGGAGAGATTTTCGCAGGTAGAACTGGCGTAGCATGCCAGTTGAGGAGACGTGTATCGACAGCTTTAATCAGTTGGGACAAATCTGGTGATGTAGTGCCTGAGTGAACCATGCAGAGTGCCAACCCCAGTGTGTGTAAGTTGAAGGAATCTTCAGAGTCACTTTCCTCAGTCTCTTCGGTATCTTTGGTGAGTGGTTGTACATGGTTTTGGAAACTCTCAGCTCACGGGTAGCTGTCTTGGAAAAAAATCTTCATTCTAGGCTTCATCTTCTTGTCTGTATGGTCATACCATGGTTCTGGAGATCCATAAAAGGGGAAGTCTTTGCCCTCTTTGATGAATCGTCCATTTAAGGATTCACCTGGGATAGTTTGGATGCAGTCTAGTCCTCTCTTTGGGTGGTGGATCATTCTGACCTTTTGTTCTGTTGGTTGATGCCCTAAACTATAAGGAGGGGAAAGATTCTTCAGTTCAATCGGCTCGAGTATACATTGTTGTCTTTGTCTTAGACCCAGTTTAGACATGAAGTGCATGCTTATGAACATCTCAATCACATTGACATTGCCATGAGGGTTGTATTGTGGAAAAACCCTTTCAACATGGAATCCTAATATGAGCATATCATTTGACCTATGCTGTATCTCAAGGATTGGACGACTGGTACTTACACCCTCGATATTATCGTCATTGCGCAAAATGGTGATGACTCGTCTGTCGGTAAAGAATTTTAATAATTGATGGAGTGAGGAATACATGCCCTTGATACTGCGAAGCCAAGGTCGTCCTAGTAACAGATTGAAATAAGCTGGGATGTCAATAACTTTGAATTCGACGAGAGGTTTATAGAGCCATCCCCTACTACAAGCTTTATAGATCCCATCACCTCTCGGAGGGTATTATCGTAAGCACGTACAACAGCAGAGGTTAGAGCGAGGTTACTTTCTTTCAGTCCTAGACATTTGAAGGTTCAAAGTGGGCAGACATTCAAGGCAGATCTATTATCGATAAGACAGAGTGGTACAACCCTCCCCATAGATTTGATGGAGATGTTGAGTGCATAATTATGGTTTAGCCCAATCTTGTGGATTTCTTCTTCGGAAAAGGATAGCATTCGGGTAGAGATCAAGGATCTGACCAAATTTATCTCTTCTTCTGGTGTGGTAGAAGGAGGAACTGTGGGTCCAGTGAGCAACTTGATCAAAGCTTTTATGTGCATCTGAGAGGACATAAAAAGCCCCTATTTCTTCACTTGATCGAGGATCTTACTCTCCTTGAGGTTCATTTCTCGCATCGGAAGGTTTTCAATGCCCTTCCCTTTGTTATTGGCTGGTAGTGAGTTTGGGATCTAGTAATACCTCCCTGATCTGGTCATGTGATTTACTAAAGAAAGGAAGAACCTGAATCCCATTTCCTTGTCAATCTCGAGTTGTTCTTCTACCTTGTTTATTTCTCTGAGGAGTTCCTCAAATTATATCATTCTACACATGTTGACTATTGGGCCAGTTTTCTCTTAAAACTCTTCTTCATTTGAGTCCTCGAACTCTTACCCCCATTCGGTGGTAAAAATTATGTCTTTCCACGTGAAGTCTATGCATTCCACAACTTCAACAGCTTCTTCATACATGTCTTCCCATTCTGTGGGGATATGTGATGGTGAAGGGACCAGGCACCCTTGTAGCTTCAGAGCATCAAGTAACTCAGTCATATTGCAAAAATCATTGGTTCGCCTTAATATCTCTACCATAACCTGGACAACATCATCTAAGTTGATTTCAATGGCTGGTACTGCCCAATTGTATGAATCTTGAGCCCATTTTCTTGCTTCCAAGAATAGCGTACTAAACCTTTGGCAATCAATGATCACCTGTGAGGGTAATTTCATCCCAAACTCTAGGAGTTGTTTTAACACATCTGATAATTCCATTCTTCCATTTTCAAAACGGGGACTGACGGCGATACATGCTCTGGTAAGGAGTGACAGTGCCTGATCAGAGAGGCTAGCAAGGTGTAGGAGGAAATATGGAAAAATTTGGAGAGGTTTAGGAGAGTATATGGGTGTGATTTTAATTGAAGGATCAAATTTTGGGTTCTCTTCTAGAAAGATGGCATTGGTATGATTTGGGAGTGGGTTGTGAGTACTGTTTGGCTTAGGATTGGCTAGTGGGGCAATGGTACCCCGGTTAATTACACCTTGAATTACATTTTGGAGGTGGAAGCGTTGGTCAGTGGTATAGCTAGCAGCTTAGTGAAAGGAATAATGAGCATCTGCCTTGAAGTTTCTTGGGAGTGGATTTGGCAATGAACGAGGATCCACAGGTTTGATAAGGTTTTGGCTCAACAAGGATTGGTAAAATTTGGAGAGGGGAGCATGGATCTCAGTGTATTCCTTTTGGACTGGGATAGGAAGGCTTTCTGGTGCCCATAATGATGTTGGTTGAGAGATGTTATTGACGGTTGAGACTGCAACACTGGTAGGCTTATCATATTTCTGAGGATGAACTGTTCGGACACCTTCTTTGGTTCGACATCTGTTTTAGCAAGACCTTCCTCGATTTTTAGTCCTCTTCTCTGTGGTCTCAGAAGTGGGGATAGTATGGTCCTCCCATGGTTTATCGGACATGGGGTAAGAAATTCTTCTTCACTATGCTGACTTGTTCTTCCTCGGAAGGCCGATTGGTTATGGTTGCTATTTTTTCCCTCCATCGAGCTATGAAGTTACTGACCGACTCCCCAGAGTTCTGTTTGAGCATCTCTAAATCACGAAGGGTGACCTCAAGCTCTTCATTATATTTGTACTGTGACATGAATTACCGGGATAGATCCTCCCAACTACGAATTCTGGAATTTTTGACAGACAAAAAGCATCGGAGGGCATTATCCTTCGAGGTTTGCTGAAACAATTGGTCCATCACTTCTTTAGAAGCCCCTAATAGAGTCATGCAATGGTGATAACTGCGAAAATGAACAATCGGGGGTCCACTTCCTCCGAATTTCTTGATATTTTGCATCTTGATCTTCTCGGGTAACCTCGTTTTAGGATACGGAGACATGTTGGTGTAGTCAATGTAATTCCCCAAGATTCTGACTTGGTCAAACTTCTTAGTGAGCATATTGAGGTCTTCTTTGACTTTGTTCAACTCTTTTTCCTTCGGATCAATGATCATAGGCAAGTTAGCACCGCTGCTGGGTAAGGTCTGGCATCGAAATTTGGGTAGGCGAAGACCCATTAATAGGAGGGGCATGTGGAGCATGCTGATATTCTTTGAGAACCCAGATAGGATTGGGGGGATCCATAGCACGAGGGAATAGGGCCTCGGGCTCTTGAGGAATGGTAATATAGTTTTGTTGCATCTCTCAGACCTTAGTTTGGAGGTTATCAATCTTGGACACGAGCTGACCTAGGACTGGCGTTAGATGCGGATGCACAACTTGCACTTGATTTGTGTTATCCATGGAAAGCGGATGGATTCTGGACTCAGAAAAAGTAACAGGGGAACGGATGGAAATACGAGGTGATTTGACTGAAGACCGAAGCCAATAAGGAGCCAGGCCAAGGGTTTGCGATCGACCTGAGAAGGAGCAAAAATGGGATTTATTTTTTGGAAAAAAGGGATGAAAAAAAATCTTTTTCTTTCTGAGATGGGAAGACAAAATATCTTTGGATTTTTGATAAAGAGAGGAGAAATATTTTTGGCTTTTTAATAAATAAGGGAGAAATGTTTTTGGATTTTTTTGGGGGGAAGACGGATCTCAGCATGATTATTATAATTATTATGTTCTCACTTGTATTAAATTCTCCTAAATGAAAAATAAAATGGCGGACAGGACCCGAGCCTGGAAAAGTTGGGTTTGTAAAATATGCAAAAGCTATGGCTGGACTTATGACCAGGCTCACGGATAGGGTCCTATTTTAAAAATGCGCAAAAATTCGGGTGGCAGGACGACCCAAAATTTTGGCAGAGTTTCGGGTTGAAACCGGCAATCTAACATGTGTGTCCTAGGATTGACACCTATATGAAGGTATGCAGTTTGGTTGGGTGAATCGGAAAGGGTCTCCCCCCCTTTTGCATGACTTCCACGATATACGTCTTGCTCTTATGGGCAATCGGTACGTGAGGATAAGACATTTGATATACTTGAGTGTACAAGAATTGCCAAACTATATACCTCATTCGGACGGTACGTGTGAGAGATAATTCGATATACTCGGCATACGTGAACGAGTTCCCTACGATATACCTCTCGTCATGACTTCGGGTAAGTGGTACAATACAGGGGAACCGCTCGTTATACGTCGAAGTTACTTGGCCAATAGAAGGTGAGAGTCATATCGCTTAGGCTAACTGTGCCCTGCCGGACTAGCGCCCATCATGAAGTGACCCTCCAGTTATTGGGTAAAATTTTGTCAATAACAATGCTCTTTAGTGATGTCGTGTGAATCATGCATGATTCTCTTATTAGCATCTTATTATGAGAATGTCTTTCTTGATTATGCCAAACAGGGAGCAAAGTATAAGTACCAACGGTACACCAAGTATGGATGGGTGATGCGTGCAACATATGGATATATGTGATCCTAGGTGCACGTGGTGTGAAGTGTACATGGAGAATTTTTCTACAAGTGTGTGAATACAAGCATAAGTATGGGGTACACATGGAAAAAGGGGGACATGCAAAATGGGGGAAAATATAAAAAAGTATAACATGCATGTAAATAGAGTCTAGCCCTCAAAATGGAAGTCCCTAGTAGAGTCTCCACTGTGACCATCCCCGATCCTCGCGGAGGGTGAGCGGAGTGAGGATCCTAGGTACCGCGCGTCGCTTTCGGGAGGGCTTCGGTTGACGTCATTGATAAGATGAAAAATATAGAGAGAAAGAGTCGCCAGTCTATTATACTCAAAACAGACAAAAGAAAGGGAGCCATCCCGAAGGACATCATCCAAAGACATACTGATACATACGAAACCAAAATGATTCGAAAAGGGTCCGGAGGCTACGTTACGAAATGGGAAGGTGTTAGGCACCCATTCCGCCCTTACGGTCTCTCATGGGTTTTTGTTGTTTTCCTTTATTTTCCTCGTGATATGTGTGCATGTGTATATGTAGTGGAGATAGGACTCATGTACTTGTACCATGGAAGGGGTAAAGTGAGTCATCCGTAGGAATGTAAAAATAATGTTAGAAAATAGGTTTTACGCGATTATCCTTACGTTGATCGTTATGATGGAATGAGAACGCATGTGGAATAATATGCCACTAAGAACAAATATATGTATATATAGATATCTTATAATATATACGTATGTAGTAGGAGCATTGAAAAGACTCCAAAAGGTGAATCCTAAATTCTCAGATTTTTGAGTTTTTAAAAAAAAAATTATATACGTGGCTGCATCTGCTATGTGCCGGGTAAAACACATTAAAAAATTAGGCAGTTACCTCATTACCCACTTCTTCCACTCACCATACACGTTTAATTAGGAAGCCAACTTGAATATCAACTCCCCTCTATTTTATCTCTCAAATTTGCAGCCCCTAAGCGGTCTCTCTCTCTCTCTCCTTTCCACACACATCTACCCACCACCTCCAACCTAAGATACGAGGTCCTCCCAGATAGGAAAACAACGTCCTTTAAACAAGTATGCACGCAGATGCTTCTCATCAACAGTTTTTTATATGTTTTCTTGTAACAACTTTTTTTAATCACATATGGATGTTTAGTGTTTTTTTAATCACACGTATGGCTTTCACTCTACGTCCACTGTTTGGGTGTTCTGTGTTAGTGTGTTGTTAAGTGTTATATATATATATATATATATATATATATCCATATAATAAGATGGAATGGTTTTTGAATTGACAAAAATGTAAAAGCACAATAACGTTTCAGATTTTGCCACATCTTTCCCTTTTCAAACCAACGGTTCTGATTCACTCCAAAAAAAATTTTGCCCGCCGAAACGTTTCACTATCCCGCCCAGCTTCTATTATCCCACCCAAAAAGCCTCGGTAAACTCTCCATCCTCTCTCCATTATCTCTCTCTTAAACAACATTTCCCTCTCTCCTTTTTTTGCAGAGAACACTCTCTCTAAAGATTGAACCCTATACTGGGGTTTAATTTTCAGGTATGCCCTCTATCTTTCTAAAAAATATAAGGACGGAGAACTGCACTAAATTTAATGGTTGAGATCGTCCATCCCCTCAAATCAAATCCACCCGCCCTAGAACTTCTTTGTAACTCTCGCCAACCAAACCGTCCTCATACGTGTCGCCTACCAAACCCATCTTCTGTGTTACTTTGGCTGTTGAGTCCATGTCGACTGAAAAAGAGATGGAAGTTTATATGCCTGCCTTCATCACCTAATCGCCATCTGCGTATTCCTCACAGCGGGTAATATCACGATGTTTTATTAGTAATTAAGGCATTACATTTCATAGGTATTTTATGTTTTGGTTGTTGAATCAGGTCCCACTTCGATGGTATTTTAAGGTCTCAATACCAAAACAGAGACATAACTTTTGTTTCATGTATTCTAGGAAATTGAACGGAGTTGAGGAAGCACAACACGACCCTCAATCCACAAGAGTTGGGGTCTCAAATTCATGGTGCCAATAACAAATACGTTTGCCAATATACTCGCGAATATCACTACTTTTGGGGAAGTAAGTTTTTCGATCTAAAATATCTCATTTTAGTTGGATTTATACATACCGTTTTTGTTCTCCTCTATTTGTTGGATTTAGAGTTTTTTTTATACTGTAAGTAGTTATAAAGGTTAAAGAAATAGACAATTGTTGAGGAGGAAATGAAAAATGGGGGGAAACATAACTGTTTCTCTTTCTCTCATTTTCCTTTCTCTGCATCTCTCGCTTCACCCCGACATGTTTTTTTAAGATCATTTAGTTTTGAGTTTAGGGTTTCAGAATGGATTTTTTATATTTTAGTTATTGGGATTTTTGTGCTGAATGGTTGAACCCGTGTTTTTGTGTTTCAAAATGGGGTTCAAAATGTGGATTTTATTAAATTTTTGAATAAAGTTCATACGGTATAGTGTTAATAATTTATTGCATTATATTTTCAAATAATTTTGGATTTCGTTCACAATTATTTGTTGGGCTGTTGAGAAACCCAACTATTTTGGAATTGTTTTTTTAACCTACCATCAAATTGTTCCTCTCGAGAATGTATCTATTTTTTTTTGTGTCTGTTTTCATTATATTCTTAGTGTGTAAATAACTATTTTTCTTTCTCATGTTGTTGGGGTAAAAAATTAGGAATGACAATTTATGCATTTGGGTCGTGTTTCGGCCCGACACGATATGACACGACACGACAAGAATTTTTCGGACATGACACGACACGAATTCATATTTTTTTAGTTGACACGAACGTTACCCAAATAAAAACGACATAACACGATTTTCTAAAATTTCACGCTAAATTAAACATAAATAGATATGATAACCTGAATAAAAACACGATAAGATATGATAACACGACTAACACGATTCATAATTTTAACACGAATACAACATGACATGACTTCCTGTTAACAAAACCCGACACGAACACGACATATCGTGTTAATTTCATGTCATTTATAAAGTTACCAACCTTGGAAAAAAATATAGAAAAATGTTATATCTATCAATTTTTTTACCGAAGTTTCATATCTCATTTGCATTTAACCGGCGGAACCCAAGTGTATGGGGTTATCTTCCCATAAAATCGGTACAGAAGATTTTGATATTTCTTTTTTGAGCTAAGATTTTTTATAATGAACGTGATATGTTTTATGAAGTTTTAAACGTTCTTTTTTAAATTCAAAAATTTTAGAATGATCTTATGTTCTTTCATTCATTCTAAAAAAATCGCCTACCGGGTCACATCATGTACCCGTAAATTCTTTTGAGTGTCCCGCCCAAAAAAATATTCTTCCTCGGCCACTAAACTAATATACGTGTTTTTTTCTTTTATATGCAATTTGGTGAACTTTTTTTTTATATTCACGTGTGTATCTGTTCAATCTACCTTCATTTAACTCAAAATTTTAAGAACTTGATTCTCCCAGATTCATTATATTTTGTTCCTAATTTGTAAACGTTGTTTTTGAAAGAAACATAAAATTTTTGTTCTTATTAGTGTGTTTACAATTTTATCTATATTTGGTGCTTGAACTTCTAGCTATATAGAATTGAGAATTGTATAAATGAATCTTCTTCCTTCTGTGTATAAATTATAAAGATTTTGTTTTTGGTGTTTGAGGCTGGCCCGTGTTATAGTAATGGGTGGGGCCCAAACTTAGCATAATGGTTATGCTACATGAGCCAGACCTATCATTGCCTGTCGGTTGAAGCAAGACTATTTCTCACTCCCAGTGTTGACGATAAGATTGCTTGGACCTATTAGTTCATTCGTTTACTTTATTTGAAATAACTGAATATTGATATTATAAGATAGCATATTTTTTGAATCCCAAAAAATATAATATTACAATAAATTTCATGATTTTGCTACATCTTCCACCCATGAAATCAATGGTTATGATTAACACCCCAAATTTAATATTCCACCCATATGAAAATACACCCAATAGTTCTCTTTTCCCAAAATGTTACACAAAAAACGTTATTTTTAATTAAAAAATTTGGGACGAAAAAAAGAAAAAAAAATATTTTATTTTTATTAAATAAATACTTAGATGAAAAAAAGAATAAAATAATATTGTATTGTGTCACTTTTACCTGAGTTGTGTTGCATTTTAAGTTAGTCATGTTCGTATTTGGTAATAAAAAAATATTTTTATCGTTTCATGTCGTTCTATGTCATTTTACTTATGGAATATGTTGGTGTTAAAGCAAAAAAATAAAAATATCATGTTGTGTTGGATTTAGTGAGATCGTGTACTTATTTGGTAAACAATATCATGTTGTGTTCGTAATTGGTAAATAATATTTTGTGTCGAATCGTGTCGTGTTGTACAAAGAGGTTTTTTAGGGTGTTTTATTATTCCATTTTCTTTCTATTGCCCCCTTTTAATTAAACTTGAATAGTTTTTATTACAATGCAAATGACTTTCTATAACCAAAAGGGGTGATTTGTCAATGTAGTAAAAGTTTGACATCCGAATATTAAAAGCACCACATGCCAAAGATGTTTTCCAAACTCAGTTTATACTAATTTTGTTCGACATTTGATTTATCAATGTAGTAAAAGTTTGACATCCAATTATTTTCTCAATTTTGCTCTGTTAATAATTACTTTACCATTTTTGCCATTTTGCGATTACGTACTTTCGAAATTTTTGTCGTTGCACGATTACGTACATTGAAATTTTTTACCGTGTCCGCTAGTGTGTATATATATATATATATATATATATATTATAAGATATATATGTATATTATAAGATATATATGTATGTAGTAGGATATCTTATAATATATCCGGTGTTGGAAAAAGTCTTCAAACTGGCTCGACAGTGCCTATCACCTTCAAGAGAATTGAGACCCTCCATGAAGAAATGCTCCGGGGTATTATGGTGAATTAGAAAAGATTTATTGCGAAAAGCCTATCCAATACTGTTGCTACTTCTATCCTTTATGTAAATGTATTTAAAGGTGATACCTTTCTCTTCTCTCTCAGTTATATATGTGATATAACACATCTGTTATATATCTGTTATGTAGTAGATATATAACGGGGACCATTTATTACTTCATGTATCATGCGTCCCCTTTACATGTATTCTTTTAATTTGAGTTGCATTGGATGTATTCGGTAGGTGCTAAGATAATAGAAGTATGGATTGAGTTTGTGGAAACTTTTTCTTCAAGACAACTGAATGTTGTAATGGTTTCTTAAGATAAATTATACTTTATTACCATTTATAAAAAAGACTTTAAAAACCATTATTTCAAATTTTTTTAGTTAAAACATTTTTTTAATGACAAAAACTGGAATAAAAAAAACTTTATTTAACACGTGTTTAACTCGAATAAAAAAAGTAGAATTATAAATAAGTTATTTAAAAAAATGTTTTAACGTGTATTGAAAATAGGTTTAAATATAATTAAGTGTTATAAAATGTTATTTTTAAAATAATTCAAATTTTTTTTTAAACACTTTTTTTTCATAACTCTTATTAAAACATATAATTAACTATTTTAAAAATGTTATTTTTAACAACTGTTTTATAAAAAACGAAAAAAATGCAGATTTTTTTTATATAAAAATACATTTAAAATATTCTTTAACGTTTATATATATAAAAACTTTTCATATATGAAAAAACAGTTAAAACGGTTTTTATATATAAACAATTTTTAACAAAATTTTTTAATATGTATAAAGAGTTTCTATATAAAAAAAAATGTTATATATATATATATATATATATATATATATATATATATATATATATATATATATATATATATATATATATATATTGGTTTCTATAAAAAAATATCAATACATTTAAATCATTTTTTGCTGGAAATTATTTATTACATTTGAAAATCATTTTTTCATTGCTGAACATTATTTCTATATGCTGAAAATAATTATATATTTCTTAAAATCAATTTTTTTAAATCTTGGAAATAATTTTCAATTGATGGAAATAGTTTATAACTCCTGAAAATCATTTTTTTGCTGCAAATCATTTATATATATATATATATATATATTTTTGGGATTTTTTTAAAATTATTTTGTGTTTGCTAAAAATCATATTTTATTTGATGGAAATTATTTCTTTATTCTATAAATAATTTTATATAGGTGAAAATCATTTATATTTTATTATTACTATAAATAATTTTTATTTGAAAATCATTTTTTAATTGCTGAACATTATTTCTATATGCTAAAAATAATTATATATTTCTTAAAATAAAATTTTTAAAATCTTGGAAATAATTTTCAATTGATGGAAATAGTTTATTACTCCTGAAAATCATTTTTTTGTTGCAAATCATTTTTATATATTTTTTTGGGATTTTTTTAAAATTATTTTGTGTTTGCTAAAAATCATATTTTATTTGATGGAAATTATTTCTTTATGCTATAAATAATTTTATATAGCGGGAAATCATTTATATTTTATTATGACAATAAATAATTTTTATTTGCTATAAAGAACTTATTACTACTGAAATTCTTTTTTTTTTTTGTTGAAATTCATTGTATATTAATAATTATATATTAGTTTACATATTTAAATAAAAATAAGTCAGAAAGCGTTGCACCTGTCGTGCGTCTTCCTCTTTTTACATATATTTCTTAGACCCATTTCCTACAGTGTGGTAAGAGATGTTAGTATATATATTGATGATGTATAACTAGGGGTGGCAATTCGGGTCAACGGATCGTGTTTCGGGACGACATGACAGAACAAGGTTTTTCCGGACACGAACACGACACGACACGAATTCGTGTTTTTTTAAGTTGACACGAACATGCCCCGAATTAAAAAACAACACGGCGCGACACGAATACCAGAATTTCTTAAATTTCATCCCTAAACAACACGATAACACGACACGACCCGACTCATAGTTCAGACACGAACACGACACGACACAACTTCGTGTCTTTCTATGTCGTTTCTAAAATTGTCACCCCTATGTATAATTGAAGTTTATATTGCATAGGAAATTATATATATATATATATATATATATATATATATATATATATATATATATATATATATATATATATATATACATTGATGCAAAACAACTCATTTTCCCATGTGTGTAGCCTGTGTAATGGGCGTCCTTTCTATGGAAATTATTGCTCTCTCTTCATTGTTAATAAAAAATACGATTTACTATAAAAAATAATGAAATAGACAAAAAACAAAGTTATAAGATCATTTTTTTTAAATCAACGGGTCTGTTAACCTCCGCCATCACAGATACTGCTTCTCCTTTAGTCTCCATTGATTCCGAACATGACCGTGTAATATATCATCTCCCACGATGCTCCAAACTTGAAATCAAAATTTATTAGAATTTTGATTTTGAAAAATCAATTAATTATTCTTAAAAATAATTAATGTCTTACCAATGTTTTTATCTACGTTTTTTTATATCTTCTTTTTTCTATACGCAGGGTGTAAAAAAATGACTACAAATTTGATTGTAGATTCATTTCCTACAAAATCAAGGGGTGAAGGTTAATCTACGATCCGCTAAGGTGTGTGGTGAAATAATATTGAAGCAATATTTTATTTACCATTAGATTTCATTAATGTGAAAAATCTAACTTATTTTCTTCATTCCCAAATCTACCAAATAGACTGATAAACTCCCCGTCACGAAGAATGAGGTATGAATTGCACACATTTTACAACATCTGTAATGCCATATGGTGCATTAATATTTACTTCTCATTAAAATATACTAATGTCTGCTCCACTAACGATGACATACCAGATAGCAGTTTTCATCCCGCAACTCAAGAAATGCATTTACATCAAGACATGGGAATTTCGGAAGGCTATGTTCAGGAAATATGGATTTACCCACTACGAGTATGCAGATAATCCATATTTGGAGTGGCTCAAAGAAAATGAATATCACTTTCATTTCTGCAAAAAGTAGTTCCCGACAGTTTTAGCTAATACTTCATTTTAAAATTCACTTTGTAATGTATTTTTTTTCTAACTTGGATTTTCTGACTATGGTTCGTTCTACGATATTATGGTTCTTACCATTTATTTCCTCTTACTCATTTTTAGTCGTACTCTTTACTCACCACATTACTTATATTTACATGATCATGGCTATGGTTACGATCTTATTCTGAAATAACGATAATAATTATATATTAATTTACATATTTAAATAAAATAATCCAGAACGCGTTACACCCGCCGTGCATCGCACGGGTCACCACTTGTATGTAATATAAGAGAGTGGAGTTTAGAGGAAAAAAATGAGAGAAAAAGTAAAAACAAATGACTCGAGTCTCGGGTTTTACCTCGAGACGCCTACGTAGCCTATATAGTCATCAAAGTTCGCACAGTTCGTATGCAAAATAAGGGGTGGGGTTTATACCATAAATCCAATAAAGGGATTCTCTTATTTGTGGGTGTGTGTATGTGTGTGTGTGTGTGTTTAGAAAAAGTGTTTTAGTTGTGAGAAAAGTGTAAGAAAAGTGTGAGAATTCCCATTTCGAATTTATGAGCAAACCCTCTTTTTCTTGCTTTTTGGGTTTTGTATTTGTATGAAAATAAGATATGTACAACAATACTAAATAAGAAGTATATTAGGATATGTGAGATGAGAGAATAAAATTGCTAAGTAATAAAACAAGTTAATGCGAATTTATGAGAATTTATGGAGAGAAATGAGAAAATTGGACCTTCTTGAAGATCTTGAACTTGATCTTGAATGTTGGAGAGTATCCCTTCAACTTGGATAATGATGGAGGGTAGTTAATTAACCAAGTTTGATGAAAGGGATGATGAAAGGTGAAGGTTGGAAAGGGATTTGGATGTGGAAATCACGCTGACTTCGAAAGAGGTTTTTTGGATTTGCTGAGAGTTATATCTATCAGATCTGGGGCCCTTTGTAATGAGGGCAAGGCCTCCTTTCTATAGGCCCAGGGCAATGCCGATCGGCATAGCCATGTTACTGCCAATTGACATGTGTGTTTAGGACACTGCTGATAGGCAGGGTCTGAGACCTGCCGTTTGGCAGTCTTTCAGGCCTTTTTCGAAAATTGGTCGCAGAGCGTGAACCGTTGATCTGAATCGCGCACGGGGCAAACCATCGGAAAGTTAATTCAGAGACCTTCGAAAGTACTTTGGACCCCTCCCACGTTTAGGAGTTGACTTTGGGTAAAATGTGGCTTGGAAGCACTCGTCGGTCCTTTGGATGGGGGATCGTCGGACGCAAACGGATCGTTTGTCAGCTTGGTAAGTCCGAATCATGCACGGGGCAGACTGTTGGAAAGGTTAGGAGATTTATTTTGACATTCCAAAGAGTTTCATCAGGTTCGGGGAGTTGACTTTGGTCAACCGGACCGTGGAAATGTTAGGTGACCTCTCGAAGTAAAACGGATCATTCGTCTGTACCGTAAGTCAGAATCATGCACGGGATGGACCGTTGGAAAGGGGTTTTAGTGCCCTTTGAATAATCATTCAATTTCGGTCGATATGAAGAGTTGAATTAGGTCAAATGGAGCTCGGGAGTGCCCGATGGCTTTTAGGTTAGGTTTTAGGAGAAAATGGGTCGTTTGTCCACATGGTAAGTCAGAATCATGCACGGTATGGACCGTTGGAAAGGGGATTCAGGTCCCTTTGTATATTCATTTAGTCTCGGTCGAGCTAAAGACTTTGAATTTTGGTCAAACGGAGCCTGGGAGTGCCCGATGGCTTCTAGGTCAGTACTCGGGTATGACATGGGTTTGTAGTGATGAAAGGAGGTGCTACGGACCTAAGGAGAGTTTAGGGGTAACAGAATGGGGTGTCTACAACTCCCGTCCCCTAAAATAAAATAATGCAAAATTAGTAAGTAATAAAAAGTAAAATAATGCAGAATAACAAATTTCTCTAATTATAGAATAAATAAAAACTTACCATCATGTGCTCCACCTCAGCGTAAGACATCCGGCCAGAGTAGTGTACATCCATCTTTTTCTCCTTGTTTTCCCTTCCCGATTGGGGAGATGTCAATTGTCGCTCCTCGATCTCATTGTCAAGAACTCTTGCCATTGTGCCAATGCGATCGTCTCCTTCGGTGGGACGGACTCACAAATTCTGAGAATGGAGTCCCTGGTCTTACATTTTTACTTTTCTCGTACACCCTTGCATTAAATACATAACCGTTCAATCGATACTTTTTATACTCTTGTGCCATGAACAAGGGTCGAGTGGCTAAACGAGCAAACCTTGATGTCGTATCACCCGTCTTAAACAGTTGAGAATATAGATTAATTAATTAGGTTATTTGTAAAGTTTTATTGTAATGTAAAGTTATATAACCTCCAATTTCATTATAATTACCTCGTGTGACAACCATAGCCTAAATTCACTGCCTAATTGTGCCACTGTTTTTCGTCTTTTATTGTTCTCACGGGCTTCATATTTTCTACATAAAATAATGTGATGAACATATTACAAAATTAATCTTGTATAAAATAACCTAAAAAATGTAAAACTTAAAATAATTTAAACTTAGTTTTTCCATTCTTCGATATCTTCATGTGTGTCGAATAGATAATGAGCTACTTTTTGATGTGGCAAACTCGTTTATTTCACTCGTTTTCCCATCAAATGACGACCCTCATCGATAAACTCATCAATGTTGATCGAGTCAGGCATATATTCCCGAGTACAGATTGATGACTCCATGATTATGTATTCCTTTAAAATTGATCCTACAATGTATAGTGTATTCTTGATGTAATCTTTGAAAACTTTCACCAATCTTACAAACGGTTACATCCGATGATATCTAACTAGACCACAAAGAAGTAACTCGTCACAAAGGAGTACCAACAAGTGAACACTTATGTCAAATAATGATGGAGGAAAGTACTTATCCAACATATAAATCTATTCGATAACTACTAATTTTGCGGCCACTATGTGTTCTTGATTGACTACCTTCTTATATAAATGTGATAACTAGATACTAATTTTCATAATAGCCTTCCGTAAATCCTTGTTCTTGGAGAAACAATGCTTAAACAATAGAGGAACTAATGGCATGATCACATGCTAATCATGGGTAGCATAATTCGCATTCCTTTGCAAGTTGGATGAAAAATTAGATGGAACCTTCAAATTATATATTGTGTCTAAAAGCACCTTCCTTTTCTCACTCGTCAAAGTAAATACACTAGGGGGAATTATTGTCCTTCCCCTACTATCTTTTTTCAACCATAGTTGTGGCTTATGTGTTAACAATTTAAGGTCTTTTCGTGTATTTTTTCCATCGTTCGAATGACTCCCCCTAAGGCATGTGCCCGCAATATGTTCAGTGAAGTTATTCTTTATGTGCATCACATCTAATACATGACACACCAGGTTATTCTTCCAATAAGGGAGGTCAAATAAAATTGATCTCCTAACTTGACTTTCTTATCTCGGTTTCATTGCCAGTTGGGGGCTTCTTATGCTTGACAATTTTAAATTTAGGATTCTTACATGGCATATTAGGGCCATAATCAAAAGATTTACTTTTAATTTCTGAACCTGAAAGTTTTCTAGGCTGTAGCCTATGTTTAACCCCGCCCACAAAAAATTGGAACATTTCTCAAATCTAAAACTATGTTCGGGGGTAAAAACCTCTTATGGAAATGATATACATTTTTTTATCTAGAGGGGAGACGAAGAGATTTAGTCTCCTTTCCACAAATAGGACACCCCAAATAACCATGTACTACACAATCGGATAATGTCTCATAATCTGGAAAATCATGAATTGCACACATAAACATAGCTTCCAGCATAAACTCTTCTTTTCTAAAAGAGTCAAATGCTTGCACACCCACTTCCCACAACTCATTTAATTCTTCTACTAGAGGATCCAAATAGACATCGATGTCATCACTTGGTACCTTTGGCCCAGTTATCAATAAATACATCATTAATAATTCAGGTCTCATGCACTATGAAGGAGGGAGGTTGAGTAGGGCTAGGATCAATGGCCAAACACTCTGATTAGTGACTAAATTTCAAAATGCATTGAAACCATTTATTGATATTGCCAAACGAATGTTACGCTGTTCTCGACCAAAATTGGGATACTTGTAACTCATCCTCCTCCAAGTTGTTGAATCAATAGGATAACGCATGAGATTATCCTCTACTTCTTCCCTAACAAGCCAAGTCATTGACTCCCCTATTCATGGTATTGTAAAAAATACCTCTAATCTAGGCCCAATGGGAAAATATTTCAAAACTTTTTGAGGTACTTTTGATCTTATGCCTTCCTTTCCAGTAGATTGGACATATCTAGGTTCATCGCATACCGAACACCGATCGAGATTTTCATACTCCTTTCGATACATCATGCTGTCATAAACACAAGCATGAATTGATTTATACTTCATTCACTAACCTTTGAAATTCTTCTTTATAACAGGATAGCTATTTGGAAGTGTATTCTCCTTGGGTAGCAAGCCCTTCACCCAATTTAAAATTCATGTCACGCTATTTCCAAACAAGCCGTATTAGGTCTTCAAACTATGTAAAACAACCATGGCATGTAAAGTTTCTTGTTCTTTCTCACATCCAGAGTATAACTGTTGGGTCACCTTAATTTTAAAATTTTGTAGTCATCCTCAAGGTTTATCTCGATATCTTCATGAGAACTTGAACCTTATACATCATTAGTGACCTCATTATCTTCCACTTCATGAACTCTGTACGCATCATCAACTAAATCCTCTAAAATATAATGATCTACGTTGGCCCCTTGTACATCTATCCTATTTATTAAAGGTTGTTGTGGAGGTTGCTCCGGGACAAAAGGAACTTTCGATGCCCAAATACATAAATATCTTGCATAACCCATCTTAACAAATGTAGTTCAACCTTTTTCCACTCAAACATCTTACCATTCTCACACCTAGCACACGAACAAGAAAACTCTTTATCATTATGACATCTTTTTGCGTATTTCACATATTCATTAGCACCTCTGGAAAAAAAATCTCATAATCTATTTATCTCACCCATCCACCCTTCGTATTCAGGATGTACCATCATAGCTACTCCAAAAAATCACCTATTATATGTAAGAAGCGTATATTCGTGGATTAGTATAAACAAAAGTGTGAATATTTAGTTCCCATTAATATAAACAATCACCTATTACTTATTGTATAAAATTTATAGTATGTTTCATTTAATTATGTCCTATTTATATTCGATTTTTAAATTCCAAATTCAAATTCAATTTATAATAGTAATTCCTATTTCCTCCATCTCCTCTAAAGGGTGAGGGGTCCTATCCCATTCAAGACTGCATATTTATGTAATATACTTTACATCTCATGCACATTGTTCAAATTTGAGGAAAATTCGGCAGCATGTCCCCATATTTCTCTAAGTACATGATGCAGATTTGCAAGTGTTAGTGTTATATCAATTGATAATTGAAATAACACTCAACATTGCATCATCTAGTATGTACTTAGAGAACATTAAGATACGACTGCATAATTTCCTCCAAAAGTAACAAGTTTAAGCCACTAAGAATATTATTATATAGAAACTATGTTGTCACAAACCGGGACAATTCAATAGATCTCATTACAAGTGTAATAACTCTCGAACGGATCTAAGGGCTATTGGATGCGTATGCATAAGAACTAGAAGTCTAGTATATATGCGCACTATGTGTAATTTCAAGTACGTTTCATTTAATTATGATAAGTTTGTGGTCGTTCCACTCTGAAACGGGTCGTGACATAGTAATTTTAGGAAAAAGTTCAAAACTCCGCCTCCCCCAATTTTAACAATAATCCAGTGGTCGTGCCACTTCCAAAATTAATTAACCCAACAAAGTAAGACAATATAATTATTTGAGAATTTATTAGTGTTAATTAAATTCAGGATTTTAAAAAAATTTAACAACCAACTTTCATGTCCAACCACATCCGTTCAATATAATCCAACAACAACAACGAACTAACAAATGTGTATCTCGTACTCCTTCTAATTCATCTACTCAATTAATTCAACATTTATAATTTCAAACCTAAATAAAAATATATAAACAATATTTATAATGTCAAATTAATTTATTCTCTAAACAATAAGATTCAATCAATATTAATAATACCTATTAATTTCAATGCCAACTAACATCACCCAATCAACATTAACAATTAATTCCAAGTCCTAAATTAAACATTAATTTCAAGTCCCCGATCATCATTAACAATTAATTTCAAATCCTAAATCAACATTAACAATTAATTTCAAGTCCTAAACTAAACATTAATTTCAAGTCCTATATTAATATTTAGTTTCAAGTCCTAAACATTAACATTTAATTTCAACACACACACACACCCCTCCCCCCGCCACCAACCCCTCCCCCTTCCCCCAACCACATACGCACACACACATCCGCACACATATATACACACACACTCACCCACTTGCACACCCACACACCCCATACCCCCTGCCCCACCACCACACACATCCACACACACACACTCTTGTACACGCACACACACACCACCCACATATATACAAAGGAAAGAGAAAGAAAGGAAAAAATTAATCAGAAATAACATAGAGAGAGAAAAAAGAGGGAAGTGAAAACAAAGGGAAATTACAAGAGGGAAGGGTTATTTTGCTGACAAATTTGGCACAGACCTATCACGGTCTTTGACCGTAACAACATTATAAGGTTGTCACACTCATTGAATGTGACAAGGCCGTGACAACTCTACTTGTAACGAACTTGTCATGGTCAATGACCATGACAAGCCTTTGTCACAAACTTTTCACGATCAATGACCGTGATAAAAAGTGTGTGTGTTTTTGTCACGGTCATTGACCATAACAAGGGTGGTCGGCTGAAAGGTGAAAATTTGGCCCTTTTGGTGTATTGACCGATAAACCACTCTAACAGGTCCTCCATGATCCTGACACCTTGGGAAGGCTTGTTAGGTGGTCTATTGAGTTTGAATTATTTAACTCTACGTATAAATTGTGAAGCATTGCCAAAGGTCAGGCCATAGGTGACTTTCATTACGAAGTAAGACAATCTGGAAGAGGTGGAAAGAAAGACCATAAACTCTGGGTTTGGGGTTACAGTAGCACTTAAAGAGCCCACACAACCCTTATTCCAGGAAGTAGACCTCAACTCTACTATATGGGTATTGCACGTGGATGGATCTTCAAAGAACTTAGACAGTGGGGCTGGATTGCACCTAAAAATTCCTAAAGTAGGTACCATCTTACCTACTCTCCATTTTAAATTCAAATACTCTAATAATAAATCATACTTTAAAGCATTGGTGGAAGGATTAGGCTTATCCATACACCTAAAAACTCATGAGGTAGAGGCCATCAGTGACTGTTAATTGGTAATCAACTAGGTCATTGAGGTCTATGCGACTAACGGTGATAAGATTTTGGGGTACTTAGCAATTGTACATCACCTCATCAGGAGGTGTAGGTCTTTCATCAAAAGGTCCCATAAGAAGAGAATTCAGAAGTTAATAATATTGCATGAGTTAATTTATCATATGAGATACACCTCGAGGCCTTAAATGTCATGTTTCACTAGCTAAGCATTACCCATTGATTGATAAAGAATGACCGGACCGCCGTCATCAATGCCTACCTCAAAGATGGTGTCCTGCATAAAGGAAATATCCATTCTCGGTGAGTAAAGTCCATAGCTTCCAGATACTATTTGAAGAATGTGGTATTATGCAATTATGGATATTGTTCACTACCTCAGTGATTCCTAAGACTGTTAAAATTTAGTTATGTCACCAAAGATCTCCACAAAGGTGTATGCAGTTCCCGTACAAACCCAAAGACCTTAGTTAACAAGGAATTAAGGCAAGAATACTTCTGGCCAATGCTGAGGAAGGAATCCAGAGACCTAGTGAAGTGTTGTGTCAAGTGTCAAAGGTTTGATCTTGTTCCAAAGCATCCAATAGAAAAGGTGACTCTGATGCTAATTCCATGGCCCTTTGCTCAGTGGGGAATGGGAGATAAACACCTAAAACTGTTAAATTTATACCTCAAATAAACCGTTTTGGCTGCTAGTTCTCAATAAAATTTACCTTATGTGGGTATTTTATTTATCTTATAGGTAAAAGCATACTTATGGATCCAAAATCACTAATTCAATGCAATTTGAGAAAGAAACGATCTCATATTCACTTCTAGGGGTAAAATAGTAAATTCAGATGACCAATTTCAGACTCAGACAAATCACAAAAATTATTGTCCTTGAATCAAAGGACGCTTGGGTTCAAATGACATGTCAATCGGAGTTCAAACGAATAAGTTATGACTGTGTAAATTTCAAAACTGAGAAAAAAGTAAAGTCAAAGCCCCGGGTCATACCCAAAATGAAACCCCGTGACCCAAGAACTTTTAAAATATTATTGACATCAAAATGAGGGTCACATCGATTCTTGAGGTTCGTCATTTGGAGGTTGTATGTTAAAGATATTAAGATTTGGGGTTTATTTGGGATTAAGGAAAATTGGAAATTATGTAAGGCATAAGTAATGTTTCAAGCATTAATTTATCTGAGCTCGTTTTGCACACCAAAATCAATCGCGTTAGAATCTTGGAAAGGGAAAGGAAAATCCTATTTTTTAATATTAATCGCAGCGTTCCACATGGCATCGGGAAATCCATTCAATCAAAGTAACCATAGTCATTCCCGTGACGCGCCCACATGTGTCGCGCACGTCTCCTAATCAGACTAGAGTGCAAACTTTTGTTCTTCTTTGAAGGCAAAAGATGAAACTTATATGTTCTTCTTCTCTTATTTTAGTTTGCAATTTGTAATTTTATTACGCTTCTTTGAAAATGAATGTTGGAATTTTACATATTAAAATGGATTTTGAGAGAAAGCATTCGATTCTAGTCATGCTTTGAGAGAATATTATTTTTAATGAATAAAGAAATTTCCCTCCCATGAGAGATGGGGTGATCTTGTCATTAAGAAAGAAGCCAAAAATTTTCTTACATCATTTTCTTCAGAATCAAACTAGATATAGCCTTTTCTTAAGTTAAATATTATTTTAAGAATTCCTAACTCTAAAACTAATTTGTATCGAGTTAAGATAATTTTGATATATGATCCTTTGAGGGTAGTTTATTAGAAAAGTTTTATTCTTATTCTTGAAGAGTTTTTTTCAAGTATAAAATTATTTTCTAAATAAATATTTTATTTGTATTTCATTCGTGATATAAAATTATTTTCTAAATAAATATTTTATTTGTATTTCATTCGTGATGAGAGTCAATTTGTAATTTAAATAAATCTTAGAGTATTCTAAAATTAAAAGTCGTTTACTTAAAATAAAAAATTGAACCATCGAAGTGAATTATCATCCCTTGTTTGTTCTCATATTTATTCACTTCACTCATTTATTATTTTAGTTTCTTATTAGTTAGAGTAGTTCAAATATTAGTTTATCATTAGTAGTAAAAACACTCCTTAAACATTATTTTGAAAATCATTACATGTCTTCACTTTGCTCTTATCCACATTAATAAGCATGGACTGACCCTTACTTGGAGGTATACATGTTTTAGTGTATTTGTAGTTACAAAAGGTATTTTTCGTTAACGAGTCTTTGCAACAATGATGCAAAAGATGTCTTATCAATGAGCTTGGTGGGGCCTTTTCCCCTCGGCAAAGATAAAATAAGTTATATATAATGGTCATTCAATACTTTGCGAAGAGAGCTGAGACCTTACTCACCATCACGGAAAAGAAAATGGCCAACTTCATTTGGAAGAGCATTATTTGTAGATTTGGTCTGCCTAAGGCCATCATCTCAGATAATAAAAAATAGTTTGATAAACAAACATTTAGGAAGTTATGCATGGACTACGACATAAGAAATCAATATACATCTCGAGGCCACCCTCAGGACAATGGCCAAGTTGAAGTTACCAATATAACCATATTTTACATCTTGAATAAAAGGTTTATAAAGACTAAGGAATTATGGGATAAATAATTGTTGATCATTTAAGGAGCCTACTGGACCACAATTAGAGGTCCAATAGGGGATACTCCATTATCCCTAACATTTAGCACTGAGGTAGTGATAGCAATAGAGGTCAAGATATCAACACAAAGGGTAGATCGATTTAAACCATAGGCTAATAATGAAGGACTCAATACGTGTTTATATGAGTTCAAAAAAAGAGGGAAGTTTCAATGGTTCGAATGACTACCTATAAACAAAAGACAATCTCATACTTTAACAAAAAAAAAATTCCACCATAGAGAATTCAAAGTGGGGTAATTGGTCTTAAGAGAAGTTACCATTGCAAACAAACATTAGAAAGAGGAAAATCTAGGTCCCAAATGGGAATTCCCCTATGTAGTCATCAATATTGCGAGATATGTATGCTATTACAATAAATATGTGGAGGGATATGAACTTTCTCATCTAGGAATGTAGAGAACCTCAAAAAGTACTACCTATTATGTATTCGATGCTCGAATAAAATGCAAAGATACTTTATATTACCAATAATGTACTCATTATAAGCACTATTTTAGAGTTACAAGGAATTCATCCTTGTTTGTAACATCTAAGGTCTAATGATCCACCAACTCAAGTTGCAAGGATTTATGCCTTGGCTACAAACTTAGACCAAGGTCTAAAGACTTAAAATAAAGAGTTTCAAGGAGCCCAACTTTGACTCTAGATTTAAGCATAGGTATCAACTCACACACTTCAAGTTGAAAGGACTCTAGCATTGGCTTAAGAGTAATAATCAAAGTTCTTACGACCTAAAAACACTATAGTCCTTAGGTTTAAACAATCCAAAACACTAGTGAAATGTTTGAGGACCCATTAAAGAGTTAATATAATTACTAAAATTTTCATCCATAAATTCTAAGAGGATAAGCTCTAAGCAAACATAAACAACTCACCTAAAGAAACTCTTTGCACCAAATTTTCCTTTTTACAAATAAAGTTATACAAAAAATACACAAAAACATTAGCAAATAATTTACTTAAGTAAAACTTCCATTTTCTCAAAAAATTTGGGTAGCTAAATGTTCAAATGAAAAAAAGTATACAAAACTTCAGCTTTAGAACAAGGCGAAAGTGCAAGGCTGAGAGTCCAAAGGTCTTAGGACCCTTAAGGACTCCAGATTTCAAAATTACAACAATTTATAGGTCCAAGATACTTTGTTGAACTTGAGGCTTGAGAATTTCTAAGTTAAGAGGTCTTAGGACCCTTATAAGGATTTCAGGTTTTGAACATTCACAAGATTTGAGGTGTCCAGACCCATTGGGGGCTTAAGGCTTAATATATTTATAAGTTCTAAGGTCCCAAGACCATCGATAGTGCAATAATTATTTCATTAAAGTTTTTATGTTTTGCATAAATATGTTTCAGAGGTCATCGTACCCATTGTGGAACAAATTTCAAGTCTAGATTTTAAACCTAAGGTCTTATGACCCCTAACGAGTTTACTTATTGGCATTTAGATACAAAAACGTTGGGGGCTAACTGTTGGTACAAAATTTTAGGCTTTCAAACCTAAAAAGTAGGATAATTTAATTTTTAACTATTCTCAAGTCTAATGATCGATGACAGGACCTCAGTATTAACTTCTAAACTACGTCAGCAAGTTTATTACCTATATTAATTTACTTAACTTAAAAATCTTTGTGAACTAAGGGAGTGCTACGTAATGACATACCTCGGGTGAAAAGCCTTGGGATGATGAATGCTAAGAAAAATAATTCTTAGTAAAGCAAAACGTAAATTAAGCATGAGCAAAGAAAATAACAAGCACAAAGTAGCAATGCAAAAGTTGAGAATTTTGGAGTACGGTCATTGACATTGATAGAAAATATGAGTCTTTATATCAAGAGGCTGAGGACTAAAAAAATAGTTCAAAACAAAAATTACATACAATCCTTTCAGGGCTTGAGGTCTTAGGATCCACTTGGGCATCACTTTTGGAGGGAATATAGGTAATAGATCTTTCCTTCGTTTCTTTTTCTTGAGAATTGGGAAAAGAGTCTTCAACAATGTCATCATCAGAGTTTCTTACATCACCTGAGCTTCCCCAATGAGTTTAGGGTTTTCAACAACCAAGTCAGAGATGTTCACATTAAGAAATAACTTTATACCTTTTCTCTGTGAGAATCAAACCCAGACTTGTACTTCTCAAAGATATACTTCTTGTATCTCCCAGTCTTAGGTTTCCATCCCCAGTTTTCTTGATGGTAGAGTGTATCACCCCCTTTATATCAGAATATAACATAGAAACCTTTGGCGTACTCCCTTTATAGCTCCTAAACTTTGGAGGCTAACTCCTTATTCATAGCATTGATGTCTCTGACTAATTATTTTAAAAGCTAAACCTTACCATCAATGTGAAGAAGATTGTCCCACAGGCCTTGGAGGTCAGTCTTCTGACCATGAAGATTCTCTATTACCTCCTTAAGTTCAATATCGTTTAGGCTATAAAGTTATTCCACCTTTGCTAGAGATCACGTACGACAACCAGTAAGTAATCACTATCCCTCTAAGAGTTGGCCACCACTAGTGAAGGAGTAATCCCAATGGCCTTTATAAACCTTACCATCGATAGAGGCAAAGGGTAATTTGGCTCCATATTACAAAAATCACTCGTTGAAGTAAACATAATGAAGTACTAATTAACAATCCCTTTCATCAGGCTTCATAACCCTCAAAGTGATAAAATCGGAAATTTGATAATTCTTTATGATGACCATTAGGTCTTAGTCCATGATTTGAGAGATAGTGGGCCCTACTAGTAAAATTGGGGTCAGTCTCCCCCATATAGGTCATCTCTAGAGACTTAAAAGGAATGATCCAAGTTGGGAGGTGAATAGAAGTCTCAATCTCTTTCTCCTTAATCAAAGGTAGGGAAACGTGAGGGACAATAGTAGATAGGAGCTCAAGGTCTAGGATTTTGGGTGAATTAATGTTTTTTTCAAGCATCTTTCAAGGAATAATGAAGAAAGGCAATGGTAACTAGCTCGTATATTTATAGAAGTAAAGTTATGTAAATTACGAATGGTGCAAGATCACCCAAGGTGCTCCTTTATATGATCTAAGACCTAACGATTCAATGTTTTTAACCATTTGCATCCTCCTTCATAAGTAATATAATGATGGAGGTTACCTAGATATCATGTTATAACCTTTCCCCTAACTTACACGAATTAATAAGTGTTTCCCCTTTGAATTTTTTAAGATGAAACAAAGCGCAACTGATGATACCCTTCTTGACCCCTAACCTTCCAAAGCCTGTCAAACTCCTCAACTATCCTTAGGTAAAAATGATGGTCCCGAATTAACCTATGATAATAAATAGATCTTTACTTGGACCCTAGAACTTGTATGGTTCTAAAGGAAATTGCATAGCACTGTATTGGACCTCATTCATGCCTCTTTATTCTTAGTAAGGGTAGTCTCTCCAACACATCTCCTTAGCAAAGCTCGAATGACATAACACCATCACTCATTAATGTATGTTTCCCAAAGCAGACCTCAGACTAAAACAATGTGGTCTCCTAGAATCACATAGCCCTATGCTTTATGGTGAATCACTGCGTAACACTTTAAGGTCAACTAATGGCAACTACATGTCAGATCTAGACCCTAAAGGCATCCAATAGGGATTGTTTGATCAGTCTTATGAGTAGGTAAAAAGTAAAACACTATTACATCTATTAACACTACCCAACACAACTTTCATGAAAATGTCCCATTTTCTTTTATTTCCACTAGGAACTATCCTACACCACATGTAAATCATTTAGCCACATTCCACCACTTTATTGACATCGTTAGATCTCAGAGGCATCAAAACCTTGCTATGACAGTCCAATCATTCTCTTTCTAAGAGTTTTCATATAAAAAGAAGGTTATAGAGGGTTTCATAGGGGAAGATTCTTAATCAAATGAAAAGATTAATACATTTAAACAATCATACTTAGAGGGAACCTAGAGTTTTAACATTCATAACTGTCTGAGTCCTTATTCCATACTATTAAATCATTGTTGAGAGCTTGTACTTGTGATGTGTATCCTTTCCTATTGTTACGCAACTTGTATGTATTATTGATCCCTAAATTAATACTCAGGAACCCATGCAGATGTCCACGAGTTACTTCCTCAGGCCCTTTGGGTTGTTGACAAAGGCTCAAGACCTTAGATGTTCTTGACCAAAGCTTAATAGGTCTTTCATATTGTAATAACTCATTTATGATCTAATAAATACACCTTTGATAGTGTATGTAGGATCCCCTTCTGAGGTATGAACCACTTTAAACCATTATTTCATACTTTAACACATCACATGTTTAAGGTCCAAATGGGAGCACACGTCACTTACAATTTTTGCAACCATCTAGCTTGAAGGAAAAACTAAACTTAACTCACAACCTATGACTCAAAGAATTTTTATAAATGGAATAAATCCAATATACATACAACTTGACTCAATTCGATACTTGTCCTTACATTTAATAACTCCCATCTATGTTCACAGCTTATACCATTTTCCATAAATGTTGAAACTATGGCTTTACTGGCCTTTTTTTTGGTCTAAGCTGAAGTCGCACCCTAGGGATCACCCTTCTTAAATATATTCTTTGTAACTTCTTTTTATGAAAATTCTAGATTTGTCATCGTATTTTCACTTATACAAACACCCTCCATGTCATTTTTGTACTTTAACATTTTATACCTGACCAACATGGGGAAAATTATTACACCAATATTTTACAAATGACTTACATTTTTTATCCTCATCATATAATAGGACATTAATTTTTCTCCTTTTGACCTCTTTAGAGTTAAATCCATTTAACACAACATTTAGGGTCTATTTCGTGAATTCTAAAATTCCGACTTTACTTTGTAATTTATTTACAAAGTTAAAGCCCAATAGCATTTAAATATTAATGTCTCGTTCCCAAAAATTACAAGTTTAAAGTCCATGGGCTATTTTGTAATTTGTCATAGTTTAGGGCCTATTTTGTAAATATTCCTAAAAAAATTATTATCAAAGTGGAACATTTTAACAATTCTATGGAGCAAACTATAGTTTTATGAAATTCTTTGGTTAAAAGCCCTTATCAAAAAATTTATGCTGTGAAAGAAAAATTTATAACTCTTTAGCCACAAACAATAATTACTCAAAAGTCTAGGTTTTAATAATATTTGTAAAATATTATTAAAACATAACCTTTAAATTCATTTATTTTATTTTTATTGAAATTAATAGAGTATTTACATGAATGCACCAAAATAGCCAACTCTCCTGTATTTATGCAAATCAACCATATAAATTCATTCATCACCATTTTTAAATCTGAAATCAACCACCACACGATTGCATACACATATCTCAACATGTGTAAAATTTATTCAACTCATTATAACCATGCAAAACAACTAAATAATACAACACCCTTACCTATTTGGAGAACAAAATATGAAAAAATAGTTAGTGAGCAGAGACAACACCCACGTCCAAAGGTGGCCTCAAGGGCTGTCAAACATTCGTTGCCTTAAAATGCACTCCACGTATTATTTATGTTGCAATTCTACTCCAAATATCCACTGAAATACCCCTTACGCACCTTCTAAACCTATCATTTTTATATGTTTTTCTACCAAAATGGTGTTGGGGGAGGAGTGGTTTCTGAGAGAAAAATGTTTTTTTCTCTCTCAACTTGTTTCCTTCTACCCATAGAAGTTTCAAACCTTATTTTAAATTAGGAATCATCACATGGTAATTTCCTTTCTAGGATACTTTTCAACATCCTGTGGTTCCAACAGTCAAGTTAATGCCACGTTTCATTTTCATTTGGATCAAATTCCTCACCTAAATCCTTAGTCGAGGCACTATACTTCCGTGATAGTAAATAATTATACTCGGGATTGGATATTCTCAATTACAGCCCTCAAGTTGCGATCGTGGTTAATTTTGTGCATGTCACTCTCCCAGTTGCCTAAAATAATAAATAGTCACAACAACTACTTATAAACCCATATACATTGATGACTTCATTTATTCCACCAATGTTTTTAACTTAACTCTTCAACATTGTTCACTTAATGAACTTTACCCCACTGAATAACTATAGTCGATTTTATAATCTTAAGTTGTATTAAGCATATCCTTAATTTACTAATTACTCCAACTAGTCTAATAATTATCCCTATAACCTGCCAAAATTCATTGTTATATAGTGAAATTCTAAAAAGTATATGACTTCTCGTGAAATTCAATATGCATAAAATTTATAAAAAGTTGTGTTATTACATTCTTCCCTTCTTAGAAAATTCATCCTTGAAATTCTTGGCAACAATCACTGATTAATTCTATAACTCTTATTATTACATTTCAATTGTAGCTGTACTACTTAATGTATCCTTCCTCAAGTCCCATAAATTCCATGCAAATATTTATACATATAATGATACCCACATGATTGACCAAGGCTTTATTGTCCTTCATTTCTCGACTATGAGAACTCCAATCACCACTCCATTTGTACATAATAATGAGTGTTTGTTGTGACACCCTACCTAATAAAATACCGGGTGATCAGTCCTATACCAAATTAAAACAGGACTCCCAGTTGGTTCATCCTTAGCATCACTATCAAAAACCTTTTTAAAACTTACTAACCACCTAGTATTCCAAAAGCTTGTGCCAAATTTTATCTTATTAACTAAACCAAACAATACATGCAAAAATAAATATAATCCATTCACACAACTGAGTTAAATAAACTGAATAAATAATGACAACATGCCGAATAAACCATCGGTCACCAAAGTAAATAATCTAATACAAATATTCAACACCGGAATAAAATAAATTTGAAAACTGAACTGAAAGTCTGGGCGACATGCCCTAAATAAAACTGGAACTCATAAATGATTCCTACTCTAGGAATGAAAGAATGATGTGTCTAATCCAAGCTCCTGATAGCATCCATGTATGTCGCAGCTCCGTGTCCCTGGAATAGAATATCAATCCTGGCGTCCCTGTGGTTAGACACCTAAAAGGTTTTGAAAATAGTTTTATAGCAAGGCTTAGAACCCAAAACATTTTGAAATAGTTAGCAAGTGAATTAACTGGAGTAAATTTAAAATATATAAATGCTCTCCATATTTAAGTTAGTGTCACACTTTCTTGAGGACATTTTCACCCCCCAGTAAAGTGCACACCTAACGATTATCTTAACCACACCTAGTTGTACTGCCCCATCCAACCAATCCTTGTAATCCTCCCTTGTCTTTCCACTCTAAACCGAGTATTATTATACATGGTTGTAATTTATCTTACTAATTAACTTAATTTATTTCATTTAAATAATAACATATAATTGTGGCACAAGTTTTATAAAATAATTACATCATCACTGTATTATTACCCACATATAATATTTTCTACCATTATATACGTACCTTTACCACAACATCCACACATACATCATATGTATATCCATACCTTCAAGTATACCCTCTCCGGATGATTCCCTTTAAAGTGCTATCTCACTAGGTGTGCTCACATAGCCTAGTTACCCAAGTTGGAATCGCTCACCAACCTGGCCCAAAAATATAAATGTAGTGGAGGCGGTCATATTCTTTCCCTGAAACTGAGATAAACCCCTCATGCATATACCGGATGCTATGACCTGGGGATATACTGACCCTACTCCTCAAGCTAGGGGATTCACCCATATCGGGCAACCTCCCTTGATAGAACTAGAGTATATAAATTAAATAAATATCTAATCCCTGATATTTAATAGCACATACAAAGTACACACATGTATATATATACTATCACCACACCTTATATATATATATATATATATATATATATATAGAGAGAGAGAGAGAGAGAGAGAGTGTGGGGCTCAGGTACATCATCAACTATGCATCACTCATGCATCGTTAATGAAACGCACCCCTTACTAAATGAAACGACACCCACCTGTTAAAGTGAACACTAAATCAATTTGGGCAAAAAAAAAGAACCCTCGTTCTCTCTCTCCATTCAGACCAGACCTTCGTTCTCTCTCTCCGTTCAGTAAGGAGTGTCGTAACCCACTCTCTCTCTCCCTCTCTCCATTTTCAAAATCCCTCACATGAGACAGAAACTCCGGCAGCCTTCACCTGGTAAGTAACTCATTTCCCTTTATTTTTTTTTTCACCGAGGCCCTCTTTTCTTTTCACCGGAGTTAGGTTTTTTCCATTTTTTTTATAAAGTAACTCGTTTCCCCTTGTTTGTTTTCACCGGAGCACTTTTTTCTGTTCACCAGAGTTAGGTTTTTTCCATTTATTTTTTCAATTTGTGTACAAATTAAAGCTTCCTCAATTCAATTTGTCTACCAAAAAAACCTAGCTGTTGGGTTAATTAGTTTGGCTTTCCAAAGAATACTTAAATAAAACTTACAGTAATTTCTTTGGTACATCATCTTCTCATTTGAGTTCAATTTTTGTACCGAAAAAAACTAATAGTAATTTGCTTTATTTTCAAATCTCATCTGGTTCCTACAACATCTCTTTGCATTTCTGGTACCTGAGTTCAATTTGTTTCAATTTTTTTATGGTTTGATTGTGCTAAATCAATTAATTTTATTATTGTTATTATTTGTTTTGCAGAAATGTCAACCAGTAGCACTTCAAAATCTTCAAAATTGAATTGTTCTTGTGGCGCCGATACAATTATTCGCACATCGAAGACAACGACAAATCCCGGAAGGCATTTTCTGTGTTGTCCAAATAACCTTGATGGGTCATGTAATTTTTTTCAATGGTTAGACGATAAAAAGTCCATGAGTAACAATAATCACGAGTTGGCGACAAAGATCAATTTGTTGGAGATTGAATTGGCAATGTTACGAAGCGAATTCATCAACATTCGAGGGGCAAAGATAAAGGTGTTGGAGATTGAATTGGCGACATTAGGAACTGAATTTAAAAAGTGCAGATCGGAAATAAAATGGATTACTGTGGGACTAATTGTGTTGTTTGTTTATCATGTATTTTTTAATTAATTTCTAGTATAATTTGTAACGAATATTGGAAATTTTTAATGGAAGGATTTGAAATTTGTTCTCTATGGATGGAAAGTTGTAATGGATGATAATAGTTTGTAATTAAATGCATTGAACTTTGTTGTTAATGGACTAAATTAAAGACTTTGTTGTTAACACATCAAGTGCACTAAGTTTGATGTTAATACATCAAGTGAACTAAGTTAATACATTAAAGAGTTTGATGTTAAGAGTTTGTTGTATACATTAAAGTGCACTAAGTTAATGGAATTTTCGTTGTTAAGAAAATTTGTTAAAGTTGAGTTGCTGTTAAGGGAATTTTCATTGTTAAGGGAATTTTTACAGTTGAGTTGCTGTTAAGGGAATTTTTACAAAAAATCTGATAATAACAAATCTGATGTATACAACAATTGATTATAAAAAAATCTGATAATAAAAAATCTGATAATAAAACAACTGATAATAAAAAATCTGTTAACAACAACTGATAATAAAAAAATTTGTTAATAACAACTGATAATACAACAACTGATAATAAAAAATCTAATAATAAAAAATCTGATAACAACAACTGGTAACAACATCTGATAATAACAATTCTGATAACAACAACATCTGGTAACAACATTTGATAACAACAACATCTGATACGAAAACATCTGATACATGAGCAATTCAATTCAACTCCATACAACATCTGATAATAACAACAAAATGAGCAATTTCATTCAACTCGGCATCTCCTCGGACGAACTTGCAACCGAACTTGCTGCCGAATTACCATCAATGCCCTTACATGAACAATTAAAGAGTGAGTTGTTTTTTATACTAATAAATAAATTATTAATAACACCCAAACAACAAAAAATATTACCTGTTGTTTAATATCGGACAATTTCTTTTATCATGAGATTGGCCTACTAAACCACACCCATTACAACGTCGTTCCTTCAAATTTTTTTCCCTTTTCAATGCTTTCTCTTTTCCACCTTTTAGTCGCTTACCACATCCTTTTGCCCTTATAAGTTGCAGTTCATTCTAGGTGTGCTTGAAATTGTTACTCATGCCTACCGATGGTGTTGATGGTTGCACACGATCAACAAGTAAATCTATCTTTTCACATGCTACATCTAAAGCATCATCAAAAAAATTTATAGCATCTGGACTAATAAGGGCCCTCTCCACGATATCTAAAGATCTTTGAATTAGTCGACTACGTTGGAGGAAGTACGATTTGTCACATGTTATCACCGTCCCACTAGAATCCCTAACGGTTAAATTTTTAGCTTTCTTGGTCCACCTACTCAAGATGTACTTGCTCGGTAAACTATGAATATAAAAAAACTTAACCAAATATGCGAGCATGTGTTGACATGGAATACCCGAGCTATCAAACAACTTGCAACTGCAAGATACGAAATCCAAACTCCAGTCCTAACTTATTAGATGCACACGTTGGTTATCAGCAATTGTATTTCGAACCTCAAATAAATTTTTATGCCCCTCCTCAATCTTAAAATCAAACTTATAATTCAACATTTCCCACATCTCATTTTGAAACTTGTGGAAGATTTATCTTGTATAAATGTCCACCATTTGCACCAGAACAAAGTGCATAAGTCTTAATTTCGGCTTCTCATTGTAGTCTTTGGGATCGCAAAGCAACTCTTCATGACGTTGATGCATAATACCCCTACTAAATTGGATCATAAATTCAATAAGGGAATTGTGCTTCGAAACATATTTCTTGAAAAAAGAGTGTGCACTTTCTGCTCTTTGGCTACTCGACATATTTGCGGAGAAGATATGATTCACGTATGCCAGAACCCATTTTGAACAAATTTCATACAACGAATTAAGCCACTTATTTTCACTTAAACCACTTCTTGTCATAAGATCAAGCCATTTCAAATCAAACTCTTCCATTGTCTCCGATTTCCATATGTAATCGGAAATCTCCCCTCGGTACGTGTTATACGTCACCCCATATATTTTTTTCGAAAACTTCATCAAAATGTGTCACAAACATAACCGATGATGTGTGTGGAGTAGTACTTCAGATATAGACCTCATCATAGCCGGATCTTGATCGGTAATTATCATTTTTGGCGCGTCACCCGGCATCGCATCCAAGAACTGATCGAAGAGCCAAATGAAAGACCCAATTATTTCGTCGCTCAAAAAAGCACAACTGAATATAATCGTTTGCCCGTGATTGTTAACCCCCATAATTGGTGCAAATACTAAATTGTATTTATTTATATTGTATGTCGTGTCAAACACCACCACATCACCATAACAACCATAAGCCCGTCTGGATGTGGCATCTGCCCAAAAACAATGCTTGATTCTATTATGATCATCCGACTCAATTTTAAAATAAAATGATGGGTTCTTTTGTTGCTCTAAATTCAAAAACTCTAATAACATGTCACTATCACGACCAACTAACTCACTACGTTTATTCCGGCCTTGGTTGTACAAATCTTTTTGAGTGAATCCAACATTCTCAAACCCACCCGCTTGTAACCCCAATAGGTTGTATTGTTGATGCGTTGGTATGTTAACTGCACCTAGTTGCTAAGATAAGCATTTTTGGGCATTCGAAACACCTCGATGTGATCGTAGAAAGTGTGTTTTTGTTGGAGTAGCCAGTGGGTGACTATGACCCTCAACAAATATACTAACCACAAACTTATTATCTTTTGAACGCAACACCACAAGCTTAGCTTTACAGTTCTCTCTAATAGCCCCTCGGCGTCTAGATGTCTCCGGTTTCGCTACAAGCGTACTATTTCCTTCTTTGAAACATACATATGACTTCCTAATGATGTCATTCGTCTCTCGACACCTATTAACCGTGGAATTACGAACACTAAATCCCACAATTTTAGCATATTCATTGTAGAAGTTCCAAACATCATCCAAACTTTCAAACTGTTGCCCAATCTTTGGTGTTTTTTCCACTTGTACAGGAGGGTTGAATAAATTATCTTTGTTCAGAATCAACTTCTCTAACCCTGACAATTTCCACATTCTCATTGTCCTCAAATTCAAATTCAATTCGCATATCATCCCCTAACCAAAGTTCTTTGTTATTTCCAACAGAAGAAGATTCCATTTTCTGAAAAAAAATTCAAATGATAAAATAGGAATTAATTACAATGAATATTAATTTAAGTATTCTTTGAAAATTCAAATGATAAAAAATTCAAATGATAAAGAAATTACTGTTAGTTTTATTTAAGTATTCTTTGGAAAACCAAACAAATTAACCCAACGGCTAGGTTTTTTCGGTAGACAATTTGAATTGAAGAAGCTTCAATTTGTACACAAATTGAAAAAATAAATGGAAAAAACCTAACTCCGGTGAACAGAAAAAGGGCTCCGGCGAAAACAAACAAGGGGAAACGAGTTACTTTGAAAAAAAATTGGAAAAAACCTAACTCCGGTGAAAAGAAAAGAGGGCTTTGGTGAAAAAAAACAAGGGGAAATGAGTGACTTACCAGGTGAAGGCTGTCGGAGTTTCTGTCTTAGGTGAGGGCTGTCGGAAATGGAGAGAGGGAGAGAGAGTGTGGGTTACGGCACTCCTTACTGAATGGAGAGAGAGAACGAAGGTCTGGTCTGAATGGAGAGAGAGAACGAGGGTTCTTTTTTTTGCCCAAATTGATTTAGTGTTTACTTTAACAGGTGGGTGTCATTTCATTTAGTAAGGGGTGCGTTTCATTAACGATGCATGAGTGATGCATAGTTGATGATGTACCTGAGCCCCACTCTCTCTCTCTCTCTCTCTCTATATATATATATATATATATATATATATATATATATATATATATATATATATATATAATATAAATCTCGACTTTATCGTCTACTAAAACCCGTAACACTAGCCTATATATTCCCGAGTCTATGGTCCGACTCAAATTTAATTAATTTACTCCTTAATAATTTATTACATTCCCGAGTCTACAGTTCGACTCTAAATTAATTAATTCAAACATTAATTATTTATTACAAATCCGAGTCTATGGCGTAACTCTAGTTTACTTAATTTACAGATTAATTAATTAATACCAATCTGATTCTATGGTCCGACTCCAAATTAATTAATTTACACATTAATTAATTTAACACTTGGTGTCACCCAACTATTATACCCGGACTCGCTCACTTGGCCCATACCATCGTTAAAACCCTTAACTATATTTCACCCCATAACTAATTAATTACACCTCAATTCCTTTAATATTGTAGTTCCACTCAACTACAATACCCGAGTATTTTTCTTCGGTCCAAAATCAATACACAAAAATTATTTCCTGAAATTTATTCATCTCATGGCATACAATTATCACCCTCCTAAACCCAATTATATCACCTTATAAATGTTAAGGAATATGTGCTACATATGAATTTATCACTAAATAAGAAGTAGGAGATAACTCTAAATTAATTTCACCTTTTTATATATAAAATTGGCGGACTTGTGAAAATTCTAGGACCATCGATCGATCGATCCCCTATGCAGATTGATCGATCGACCAGGTCCCGTTCTTCTCCGGCTTGTTGTTCAGCCATTGTTAACCCATTCAAGCTTCTACTTTCTCCCATAAAAATATTCGATCATAATATACCATATTAACATATGAAAGTAGGTTCTAATCAACTTAGAAGCCTTAATTCAATCACC
The DNA here is from genome assembly GCA_949130495.1 of Sambucus nigra. Lineage (NCBI taxonomy): Eukaryota > Viridiplantae > Streptophyta > Magnoliopsida > Dipsacales > Adoxaceae > Sambucus > Sambucus nigra. Next base: position 540,911,751 of record OX422212.1, read on the forward strand.
AATTTCCACAAATATTAACGTTTTACAAAGTCGGTTTTTACTCGAGTTTCAAACACCCAAACACTTTACATTTCTAATATCAGAATTTAAATGCCCATTCATGCTGGATTTTATCATACGGTTCATATTCCTAAACTACATAATCATGAAACCTACTAATATCATCCCAAATATCATCAAGATATACTATTTCCCAAAGACCGATTGCACCCGAATACCCATTTATCCCCAAAATGGATTTTGGTTTACACATCAAAAAAATCTGAATTGATTATCACCAATTTATAATCATAACAATTAACCACTTTCCTAGAATCGTTCGTAGGGTCTGATCCATTGATGTAGTTAAGGTGTTGATGAAGAACACCCCAATTAGTCCCTTAATTTGGCTCCAAAAATCCCCAAGTGGCTCTTGATTTTCTTTCCTCTGTGTCTCTCTCAAACCCTAGGTTTAAAATTTGTTAAATACCGTTCAACTTTTCCCCTAATTAGGTTTATAACCCCTAATACCGTTTTAGGTCATACATGCCTAATTAAAATGGCCCAAATCACCCCGTGTGGGACCGGTTATGTCCAAAAATGCCCCGAGACCCGATTACTACCCCCGAGTACTCTTTTCGAACTATCTCGACCCATCCAGACTCAACTGTGCACTCAGAATCGTCATTCGAAATTCTTTATAACATTCTCCAACTTTGACCTCGAAACTGCGACACATTAATTCGAACAATTTACTTAAAGTCGCCCAATAATAAATAATTCTTCCCACTCAAATAAATTCTCCAAATCATAAATTTTAGTTTCTCTAATTTAAATATTTCTATTTCTCCCAAAAATAATTAAATTTTAAATCCGCAAAATTACGGAGTGTTACATACTTCCCCCTTACAAAGGAATTTCGTCCCCGAAATTAAGATAAGCCTAGTGCTCCAAGTTTCAAATATCACTCTCTAGTCATGTGCCTCTAAGCTCGCTATATCTATCTCTCCCGCTTCTAACTATAAATTATACAAATATGCATGTTAATTAACCAGGGCGCCCATACACTCTATACCCGTGCTTGACCGCACAAAAGTTGCCTTAATTAAATCGGGTGCCCATACACCCTATCCCCGTGCTTTACCGCACGGAAGTTTCTCGACTATGCTAGCCCTGAACCATAATATAACTTCCAACCCGTAGTCATATCACATACAAATATAATCGCCGGGGTAACCAACCCATGTACTAACGATCAAACATCTCCCAACTTCCAATGTTGCGCTAAGTTACATGTGTGGGACGTCTCGCAAGAAAAATACAAATAAGGAACCCCCTCGATACACTACTACCTAACATTGTCGGTCATTGAGATCCGTTAGACCCTCAGTCCATAGCACGTAACCCCAAATACTTATCTCTTAACACAAAAGTATGCACGCTTACCCTTATGCTACAAAATACAACATAAAATACCGCGCCCTTACTGTCACTAGTTCTTGCGCAAAATAAACCCCGAGCTATCTCTCCCTGCTCGAAAATAAATCTAACCACCCTGATTCACTTAAGTAAACAACCCTACTTACCGAAAAAAATATGAGAACATAAGACCTCATTATGTGTCTATCGCACTACACAATACAACATATATACACACATATATATATAGACTAGACGCCCTATCAGGTGATACCTAGTATAAATCATTCACACCCTAGTGTCACAAACACCAAAACTTACCCTCACTATTTACAATAGTTCAAATCCATCGCTATCCAGCCAATATAAAAAATTTCTACCCTACTTCCATAATTCTCAAAAGTAGTAACCCCTCGCATAATAACAATACCATCTTTGTGCATACCACCACTCTCTCATGGTTAACACTAAAGAAATCCACTATCCCACAGAAATATATATGTAATATGGCTGCTAGAGCCAGCACACCCACTAAATTTGACTTACCCGCGAACTCTAGTGAAAATAATTCTTATATTGTGACACCCTCATTGTCACTCAAAACATACCCCATGCCCATAGGATAAAAGAAATAATTACCTCCATACTCTAGCTGCAATGGCTGATCCTCGGGTTCCTGAGCAGCTTCCCCCTGCCCGAACGTACCCATGACTTGTTGTAGTGGTTGTACATCTAGGACCTCGTCCTGTAGTTGACCCCTGCCTTGGTTAAGGAAAACTCCCTTCACGTGTCCCGCTTCCCCATAAACGAAACACCTCTTAATAAATTCACCCTGCCACTGATCCCTTCCTTACTGGCCCTGTCGAAAGTCCTGGCCATCCTGTCGATAGCCCCCAAATCTAAATCGCTTGGCCTGATTCCCCTGCCCAAAATCCTTCCCCTGATGTCCCCCTGTCTACTGCTGGGATACCCCACTGGTATTGTTCCCTGCTACTTTATCCGACTAACTAGGTTCCACTGCCCTCTTGCTTCCTCTAATGTGGAAGTGATATTCCTGGAAGTGAAGGGGTGCTGCATTTATAACGTTTGTATAAGATACTAAAGCGGGATTACAAATCAAAAGTTGTCTAATCCTCCAGACTAACCCATCCATGAACTTTGACTTCTTTCTTTCTTTATCACGTACCTCATCCGGTACAAAATTTGCCAAACGAGTGAATTATTCCTCGTAATCGGCCATTGAACGGTCCCCCTGAATCACCTCACAGAATTTTCTCCTCATTTTAGTATTGATGGCTGGCGGGAAATACTTGCGGTCGAACCGCACCCAAAACTCGATAATAGTTACTGCATCCATTTCCTCAATTGTGGTGATAACCTCCCACCACTTTAGTGTTGTTCCCACTAACCTGAAAGTGGCTAGCATTTTCTTCTGCACCTCGTTACAATATACCATGCATAGGTGAGGATGGATATCCCTCTTCCACTGACACGCTAGATCCACATATGAACCCCCTCGAAACTCTGGTTGTGGCCCTTTTGGAAGCCCACTCGTACTTGCTGCCACTCCGACATCCCATGGTGGATCTGAACATCCGGTACCACTAACTCCTGTGGATGATCTCGTGGAAAGTACCATGCCATTGCGATCATCATCGCTTGAACTTCCTGTGCTACTAATTCAGTTACCTGTGCTGCCGAAATCATCTCTGACAGTTGTTGCGGTAACTCTGGCTCCTGATGAGCCTCCCTAGTCTCACCTCCCCTTGTTGCCCTAGATGCTCACTCTCTCCGGGGCGACATCTGAAATGAGAATCGAATTTTATGATTTCACCCTCAAATATAAAGTAATTGGTAGAAGAACATAAATGCGCATATGTATAATTATACAACAATCCTATGATAAGGCTCTGCATCAAAGGACGCTAAGCTGGAATGTGAAAAGTCGCATTGATCCTAAGGACACTAGAACCTGATGCTCTGATACCATATGTGACACCCCGCCTAATAAAATACCGGGTTATCAGTCCTATACCAAATTAAAATAGGAATCCCAGTTGCTTCATCCTTAGCATCACTGTCGAAAACCTTTTTAAAACATACTAACAACCTAGTATTCCAAAGCTGGTGCCAAATTTTATCTTATTAATTAAACCAAATAGTACATGCAGAGATAAATATAATCCATTCACATAACTGAATTAAATCAACTGAATAAATAATGACTACATGCCAAATAAACCATCGGTCACCAAAGTATATAATCCAACACAAATATTCAACACCATAATACAAAAAATGTGAAAACTGAACTGAAAGTCTGGGAGACATGCCCTAAATAAAACTGGAATAGATAAATGATTCCTACTCTAGGATTGAAAGAACGATGCGTCTAATCCAAGCTCCCGCTAGCATCCACGTATGCCGCAGCTCCGTGTCCCTCGAATAGAATATCAATCCTAGCGTCCCTATGGCTGGACACCTATAAGGTTTTAAAAATAGTTTTATATCAAGGCTTAGAACCCAAAACATTTTCAAAATATTTAGTAAGTGAATTAACTGCAGTAAATTTAAAATATATGAATACGCTCAATATTTAAGTTAGTGTCACACTCTCTTGAGTACATTTTCACCCCTCCACTAAAGTGCACACCTAACGATTACCTTAACCCCACCTAGTTGTACTACCCCGTCCAACTAGTCCTTGTAATCCTCCCTTGCATTTCCACTCTAAATCGAGTATTATTATCCATCGGTTATAAGTTATCTCACTAATTAACTTAATTAATTTCCTTTAAATAATAACATATAACTGTGACACAAGTTTTATAAAACAATTACATCACACACTGTATTATTACCCGCATATACTATTTACTACCATTATATACGTACCTTTACCACAACATCCACACATATATCATATGTATATCCATACCTTTGAGTATACCCTATCCGGATGATTCCCTCTAAAGTGCTATCTCACTAGGTGTGCTCACATAACCTAGTTACCCCAGTTGGAATCGCTCACCAACCTAGCCCAAAAATATAAACGTAGTGGAGGCAGTCATATTCCTTTCCTGAAAGTGAGATAAACCCCTCACCCATATAGCAGACGCTCTAACCTGGGGATATACTCACCCTACTCCTCAAGCTAGGGGATTTACCCACATCGCAACCTCCCTTGATAGCACTAGAGTATATAAATTAAATAAATATCTAGTCCCTAATATTTAATAGCACACATAAAGTACAAACATATATATATATATATATATATATATATATATATATATATATATATATATATATATATATATATATATATATATATATATATATACTATCACCACACCGTATATATATAAAATATGAATCCCGGCTTTACCGTGTACTAAAAACCGTAACACTAGCCTATATATTCCTGAGTCTATGGTCCGACTCAAATTTAATCAATTCACTCCTTAATAATTTATTACCTTCCCGAGTCTACAGTCCGACTCTAATTTAATTAATTCACACATTAATTAATTATTACAAATCTGAGTCTATGGTCCGACACTAATTTAATTAATTTACACATTAATTAATTATTACCAATTCGAATCTGTGGTCTGACTCTAATTTAATTAATTTACACATTAATTAATTTAACACTTGGTGTCACCGAGCCATTATACCCGGTCTCGCTCACTTGGCCCGTGCCATCATTAATACCCGTAACTATATTTCACCCCATAACTAATTAATTACACCTGTATTCCTTTAATAATGTAGTGCCACTCAACTACAATACCCGAATATTTTCCTTCGGTCCAAAATCAATACTCAGAAATTATTTCCAGAAATTTATTCATCTCATGGCATATAATTATCATCCTCCTAAACCCATTTATATCACCTTATAAATGCTAAGGAATATGTGCTATATATGAATTTAGCACTAAAAAAGAAGTAGGAGATAACTATTAATTAATTTCACCTTTATATATATAAAACTGGCTAACCTGCCAAAATTTTGGGACCATCGATCGATCGATCGATCCCCTGGGTCGATCGATCGATCGACCAGGTTCCTACTGTTCAACCATTGTTAACCCATTCAAGCTTCTACTTTCTCCCATAAAAATATCCAATCATAATCTACCGTATTGACATATAAAAACAAGTTCTACTCAACCTAGAAGCCTTAATTCAATTACCAATTTCCACAAATCTTAACGTTTTACAAATTCGGCTTTTACTCGGGTTTCAAACATCCAAACACTTTACATTTCTAATATCAGAATTTAAATGTCCATTCATGCTGGATTTAATCATACGGTTCATATTCCTAATCTACAGAATCATGAAACCTACTAATATCATCCAAGATCTCACAAGATATACCATTTCCCAAATACTGATTGCACCCGAATACCCATTTATCCCCAAAATAGATTTTGGTTTACACATAAAAAAATATGAATTGATTATCACAAATTTAGAATCATAACAGTTAACCACTTGCCTGGAATCGTTCGTAGGGTCTGATCCGTTGATGTAGTTAAGGTGTTGATGAAGAATACCCCAATTAGTCCATTAATTTGGCTCCAAAAATCCCCAATTGGCTCTTAATTTTCTTTGCTCCATATCTCTCTCAAACCCTAGGTATAGACTTTGTTAACTGTCGTTCAACTTTTCCCCCAATTAGGTTTAAAACCCCTAATCCTATTATAGGCCATACGAGCCTATTTAAAATGGCCCAAATCACCTTGTGTGGTCCTGCCTATGTCCAAAAATGCCCCGAGTCCCAATTACTACCCCTGAGTACTCTTTTCGGACTGTCTCGACCCATCCAGACTCAATTGTGCACTCAGAATCGTCATCCGAAATACTTTATAACATTCTCCAATTTTGACCTCGAAAATGCGACACACATTAATTCGGACAATTTACTCAAAGTCTCCCAATAATAAATAATTCTTCCCACTCAAATAAATTCACCAAATCATAAATTTTAGTTTCTCTAATTTAAATTTTTCTATTTCTCCCTAAAATAATTAAATTTTAAATCCTCAAAATTGCGAAGTGTTACATTTGTAGATTTCATATTCTTTCAATTGGAATATGACACATGAAACCTTTGTAGTCTCACACTTAGGAGATGACAAAAAACATTTTATCGGTCCAATACTTAGAGATTTCTACTTGACATGCATTTCCACATAAGTCATCTTTACTCCCATTCTTAGTGATCTACAACAATATATTTTAATATATAACCCATCTATGGTTAAAATGTATTCCATTTGCTAATAATGTTTTCTAGTTATGCTTAATGTATTTAACCAATTTGGTATCCCATTTACTCCAAATAATTTCATTACTATACCATCACAACCTATACTCCAAGTCCCCAATTTGGTCCTGAACCTTACCCTAGGTTCTAAGATTTACAATCCATGTAAAAAGTGATACACACAACCATGTAAACGTGTTCCAACATCCATTAACACAATACATTATGATTCCTTATGATGAGAGATTAAACGATGCCATAATTGAATCCACTTACCAAGTTTTTTATCATCATACCACAAGGCTTTAGATACCTCAAATAAAATAGACGAGTCACTAGTCTTACATAACTGCCACCTTTGTCACACTCCATGCTCAAACTCTTGAGGGAAAGCGAGATAACCTTACTAAATTATATAAACAAATTACAAGGTCTAAATAAAGCAAGTAATCACATGAGATGTAAACTACTTTTACTCATGCGACTTGATCTCGCTAGGATGTTCACACAGTCCTACACATGATTTATTGAATAAATGTCTCAATCTCCATGATGAGTTATCCATATTCAGCTTACCCCACATCCAACACTGAGACAAGAATTCCATTCCAACTTGAGAATAACCAAATTAAAAACCCAAATGATAGGAAACAAGCAAAATGAAACTATGGTGTTATTAAGACTGTGAATAATCCTTCCCAAAACTCATGGGATTATAAGTGTGTAGACTATGACCCTTATTCTTACCCAATACAATAACACACATGTTTCACACAATTTAAGCTACAACTAGAATTATCCATTGATGACTGATATAGCCTTTATCCAGGACATAAAGTTTGAACTAGAATATTGGACCACTACCAAAACTGAATGATGAAATTGTAAACCTTGTGAAATAATATGAGATCTCTATTATGAATAATAAAATAATATAAAGCTTCCGTTTTTAAAGGAGAAGTACCTTTACTTGTTCATACCTAAAGAATATAAGATATATCATAAATAAATGTTGAGAAGTTATCAACCCTCCTCGGTTGTCATTACATGAATCACTTCATTCTCCTTCATGGTTACAATGTGTCATAATTTCTTTAATCAATCGAGATTTAAAGGTTGGGAAATTGTGACTCCACCGAGATTAGCTAAGGTAGCTTTTACACCAGAGTTTATTTTCGTGATGAGGTAGGGTACTCCCCACTTGGGTGAAATTTTGTCTCTAGGAGTACATGCATGTTTGAGGTTTTCTTTTACTACTAGGTTCACTTCTTGTATCTTTCATATCTTTACTCTCTTATTAAATTCCCAAGAAATCCGTTGTTGGTATCCCTAATTGTGAAAAGAGGCTTTTAGTCTCCTCTGGCTGAGGATATCTAGTTCATCGTAGTGGGATTGGACCTAGTTGATTTTAGCCACTTCTTAGAGAGAGGATCTTGAAATCTATGGGTAAGACTCCCTATGCATCTTAAACTAGTTAGTCGGTATGTACCTTATTGAGTTTCTTTCTATTGTGCGGTAACCTTAGAGGGCATATGGGAGTTTGTATGACCAGTCATTATAGGTCTCCATTATCTTGTTGATGATGTTTTTGACATTTTTCTTAGCAGCCTCGACTAGTCCATTGGTTTACGTTCTATATGGGGAGGACTTATATTGTGTTATCTCATATTCATGTAGTAGGTGGAAGACCTATTTATCAATGTGAGAACCATTATCATATACTAACATGTGGGGTTTGCCAAAGTGGTATATAATGTTTTGGAGTATGAACTTGGTATGACACCCCACTTATTTTAATCTCAGTTGATCAATACTATATCAATATAAAAAAAGATTCTCATATGGATCATCCTCAACATCACTGTCGACAATCTAAATTAATTACTAATAACCTATTAGGCCCAACGTCAAAATTTAAACTTTCTAATCTTATTAACATAAACACACAATGAATACATCCACACAATTAATATACACATTAATTGAATGAAAGAAATAATAACAGATAACTCTCGGTAAAACATTAATATAACCATATCGAATAGGCACAACTGAAAAGGCAAAAAATAATATAAATGACAACGGTTGGGCAACACATCCGAATATTTTAACAGTAACTATCTACATAACAAGGATAAAAGCGTCTAAACAATCTGTGCTAGCATCCACAACTGTTTCAGCATCATTTGACTCGAAAGAATAATGCCATCCAGGCGTCCCTGTGTCTGGACACCTAAAAGGTTTTTTTTAATATTTGAAAGCGGATCAAAGCTCAAATCGTTTTGAAAAAATTTAGCAAGTGTTTAAAATACTTTAAAATTTACAATGTGATATTCTCCATATTTAAACCAGTGTCGTACTCATATTAGATACTCCTCACCTCTCATCTAACAGTGCATACCTAACGCATGTCTTTTAAACACCGTAGTTACACTACCCAACCTAACTAGCATCTCCTAAGAACTCTAAGTCACCATACGCTATCTCATGCCCTGTGTATATAATATCCTAATCTTTTTGCACGAGCTTATGCATTATAATTCTCACTAATAATTTATCTGTTCATAATAAATAACTTTCGCTAGTTTTGATACACTATTCACATTTTAGTGTTATTAGTCTCGTATATAATATTCTCATCTTTATATACATATCTCACATTTTATTCCGGATTTTTTTCCCGGATGTAATAATTTATTTTTCACTTTATCCTTTATTTTGTACGTATATATATCTTTTCACTTCTTCATATATAAATACACACTACTATACACATCAAGTATATCCATACTTTTATATCGCACACTATATAAGTATAATAACCAACCCTCAGAGCTATAACTCAATGGATGCAGTCTCTAGAATGCTATCAAATTCCGGGGAACACACATCATCTCGGGGTACCACCGGTCAGGGTCTCACACCGACCTTATAAAAACATATCACAAATGTAGGGAAAGCGGTAATAGTTCCTCACCTGAAAGTTAGAATGACTCATACCCAAGACATCTCATCCATGATAAAGACCCACACTACATAAATAACTGGACGATATGACCTGGGGACTATACTCGCCCTACTCCTTAAGCCAGGGGATTTACCCACATCGTCCAACTTCCCATGATAGTACCAGGGGGTAAGTTTCACATAAATATACAATTCACACAGAGATATATTTATAATCATATCATATATATATTGTCCCTATACCCGTATATATATATATATATATCATCAAATCCTGTTATTCATGCGTATCTCCCATGGCGTGAGCTGATAATCCCGAATATACCAATTCGTAATAATTCATAAGTATACACATACATATTTTAATGCCATAAGTATTTTCTCACTTATGAAAGGATTCTCACATAAATAAATTCCTGAATATTAGCTTATCAAAACTAGCCAGTATTTTAATTTCATCCTACTCACATATTCAGATTTCACTCACATATTATCGACACATACATTATACACGCATAAATGTATACATACCCGCTGAAATGATTTTCTTGAGTGTCGTTCGTCCCAAACACTCCTAAAATTTTTAATCCAGATCTTATTCCTGATAACCCAATATTTATATATAACTCGTTCAATCTTTTGAAAGTCCTCACACTCTACTTAGGATCCCCTAATATTTATCTCCAAAAGGAATTCTTCTTCAATCCTTTTAGTCCAAGAAAAATTTCTCAAATTTTTATCTATCATAAACGAACCGAACCGATGGCCATAAAAATGAACTGGTCTGGTGACTAATTAACGAACAAAACCGATAGCCCCCAAAATTAATCGATCCAGTGACCCAAATCGAATCGCCTTTCATCGATTGGACGTGTTAAGTTCGGGAGTTTATCGTCTTCTCCAACTCCAAAATTTATGGTTTCTAACTTCACCAACCATCACTATAAACATCCACATACTTATTTTTAACCAACACAATAATTTGTTCTTGGGATTCCTCAATTTAACTAAGATTTAAACCCTAACATAGTTAAACCCTCAATTTCATTCAACTCTTCCAATTTATCACCAAAAATTTCACCATTCACATGGATTTGAGCTCAAATTTCATATGGAGTTATTATCACATCAATTTATATGAAATCATTTCCAAAAACCCCATTTTGATTGAAGAATCCCAACCCAAAATTCATATAGTTTTCACCAATTATAATATGAATTATAAACACACATAAATAATTAAAGTAGTTTAAACACATGCCTCGCTGGATAAATCCAACGACCCGGGAGCTTGGACAAGGTTCTTCTTTTTTTCTCCTTTTCTCTCGTTCTTTATTTTTTTCTTTCTTTCCTTCTTTTCTCCTTGTCTTGAGGCCTATAAGAGATAAATAAGGGTTCTCCCCTTATTAAACCCAAAATTGACTCATATACTCAAATCAGATTCCATACTAGTCCAAAAAGTCCCCGAAACCCAAACTCTACCCCCCCTCGGGTACTCTGTTTTGACTATTTCAGCCCATCTGAGACCAATCGTCTACTCGAAACCCCATCTGAGTCACTTATCGAAAATTCACCTTTTTAAATCCAATACAATTCTACACATATTTTTCAAATAAAATATTATTACTTGTCGCTTTGCCCAACTTCCACATTTTATAAAATAATTCAACTTCATTTACTTATTTTTCTAAGTAAATATAGCACACATCGATAATAATCCAAAACATGCAAATTAATATTTAATCCATACTTCAAATTCTCTTTCACTTAAAATTCTCAAATTATTAAATTACACCCACTTATGTTATTTAAATATCCATAAAACTAGGGGGTATTACATACTCCCCCTTAAAAGGGAATTTCGTCCTCGAAATTCAGATACAATTGATACTAATACTTAGGACCTTTAACAACACAACATCCTCTAGTACCCGAAATCAATTTCAAAGTAACATAAAGGTTACTCCACTATACACCTGCTAGTGGTGCCGACATGTCTAAAGGCTTAATCACTATAGCCCAGCTTCACGATAAGCTTGTTCAATTCTCTTCATACTGATATACTCCATCGATCATAAACTCTCGCCTTAATAATGGAACATCACACATTGTGCTTCTACCAATGACATCCGAATAAGATGAGCCTATACATCGTTGGCTCTATCTCCTTAATACTATTGAAAGGCCACATATCACTATGTGCCAACTTCCTCTATCCATCCCACACAAAACTCCCATCCTGAGATAAACCATAAGATTATCTGATAACTCCTATCAGTCCTTTAAATCTCGGTTCACGACAATGTAACTCTCACGACACATAAAAGAAACCCCAAAATAATTTATGGTTAATAACCCTCTCGAAAATGGATTCTAAATCATGTCTGATCCAAAAGTATAGTTATTCGCTCAGCTCTAAATAACTAGAGAGGGATTAACTAGGCTTTCACATAAAACCTCAAATGAAACCTATTCCATAATAAACCGGTACGAGTTATTACACACAACTCTATCAATTGATAATTTCCCTTCCCAATTACCATACAGTTTATAATGCTCAGCACTCACATTATCTAACATTGTAAATCACCTCCCGTATACTCATAGGGGCTTAGATGATACAACTTGGCCAAAACAAAATGTTATCCCCACGACTTCCTGAAAATCCCTATTGAAGGAGGGGTTCAAGGATCTCATCCTAATTCACAATACTATTGCGCGGCACCTTTCACCGTTACAATCCTTATTTTTTATGGAATGGTTTGGGCACAACCTCTATATGAAATTTACAAGTGTGACTGCCCATTCCATCACTCGAATCGTCGGCTTGATACCTAATTTCTGGTTGATCATCTCGAATCAACCTATTTTCCATCTATGAGTGATGCACCTAGATATAATCTCACTATTTCTCACTTAACATCAATTCCCAATTATAACATTGAACATTAAGTGGTAATTTATACTCCCCATCTTCCCTGGTGTATACAAAAAATCACGGCCCGTGCACTTTTGCCACAATGTGCGCTTCTGGGCCCTCAACATTCAACTGAGTAGGACTTCGCTCTACTTTCACACAGTAGTGGGATTTTCGTCCTCTCAATAGTTATGACTTTAAATGGATTCTCGTAGCCTTTAAACCCATCTCGGGTGTGATTTCTCTCGTTGGACATATATATACTTGGATCATCGTTTTTCTCATATGACGTGAAATCCATCATGCCATTCCATATTTGTTTATAAATTTCCCACAAGCATATATTCCACACATTTATTCCCACATCCTCCTATCTCAGATGATTTGAAAATCAAACTAACCAGGGTACCCATACACCCTATAATAAGAGAATATTTGCACAACACTTGAAACGTCACACACTTAACACACTTTTCTCAAAATTGGCCTCCCATTCTAGATGTGGGTATAAAACATGGGTATTCTCAATCACCCCATAAATCAAAATTTTATTGTCCTTAACATCGTTCCACCCTTCAACTCGTGGTGAGAAGAAAAAATTCCAGTGCTTTCTCACAGCACCACTGGCTCCACTGGCTTTATACTATATAATAGCTCTCAGCTCAAAGTGTTTTCTCTACACTTTCATTGATTAACAGTCAAAATTGATGCCTTAGCATCCATCAATATCTCTCTACTTACGCAATAACATTCAAATAAGGAAATTTCCCCAATGCACTATTACTCGGCATTGGCGGTAATCAAATTCCATAAAATTCAAACACATAACCGGGACTCTCAAAAATCTCAACTCCCACGTCTCTAAAGGAGTGATATAACAATGCACTCTCATTATCACCAAGTCCTGAGCATTAAATATAATAATGAGCTAAATCTCTTCTCTTGATAGTAAACCCAATATACCCCGAATGATATCAATAAATTCCCTACACACCGGGATCAATATCTCAAGACAACTATACTCTTCAAAGTCTCTATCATAATATAATATGGATGTGAGCTCGACCCTCTTTCAGGTGAGGCATCGCCAAAACAACACATCCTGCCCTGGAACAACAAACATGATATCCTTGCAATATCATCCCACTATCTTTCTAACCAGTCTATACTCAGGATAATATATACACATAATAATGTTATCGATAAAACCACTAAACTCGTCTCACACACGAATCTAGTGAGAATAAAAATACCATAACTCGCTCATGTCACATAAAGCATGCCTCCTTATCTCGAGATTAAAACTCACATTTCCTACCTTGATAATTTCCTTGGCTTCTCAAAGGGTTCTCGGACATGACACGCTTGTCTGAATTGAACCAAAAACTATTTTAATCATTGAACCTACTAGGCACCATACTCTTGTTCCTTTACTCTCTTCGAGCAAAATCAATACATGTGGTCGTATTTCTCCACACAAAAATATCTCTTCATATAATCCACTTATCTACGACCACAATGGCCATATTAGGATTGTCCTTCTCTTGGACCTTCGTAGCCTCAACCCTGATGGGTACCCCCATTGTTCCCTTAGCTCCGCTGGCCCTAAGGAACAAACTATTAGCCTTACCAGTCCGGACTAAATCCACCGTCACTCGGTAGGAATTCAGATATCTAAATCCTTTAATTGTTCCTTTGATGGGTCTCCCCCCCCCCCCCCCCCCATGCGGTGTTTTGCTAGCACCGTTTCATCCAGTTTTACAAATGGGCCTCTGTCCGTCCCTCCAGTAATAAGTTTAGAATTTTATTCACATCTCTTTCTGACTAGTAAATGAATGAACTTGCGATCAAACCTACCTAAGATTCTTCCATTTGCATAATATTTCACTTTTCAAATGTGGTGATCGACTCCCACCATTACAACATTGCTCCCACGATCTAAAAAAAAGTTACCCCAATTTTCACTTCCGGGTATACTACACTCTCTATATGCCAAAGCCTCTGGATATCCTCCTTTCATTGGCTAACACACACAAAATCTCCGTATTCTCTAACATTCCAATGAGTGGTGCTCTTCAAAGACCCGCCTGACTCTCTCCCATTTTAACCACACTGGATGAGTCCAATTTGGCACCACTTTCTACTATAGCGGTACGTGAAAAAATATGTGTTTCACCCTAGCAATTCTTACAGCCCCAACTTATCGAGCAACAATAAGGGTGACCTCGACTACAATCATCGTCCTCGAAATATTTTACAACTCCAACTGAGCCCCACCTCCTTATGTCCTCCTAACGGCCCTCATCTTCCGCCTTTCATTGTTAGGCATATGAAGCACACCCGAATGCATATAAGATTCACTAAAATTATACACTGTAGCAGGAGAACAAAATATCACCATAGGAATCAATAATCCTAAACATAGGGCTCTTTATCAAATAGAAAGCAACGTTGAAAATGTAGTACGTCCGCACAGATTCCTAAGGACACTAGAACCTGATGCTTTTATACCATTTGTGACACACTGCTTATTTTAATCTCGTCTGATCAATCCTTTATCAAAATACAATAGGGTTCTTATATGGATCATTATCAGCATCACTATCGAAAATCCAAATTAATTACTAATAACCTATTAGGCCCGACGTTAAATTTTAAACTTTATAATCTTATGAACTTACAAACACAATGAATCCATTCACCCAATTAATATACATATTAATTGAATGAAATAAACAATAATCGATAACTCTCGCTAAAATATTAATTCACCCATATCAAATAGGTGCAATCGAAAAAGTGGGAAATAATATAAATGACACAGTTGGCCAACATGCCCTAATATTTTAACAGTACCTCCTATCTAGATCACATGGATTGAAGCATCTAAACAATCCCTGCTAGCACCCATAGCTGGTGCGGCATCATTTGACTCGAAGGAATAATGTCATCCAGGTATCCTTATGTGTGGATACCTAAAAGTTTTTGTTTAATATTTGCAAGCGGGTCACAGCCCAAAACATTTTGAAAATATTTAGCAAGTGTTTAAAATACTTTAACATTTACAATATGATATTCTCCATATTTAAACTGGTGTCGCACTCACATGAGATACCCCTCACCTCTCATATAACAGTGCACACCTATGCATGTATTTTAAACACCCTAGTTACGCTACCTAACCTCACTAGCATCTCTCAAAACCTCTCAGTACCCATACTCTATCTCATGTCCCGTGTATCTAATATCCTAAGATTTCACACGAGCTTATTCATTATAATTCTCACTTATAATTTATCCGTTTGTAATAAATAACTCTCACTGGTTATGATATACTATTCACATTTTAGTATTATTAGTCTCGTATATAATATTCTCATCTTTATATACATATCTCACATTTTATAGCGGATTTTATTTTCTCGAATGTAATAATTTTCTTTTCACTTTATCCTTTATTTTGTATGTATATATATATATATATACACACACAATATACAATACTCACCAAGTATATCCATACTTATATATCACACACTAAGTAAGTATAATAACCATCCCTCAGAGTTATAACTTAATAGATGCAGTCTATATATATTCTGAGGGATGGTTATTATACTTATATAGTGTGTGATATATAACTATGGATATACTTGATGTGTATTGTATATTATGTGTGTGTATATATATATATACACACACAAACACAATATACAATACACATCAAGTATATCCATACTTATATATCCCACACTATATAAGTATAATAACCATCCCTCAGAGTTATAACTTAATAGATGAAGTCTCTAGAATGCTATCATCTTCCAGAGAACACATATCATCCCGGGGTACAACTGATCGGGGTCTCACCCAAGACGTATCATACCTAGGACGTATCACCGGGAAGCAGTCATAGTTCCTGACCTGAAAGTGAGACCGAATCATACACAAGACGTATCACCAATGATAAAGATCCACACTTCATAAATAACTAGACGTTATGACCTGGGGACTATACTCGCACTGCTCCTCAAGCCAGGGAATTCACCTACATCGTGCAACTTTCCATGATATCACTAGAGGGGTATGTTTCACATAAGTATACCATTAACACACAGATATATTTATAATCATATTATATATATATATATATATATATATATATATATATATATATATATATATATATATCTCACATAAATAAATTCTTGAATATTAGCTTATCACAACTAGTTAGTATTCTAATTTCATCATACTCACATTTGGAATTCACTCACATATTATCGGCACATACATTCTGCACGCATAAATAAATAAATATATATATATATATATATATACCTGCCGAAATGATTTTCCCAAGTGTCATTTGTCCCAAACACTTCTAAAATTTATAACTCGGATTTTATTCCAGCTAACCCGAGATTTATATATAACTCATTTAATCTTTTAATGGTCCCTACACTCTACTTAGGATCCCCTAATATTTATTTCTAAAAGGAATTATTCTCCAATCCTTTTAGTCCAAGAAAAAATTCTCAAATTTATATGTCATAAACAAACCGAACTGATGGCCAGAAAAATGAAACCGAACAAATGGCCCTAAAAAAAATTGGTCTCGTGACCCAAATCGAACCACATTTCACCTATTCGATGTGGTCAGTTCGAGAGTTTATCATCTTCTTTAACTCCAAAATTTATGGTTTCTAACATCACCAACCATCGCTATAAGCATCTGCACACTTATTTTTAACCAACACATTAATTTATTCCTTCGATTCATCAATTTAACTAAGATTTAAACCCTAACTTAATTAAACCCTCAATTTTATTCAACTCTTCCAATTTCTCACCAAAAATTTCACCATTGATATGGATTTGAGCTCAGATTTCGTATGGAGTTATTATCACAACAATTTATATGAAATCATTTTCAAAAACCCCATTTTGATTCAAGAATAACAACCCAAAATTCTTATATTTTTACCAATTATAATATGAATTATAAATATACATAAATAATTAAATCAAATTAAACACTTGCCTCGTTGGATAAATTCGACGATCTCGTTCTAGGATCCGTTGGAGCTTGGCCAGAGTTCTCCCTTTCTTCTCCATTTCTCTCTTTCTTTCTTTTATTTCTTTCTTTCCTTCTTTTCTCTTTCTCTCATGGCTTATAAGAGAGAAATAAGGGTTTTCCCCTTATTAAACCCAAATTTGACTCGTAACTCAACTGTGAGTCACTACTAGTCCAAAACTTCCTCGAAATCTAAACATTACTCCCGAGTACTCTGTTTGACTATTTTGGCCCATTCGAGACCAACCGTGCACTCGAAACCCACATCCGAGTCACTTATCAAAAATTGATCTTTTTAAATCCAATACAACTCCACACATATTTTCCGAATAAAATATTATTACTTGTCGCGTTGCCAAACTGCGACATGATATAAAATAATACAACTTCATTTACTTATTCCCATAAGTAAATATAGCATACATCGATAAAAATCCAAAAATTTCCAATTAATATTAATCCACACTTCAAATTATGTTTCACTTAAAATTCTCAAACTATTAAATTACACCCACTTGTGTAGTTTAAATATCGATAACGTACGTGGTATTACACTTGGCTACCTTTTTTTGGCATTGAGAACATAATGAGATTTCACTTTGACCAATTTGGTGAAGTAGTTGATGGCAACTAGGATGAATTCGTACCCGGTGAAGGTCTTGGGAGTCAGTTTACCCTATGATATATATATCCCGGGTTGAGAAAAGACATGGTACGATCATGCAATAGAGATCTCGGGGAGGTAGATGTTTTCTTGGTCAATAAATTTGGCACTTGAGGCACCTTTTGACATAATTTGTGAAGTCCTTTTTCTTGGTAGTATAGCAGTAGAACTGTCAGGGTATTTTTATAAAGAGGGTGTGTTCATTTATGTATGGGCAACATTCTCCGTTATGGATTTTTTCTATGATATCGAGGATCTCGTCCCCTATAATGCATATTAGGTGTACTCCATCGAACCCTATTTTTTAGAGTTGCCCCAACATATGATGAATTGGTATGCCAGTCGTCTTACGGAGAATTGATCGATTGGAGTGGAATATGGTGGCTAGTGGTTTTTATTTACTAAGTTCCATATGTCCTACTACCAGATTAAGGGCCCCAATATCATCATCTCAATACCATCGATATCAAAAAAGTGGTAAGTGGTTCTCTATGGATCCATATATCATATTTGTAATTGAGTCTAGGGTTGTGCATGCATCCACAAACTTGTTTATATCCCTAGTAAGGAATTTGAACTTAAGATGATTATTTTTAAAGAACTTATTCTTGGTAGGAATGGTAAGGTTGTATTTTATCATCACAAATTTTTTATTTTGCCAGAATCTAACCAATTACTAAGATTGAGTCGCCGTAGTATTTTTATTTATTGATTCCCATTCCCAAGGAAATTTTGAGATCCTTGATTCATGCCTCATATTCGGTCATGTTGTCAGTGCACTCATAAGTGGGTTTCATAATTGTGGAGAATCGGTATGAATCGGGGGATATTAAAATCATTCCAATGTTAAACCTTATTTTGGTGGCATCCCCATTGATGTAGAGTTACTTCTTTCTCTGTTATCTAAGTCGAAGAGGTCCTGATTCGATAATTCTGTCTCGTTTTCTTCTTCCGCATCAAATAAATTTCGCGTGAGAAGGTTTGAGATGGACCACCCTTTTTTTCATTTATATATAATGTACTTAATTTTGAGTTCAAACAACATTAGTAGCCGTTTGTCTCTCCGGATAAAGAGAATGGTTTTCAAAAATAGGATTTTTAAGGGATCCATCCTAGAGATGAGTCGTATGCTGAAGGACATCATGTAATGGCGGAGTTTACAACTGATCCATACGGGAGATGCAGAAGACCTTTTAAAGGTAGTGTATTTGACGTTGTAGGATACTAACTTCTTATTTAGATGGTAAATGGAACATTCCTTTCGAGAATAACGTACTGGGCTAACATGGCTCTAACATCCATATTGATTATGGTCATGTAAAGTAGCAAAGGTTATCCCAATTGGAGAGGTACCAATTTTGGTGAGTGAGTGAAATACTCTTGTATTTTCTCGAATGCCTCCTAACATTGATCTTTCCACACTTTAGTTGAGTACATTTTGTGAAATTAGAAAATGGCTTCACATATGGTGGTAATTTGGTTAACAAATAGGTTTATGAATTGGATTTGACCTTAGAAAACTTTGACTTATTTCCCCATTTTAGGGGGTGGAATTCTCATATGGCCTTGACCTTGGTTGGTTCTACCTCAATTCCATATTTGATGATAATAAATATGAATACTTTCCCTTGGTAACCTCGAATACACATTTATGAGTATTTAGCCTAATTTTAAAAAGGTGAGACCTTTGAGAGAATTTTTGGAGCGTCAAAATGTGTTCCTTGCGATCCTTAGATTTTATGATAATGTCATCCAAATAAAGTTCCACTTCCTTGTGTATAAGGTAGTTAAGGATGGTTATTTTTACTCTCTGGTAGGTTTCTTCAAAAATTTTGAGACCGAATGGCATAATCGTGAAATAATATGATCTTTATATGGTGATGAACCTAGTTTTTCTTAGTGGTTGGGATGCTTTTTTATTTGGTTATACCCAGCAAATCCATCCACAAATGATTTGAGTTCATTATTGGTAGTGTTGTGTACCAATAGTTCTACATGTTGTTAAGTAAAATCTTTCCTAGGGGAGGTTCAGTTGATATCTTTATAATCCACACATGTCCATACTTTTCCACTAGTTTTAGTACAGGAAAAATATTGGCCAACCAGGTTGGGTATTCCACTAATAGGATGAATTCAATGTTGGGTTGTTTCTTTGCATCTTCCTTAACCTTTTAGAACCATTCAAGTATCAGTTAATGAAACCTTTATTTGATAGGATCTGTGTCATGGAGATTTGGTGTCTCGTGAGTGACAATAATTGGGTCGATTCCAGGCATATCGGCCTAAGACCAAGCAAACACATTAACAAAATTAGCAAGGAGGTCAAGGGATTCTTTTTGTTCATTCTGACTAAGGGGGGCCCTATTTCTATTTATTTGGGGTTCTCTAGAGTGGCCAAGTTTATGGTTATCGTGTCAGGGAATACATACGTCTATTTTGACTTTGATCAAGGTTTTGCAAGTGCTTTGATAATTTTAAATATGCATAGTTGTAGGAGGGTACTTTAGATTATATATGGAGGGGTAACCCCTATTGAGTATGGTAATGACAAGTTAATTGGCCAAAACTTTGGATTAATGATAGAACACATAAACATGAACCCAATGAAGATAGCCTCAACTTAAACTCACAAAGTCTCTCGTGTATAACTCAGGTAATAATAATGAACTTTAGAAGTGGCTTAGCTAGAGGGAGAGAGAAGTAAGCACCCTGGATACACCTTGGTAGGCATGTAAAACCACACCAAATACCCTCAAGAATCTCTGTCGAATATTGAAAGCTATATAATAAATGACAATGGTGAGTGAGTAAACTCTCTGGTTTGTAATAACTCTCACTGGTGTGTATTCTCTTTCGCAATAACTTCTGAACTCTCCAAAAGTCTCTCTCTTCCTCAAAGGTGGTTGGGGTCCTTAAATATCCCCCCACACCACCCCCGAGGCAACTCAGTCATTAAAACTATGAAAGACATCCCTCATACTTTATGTCACGACACTAAATACCTGATGTACTAGCTGTCTCCACGTCATAAACATTAAATGACAAGACATGCCTTTTTGCCTAACCACCGTGTGTCAGGGGACTGTTGTCGCAAAGGTGGCTAACCAACTGCCTGACAGCCCCAAATACCACGGTGGTTTACTCAAGTGCATGTCTGACATTGTTTAGATGGCTAGTGACATCACCCACAGTAGATGTGACATTTAAGTAGAGGGCTGTTTGGTCCATAACTCAATGCCCGATGGAACTCCAAGCTGCTCCGCTTGAGGTTCCACGGTCAGGGTCCTTCAGTGTTTTACCAGGTGTATCTAAGATGGTCAGGACAAGCCCCAATGGTGCCTTACTTCTCAATCCTCCAAATCGAGTCCCTCTAAAGTTCCCACGGTGAGTTCATTCGATAGAGCATGACAGCTCTCCCAAGCCCTGCCAAGCCTGGTCTCTCGCAAGTACCGTTTGACTTCACACTAAAACTCTTTATTATTCTCGTTACATCATTACAACCGTTATAGCTTACAGTAAATGTAACCAAAGATACAATATGACTAACACAACAAGCTGAAGTATGAGTTACCACGCTAAGTTGCCACGCTTGAGTTGCCTCTATTGCGTTAATCCTCAAACACTGTTGCTATTTAGGGAATTATCCCTAATCTCAGGATTACCTTCAAGCCCCCTCTACATTTGCCCCCTCGTGTAGGGATTGGTTGTGGGAGCAAGAAATGCCTGCACGAAAACTTCTCAATACGATGAACCTTTCTTTGTTGTGAAAAGATTCAGGCCTTTTTCCTTTATGCAGAACCGTTGGGACATCTTCTTCGTTGGGGCATCTTCTTCGTTGGGGCTTTAAGAGATAAGTCTGACAAGAAATTTTATTGGCGCCAAAACTCAAGCTTGTATAGGAAGGCAACGATTAGTGTTCCCCAGACGTCACTTCATTAATGAGGTGGCGCAGTCCTCTCAACTATCAAAGCACTTCCCAAGGTACCACGTGTTCATGTGAAATGATTATAGGCGGCCGTGCACGTGCGAGGGTGGGGAAATCTAAACGCCAAACTTGAGATTTTCAAACAGCCATATTCAAAACACTTTGAACCTTCTCCTTTGTTTTTTATTACTCTGTTACTATCTTCTTCAGACTGGCGTTTCTTTTTTAGAGAGAGAGAGAGACTCCATTGTTGCAAGAGCTTCATTCTTCACGTTCTATACCACCACTTGTGATCGTGTTTCTACATTCTCGCTCTCAAGCCCTTTTTTCTCGAAGCTTTCTCTATTACAGTTTCATTATTTGCCATGGCGTCTTCAAGCAACCCCACCGTGTCTGCCACCAATGTTCCGTCTGCCACCACCACTGCTGCCTCCGCCCTGGGTGCTGCTCGACAGGAACAGCTGAGGTTTTATCGTCGCTCTCCCATTTTTGGGGAGGGTGATGACTTTGGTGTTGCCTGTAAGACTGTCTATTTTTCTTCTAAGTTTGACGCCCTACTGTTGGGTGATGAGGACGAAGAATTGTCTAAGTGGGGATTTCTTCCCCCAGAAGGAACTCTCAGATTTCGCTTGGACCGAGGGGACTTTCCATGGTCCCACATTGATTTCAAAGCACCCGGGGGATCCCCCGCCCACTTTGTTGCCTGGAACTCCCACATGCAGAGTTCATATGCTGATATCCTCACCAAGATTGGGCTGCAACGGGCTAAATGGTTTGGTGAGTTCACTCTCTCAAAGAACAATGCTGCCCTTCCTGTCTTGGTCTCTCGATGGAACGTGGCTACTCATACGTTCATCGCTGCATGGGGTGAGTTCACCATAACTCTGGAGGACGTGTGCGAGCTCCTGGGCCTCGATGCAACAGGCCATGAGCCTTACACCGATGAGGCTCTTGATACTCAAGAGACTGCAGATCATTTGGAGCTGGATCACATATGCCGAAGCTGCATTGATTCTTCCAACAAAGCTACTTTTTCTCCCTTGATCAATTATTTCTTCAAAAGTTCTGGTGAAGGCAGTTCCTCCTCAACTGCCCCTGGTCAAGGTACGCCGTTGGAGCTTCCCACCTACATTCTTGTGATTCTTTCCCGTTTCCTTTTGACGGGAAAACCCAACGACCAGCCCCGAAGGGACCTTATCAACCTGTCCCTTCGCTTGGCTCAAGGCATAAAACTTCCACTGGCTGCAAGTGCCTTGGGATCCCTCTACACCTGGCTGGATAGGACTTTGTTTGACATGGAATGCTCTCTTGGCCGTTATAACTTGGCCAATTTTGCCAACAGCGTTCTTCTGACCAGCTTCCTTTACTTCCGCTTTCCTGCCATAGCGGCCAAGACCAACAGTCCTCCTTCGGGGGAAATAATTCTGCCTCCACGGTCTTTCATTTATCATAAGAGACAAAGCCGAAAGGAGTTGATTTCTGTGATTGACCATTTCGAGAACTTCGTCATGAGGCCTTATCAGGAGGAGGTCTTCTTTCACACTTGTGATTTTTTCCATCATGAAGCCAGAGTGATACAGTACCCTTCTCCCGATATTGAGGATCCCTTGCTTGCCGTGGTCCTTCTATTTTCTCCCGGATATCTACCCTCCTACACCGAGTGGGGATATACGAGCGAGCATTATAATCCCAACCGATGTAGCCGCCAGTTTGGGTTTGACCAGGGGCACCACGTCCAGTGTTTTAATCGTCAAACCCCAAGGTCTCCTTTGGGGAGGCATGATCTCTGTTTTCTTCGACCGTTGCGTGGGGGATATGTTCAACAATGGCTGGGAGTGTCACCATTCCCAGTATCACTAGGCATGGGGATGTGACCCCTTTGTTTGCCACAATGTACTGGTCGAAATAACTGGCTGAAATTGCTGAGTTCGTTGAGGGAGATCCGGTGTATCCTCCCGTTTCTTCATTTTCTGCCCTGGAGTTGGGGCTAAAAGGCAACTCTGTACTTGGGATATAATTCCCTCTGAGTTCAACCCCCAAAGCACCTCCTACCGATTTTCCCCCATTTTGTCCCATGGTCCTAGTTGCAACACCAAAACCGAGGACTCCTGCTATTCCAAAGAAGGCTGCCCCCTCTACTGCAGCTACTACCCACGAGGGGGCTTCTCCACCACCTGCCAAGAAGGAAAAAACGGCCAAGAGTGGGTCATCATAATTGAAATCGAAGTCCCAGAAGCCCTAAACTCCCGTGGCAGCTCTTCCCATAGCCTCCGTTCCACCTCCCATGCCTGCTGAGATGGCTGAACGTGTCAGGAGGGAGGCCCAAGTAGAAGTAAACCGAATAAATGTCGAGTATCAACGGCATGCAGTCGTTTTCCCTTCTTCTGTTTCTTTCCCCACGGTTGTGGTTGATCCTGCAGATCCAACGGCTAGGAGGAGAAAGAGCTCCAGGGTTCCTTAAGGGGTCAGTACTGGTGCAGCGGGATCGAGGAAGAAGACTCTGGGCACCAAGTCCCAGAAGAAACGAACTCCTGAGGTGCACCAAACCCCTGAGGTGCATTCCACTCCTGCCCCTTCTGTTGTTGTTACTCCTCCTTCTTCGCCCGTGGTCGTGTGTTCTCGTTCTCCTTCTGAATCGGAGGTATGTATGCCTGATTTAGTTATTATCTCCTTTTGCTTAAGGACGACTGTCTTTACTTATATATATATATTTTTCTCTTTTTTTTTTTGACAACTGTGGTGCAGGGAGTTGAAATAGAAAGACCAGACCCCTCTAGTCCTCCCGTGAGCCCTTTTGTGGGGGGACGCTTCGGTGCATCTCGTACCGATATGACTCCTTCCCGTTCCCCCATGACGGGGCTTACCTATTCTCGCCGTGCAGGCAGTCAACATGCAAGGGAAGTCATTGGGGGAGGTGATTCCTCACCTGAAGTGGTAACACAACCTGAAATAACATAATCCGAGATAACACCCTCGGTCCCCTCTGATTTACATGCCTCACCTGAGGTTCCTCTCCCCATTGTTCTTGTTGAGGAGAGTGAGCCCGATGTATTATTTCCTCTATAATTTGTTTGTTGTAGTCTTTTCGGTCCCACTCTTTTCTTATTTGGCTTGCTGAATTCTGATATGTTTTGGGTACCCCAGGTTGAAATATCCTCGTTGTTGGCAAGCGTTCTTCTTCCGACGACGCTGATGAGACCCCTGACTGCCATTCCTCTCTTTAGCACCATAACTGAGGTAAGTAACACGTAGAGATATTTCTTCATATTTTTTGTGCCCATTCTTCTTTTCTAACACTTGGCTTTGTGCCACAGTTTTCTCCTGATCTTGCACCAACTCCTACAGTCAGGGCCCAGGTTGGTGCTTGTAGCCAACATAGTGGTGTGTTTACACCCCATCGTGTTGTGCCTTTGTTTGGGAGCTCAGTGTCTTCGCCTGATGAACCCAGTATGCTGACCCTGGTGCCCTATACAGGTGATAGAGTTTTGCTAAGCATGGAGGCTTTTGCGTCCAGGGACCCCGTTATGGCTTCTGGGGTAATAATCTCGCCCCCAACGGTTCCTGTCCCTACGGCTGCCCCATATGCTCCCGTTGTGACTGAGGTATTTTTGTTAACTTTAAGATTTTCCATAATCTCCATCTTATGATTTTTCATAAAAATTTTCCTTAAACTTCATCTTATAACGATGACTTAACAACGATATTTGATAAACTCCACCTTATAACTGTTACTTAACAACGAAAACACTTGTTAAGTTTTTTTCATAAACTCCACCTTATAACGGTGACTTAACAATGAAAACACTTGTTAAGTTTTTTTTTCATAAACTCCACCTTATAACGGTGACTTAACAACGAAAACGCTTGTTAAGATTTTCCATAAACTCCACCTTATAACGGTGACTTAACTACGAAAATGCTTGTTAAGATTTTTCATAAACTCCACCTTATAACGGTGACTTAACAACGAAAACGCTTGTTAAGTTTTTTTCATAAACTCCACCTTATAACGGTGACTTAATAACGAAAACGCTTTTTAAGATTTTCCATAAACTCCACCTTATAACGGTGACTTAACAACGAAAACACTTTTAAAGTTTTTTTTCATAAGTTCATCATGTGCGCTATCTCTTTTCAGGTTGCTCGGGAAGATTCGCCCCCAGTTCTTTCGCCAGTAGGCTCACCCTTCCGAGAACCTGATGTTTCGGAAAATTCTATTCATGATGATCAAGGTTCCACGACTGGTGCTGCAGCCGAGAGCGAGTCTGGCTGCGAACTGCCTCTTCCTGACCTGGCTCCTCACGTGTTCTGCCTAATGGTGCTTCGGCCGTCTCCTCAAATTCCTGTCAACCACCGCTTGGTGATCGAACAACTGGTGAATCACCACCCTGAGACCTTCACACCAGAATGCCTGCGCTCTAATATTCACGTGATGAGTCACAGACTTCAAGGCATGGCGATCGTTGTTGCTGAAATTGCCAGTACCCCTACTACAAGTGTTACCAGATCCCTTCTTAACCAATTTCTGGGTTTTCTAAAGGAGTTGGGGCGTGATGGTTTTCGTTTTGACTGGCTTATAACGTATATGAAGACTTTGAAGAACCAGCAACTGCTCGGCCAGAAGGAAGTGTTACGAAAGCACCAGGAGGACCAGCAAGCTGAGGAAGCTAGGTTGGTCGCATTGGCACCCCTTTTGGAAGCGGTGGATCAAGAGGTAAAGGATGACGAAGAAGCTTTGTGCCTGGTCAAACTGAAGCGTGAGAGAGTCCTGATCAAACTTACACAAGTGCAAACGAGGCTGGAGGTTTCTATTAACGCCCAACGGTATTTCACAGCAGCTTCTTCGGGACTTCCTGGAGATTTTTTTTCTTCCTCAAATTTATCGTTTCTTTTAGACTAGTTACCGCTTGTGTACAGATCCTCCATCTATGTAATTCTTGGGCGATAGCTCCCAAAACAATTTTTTTTTTTGTAATGCTCTATTGTTTATGAATGAAGAAAATGTTCTTTCCAATCCATCCATGTGTTGTGACGATTTTCGTATGCTGTAGAGTTCTATTTTCGTGCAATTATTTCATGATGTTCCAAATTGCTACCAAAACTTGTATATTCATAACAACGGCTAGTTATAACATTGGTTCAAACTTGATTGTTTACACATGATAAACCTTCAGCCACTTATTATTAATCTTAAATGGCTTGTCTTCCTCTAACTTCAAAATTAAACAATAACCTGAGTCATGGGCTTCGTTCACAATGAAAGGTCCCTCCCAATTAGCTGCAAATTTTGGTAGAGGAAGCCCCCTGATGTGTTTCACTGTCGCTTTCAATACGAGGTCTCCCTTCACGAATTTCCTTGGTCTCACCAAGTTATCGTACGCCCTTGAAAGTTGCTTCGTATATATTTGGAAGTTCTGCAACGAATTATCTCTGTGTTCATCCAACGCTTCCAACTGTACATGTCTACTTTGAGGAAGCATGCTACCTCGCAAAGCATAACGAGCAAAGGGAACTTCCAATTCTACTGGGAGGATTACTTCGGCCCCATAAACAAGAGAGAATGGCGTGTATCCCGTGGGTTTTTGCTTGGTCGTTCGATAGGCCCACAAGACAGCTCGTATCTTGTCATCCCACGCCCCTGGAAAGTCTTCCATCATTTTGGCCAAAATGTTAACCAAGGTTTTGTTAGTTGCTTCGGCCTGACCATTTTTCTTTGGGTATGCCACCGTTGAAGTGTGATGAACAATGGAGTACGTGTCCGTGAGCATTGTTACTTTGGAGTTGACGAAGGGTGTCCCATTATCTGAGAAATTAACTTTTGGGATCCCAAAATGACAAATGATGTATTCTCTGATAAAGTTGCTCACCACCCCAGCCATTGATCGTCTGAGTGGTATCGCCTCGGCCCATTTTGTGAAACATTATGATGCTACTAGTATCCATATCTTACCCCTCGAAGAGGGGTGTATTGCCCCCACTAGGTCGAACGCCCAAGTATGAAATGGATAGGGTGTTGATAGAGAGTGTAAGTCTATCGACGGGGCATGGATCATGTTCCCATGAAGTTAGCAAGCTTTGCATTTTCGAACGAACTCCGCAGAGTCCTTCTCCATCGTTGGCCAATAATACCCCAATGTCATCAACTGATCATACAGCTTGGCTCCTCCTATATGTGCTGGATCGTGCGCTTGTTTGAGGACCTCCACTGCTTCTTCCTTCGTGACACATCGCAAAGGCCTGTTAAAGTACCCCTTTCGATAGAGCTGCCCCCCGGATGTAGAACCTTGGAGCCCTTCGCCTCAGACCTATTGCATCCATTTTCTCCGTTGGGACAACCCCCTCCTGAATGAAGTCGATGTAGGGCTTCCTCCAGTCCATTTAAGCTTCAATGAAATGGCACTCAACTGCCTCAAAGAATAGCTGACACTTATTGCACTTCCGTTGCAGCTCTGCTGCATCTTGCTTCATCCTAGGCCAGAAATACCCCTCCCTTTGAATTCTCTTATATAGAGGTATCTCAGTCATTTCGCAGTGCTCCTTATGCGTTTTACTCAATATTTGCTCAGCCTCCTCTGGGCTGACGCATCTTGACAACCATCCTCCTGTATTTCTGAAATAGAGATTTCCCTGGCATGTAAAATATTGGGCCAACTCTCTTAGCCCCATCGCCCCCTCACCAGACTTCAGTTGCTTCTTAATATCTCTTCTCCATCCCACCTCTTCCTCCATCGGTATTATTGACTGTACTACTGAAGGAGCTGTTCTTCGTTGGATCACAACTGTAGTCTCATTGCTTTTCATTATCATCTTCTGGGCAATAGTGGCATAGGCGTCTGGCTGGCGGTTCATCGTTCTGGGATATCTCCTGATCTTGGTCCGATGGAACTGGTTGAGGAGCCTTTGAATGATTGTTCTATAGGGCACCAGGCTCATGTGTTTCAATGCATATTCTCCGTTTACCTGTTGAATTACTAAGTTCGAGTCACCCTTAATGCAGAGTGAACAAATTCCCCTCCGAAGAGCCTCTAGAAGCCCTAGTACCAACGCCTCGTATTCTGCCTCATTATTAGAGCAAGGGAAATCTAGTTTGTAGGAAAGGCAAATCTCTTCCATCCCTTTTGAAAGAACAACCCCTGCTCCTCCCTTCTTTTCTGCCGAAGATCCATCGAATTGCATCATCCATTCCTCCTCAGTTGTATCTAGGTAATTGGCCTGCAAATCATCTCCTGGAATGTCTTCCCTAGGCGGCTCGAAGGTTCCTGAAGGGAAGATGGCCAATAGGTCATCATACGCCTGGCTTTTGATTGTGTGATGGACCACACATTTTAAGTCATATTCAGAGAGAATAAGGAACCATCTAGCTGCCCTGCCAATCAGTATAGTCTTTGCGAGCAAATACCTAATTGGGTCGCATCTAGTTACAATACGAATGGTAAAAGACAGCATATAATGCCTAAGTTTTTATGCTACAAAGACCAAGGCTAAAAAATGCCTTTCTAAGATACTATATCTAATTTCTGGCCCATGTATAATTCTGCTGAGGTAGTAAACCGGCCGTTCTTACCCATCCACTTCTTGTGCTAGCAGATCTCCAACGGACCTCGTGGTGGATGTAAGGTATAGCTGCAACGGAGCTCCTGCCTGGGGAGGAACCATGATCTGTGGTGATACGAGCAGCTTCTTCAACTCAACAAGGGACTTCTGGTGAACCTCTTACCATTTGAATTTCGTGTTCCTTCGTAGCAGCTGCATCAGTGGGTGTGCTATTTCGGCCAATCCAGGCATAAATCTCCTAAGGTAGGAGACTTTACCGAGAAAACTTTTCAGCTCCTTCGCCGTTCTTGGACATGGCATCTCCAAGATCGCCCGCTATTTATCCTGGTCCATCTGTACCCCTTGTCGATTAACCACGAAGCCTAAAAACTTACCACTTGTTACTCCGAAGACACACTTTAACGGGTTCATCCTTAACTTGTACATCCTGCACCAAGCAAACACCTTCCTTAAATCGTTCAGATGGGACTCCTCCTTCTTTGATTTGATGACCAAGTCGTCTACGTAGAATTCCACAAATTTGTGGAAGAAGTCATGAAAAATGGCCATCATTTTTCTTTAGTACGTAGCCCCGACGTTTTTGAGTCCAAACGGCATTACCTTGTACATGAAGTTGCCCAACGGCGTTTTGAATGCTATTTTCTCTGCGTCAGAAGGGTCCATCTTGATCTGGTTGTATTCCACATATCCATCCATGAAGCTATACATCTCATGACCAGCCGTGGCATCTATCAAACTGTCGATGGAGGGTATGGGAAACTCATCCTTGGGGCAAGCCCTATTCAAGTCTCTGAAGTCCACGCAGATCCTTATTTGGTTTTTGTCTTTCTTCCCTACTGGCACAATGCTAGATAGCCAGAGGGGATGTTGTATTGGCTTGATAAATCCTGCTGTCAGTAAGCGTTGGACCTCTTCTTTAATCTTTAAATCTAGTTCAGGCTTGTAAGTTCTTGTTGCCTGCTACACCGGAATAGCTCAAGGCATCACGTTCAGGTTGTGGCAGCTCACTTCCTCATCCAGCCCTTCCGTTTCAGTATACTTCCATGCGAAGACATCTATGAACTCCCGAATTAGGTCAACCAAGGCTTCTTGTTTCTCCTTAACAAGATCTTTCGAGATAAAGATAGGCCTTGGATCTTCCCCTTCTCCTGCTAGGTTTAGCTGCTCCAACTCTTGTGCCTGGGGCCTTGGTTGATCTGTCATGTAGTCTGGTTCTTCGGCGACATCTTCTACACACTCTTGTATGTTGGAGTTGTCTATCACCATACACTGCCCCTGTTGATCTACTAAAAAACACTCATATATCGGGTCAACCTCATTGTTAGTCTTTTCGACCTCCCGCTCACACCATTATAAGCAGTACACCACTTTTCCCTCTTCAGTGACAATTTTCCTGCATTGCCTGCTGGTGGCTGTTGCCACGGCCTTTCTTTTCCTTTCTCTAGAAGCCTCAACGATTCTTTCCCCTGAAAAATGACTCAACACGCTTTGTCGTTGGACCTCATGCTCCACTGGGTCTGTTCTAGGCCTCATCTTGTCTTTGAGCTGGGGCGAGATGTTTTGGGGTCGAAGGACCGCCCGATATGTTTCCTCGATACTCCCCCCTTCGCCATCCTCATTTAAAGGTCCCATTCTTTCTCTAATCGAGGGTACCCATGCTCCCTCCATTCTCCTTATTAGAACCCGCACGTCCTCTTTGAGCTCTGTATAAAAGGCTGTGTCCACCAAGTGTGCTTCTTCGATAGCGAAAGGCCTCTTAGTTGCCCTAATAGTCACTTCTGTCCCCTTGATATTTGCCTTAGCACATTGATGGTAAGTTGAGGGAACTAACCCTTGGTTGTGCATCCATATTTTCCCTATTAACAAATGATAGGATGTTGCGGTTTCGATTAGATGGAACTTGATATGGGAACTCAGATTTCCCATCACTATCCCGACGTTCACATACCCGATGGATTTGGAAGATTGATTATCGTAGTCGAGATTACCAAGGGCATGGGAACCAACCTTTCCTCCAGAATATTAGCCGCGTGGAATGAGTTGATTGGCATAATGTTGATGGAAGCACCCCCATCCATAAGAGTCCTTGCAAAGCAAACCCCGTTAACACTAGCGGTTACATACAGAGGCCTATTATGGGGGAACCTTACAGCTCTATCCGCATCACTGAAAGTTACCTCTGATAGGAATTTCTTTACCATCCTAGCCATGGGTCCCCTCCACCTTAGCGAGGGGACTGCATTTCTCCTTGTAATATCTAAGATCTCCTGAGTTATCTCCATTCTGCTCTCTTTTGGGATTCCCACTTGGTCGAAGAACCAAGTGAACTTTGGAGATTTTGAAACTGCGCTATATTCTACGACTGGGTCCGTTTCCTCACCCTCAACGTTGTAGGCATCTTTTACGTCCCTAGCACTTGCTTCAATATAAGCTAGAACTACGTTATCCATTCCCCTGGTGCAATGTTCTAATGCCTCATCGAACTCCTTCATCGTTGCCCCTCCCCCCTCCAATTCTGCCTCGTTATCATAGGTCGTTACTAGATTGGCCCCATGTGCCGGGAGTGGGTTATTGTTAACGTTCTGCGGGGGGATTTGCAATGTCCCCGCCTTCATGTACTTGTCGATGATCCTTCGCAGCGTGAAGCAGCTTTCTGTTGGATGCTGGACCTTTCAATGAACCTAACAATATTTGGGATCAACCCTAGTTATCGCGTCGGGCTCTTCCGCCGGAACACCCTTTGGTTTGTAAACCGTTCTGCATTGGACCATTGCGTTATAGCAACTCACCGCCTCCTCCACCGTACAAGGTAACGATGGCGGATCTTCTCTATCTCTTTCGAACTTTCTTTTGTTGTCCTTCCTCGGCGCCTTGCCCCCATCTTCCCTCTCGATATATCCCACCCGTGGGGCCTGATACCTTCCTCCCATGTTTTGTATCGGCTGTCTGAACATCATGGGGGCCACCCCCGAGTTAGGTCGCACCACTAAAGAGATGTTTCTTGTGGATTTTAAGAATGCTGAAAATGTTCCCTCGCGTGTCTCATTGATTAGGTGGCAGATATACTCAGGAAGTAATTCCTCAGCACAAATCTGTAGTAACATGGCCTCCTTGACTTCTTCCCTTACATTGAGGGACCTTTACCTATTTGAATATAGGCTACCACCTCTTCTCTTGGCCTCTGCCTCTCCCTGCCAAGTTGGGTTAGGGTGAACTCGTCTCCTGCCAAGAAGAACTTTTGGACAAACAATACATGCATCTCCTCCCACATAGAGACACTATTGGGAGGCAGATGAGAGTACCAAGTGTATGCCTTATCAGTCAGGGATTTAGAGAACTCCCTCAATCTAAGCTTTTTGTCATTGCAGTGCGCTCCTAAATGTTCAACGAAACGCTTAATGTGTTCCTTCGGGTTCCCACCCTTCCCTGAGTATTTTTCAAAGGTAGGGGGAATATAGTCCTTCGGGTAGGGCTCGTCGTTGTATTCCTGGGGGTAAGGTGTTCAGAAATCATCATAGACCGACGCCACCTCGCCCACAGCTTGCGAGGAAGCCTGCATGTACTTCAGCATTTCCCTCTGCATCTCTTTTCTCATCTCTTCTATCGGCGAGGCCATTGGGGCCGCTAGCAATGGGGCCAACGGCTAAGCGCTCGTTGCAACCGAAACGAACATTACCGGTGGTGCCGTTGAACCTCCTGGGGTACCCACTACCGGGTTCACCCCAGAAGATACACCCACTGGGATCGTTCCCACAATGCCTGTCCCTAGTGGGACCATTGGAGCTACTCCTGGTGTTACGAAAATGTCAACCTCTAACCCTCCCAGCATGGTTGAAGCCACCGGAGTTTGCAAGAACTCGTGAAACTTGCTCATGAGGGGGGCAATCTGAGCGGGGCCCAACCCCGTGATCGCGGGAGGTTGGGCCGCCCCTGGGATGCCTAACGTTGCTGGCACTAGAGGTACCTCTACTCGAGGAGCCCCATCTCTTAGGGCCTCTTGCTCTCTCGCAGCCTGTTCTTCATTATGTTGAATGTCATCGAAATTGAGTCTTCGAGTATCATTATCTTGCGCCATACTCCTTATCTAGAAAGATGCCTCCCCAGAAGAGTCGCCAAATGTAGGAGGGTACTTTAGATTATATATAGAGGCGTAACCCCTATTGAGTATGGTAATGACAAGTTAATTGGCCGAAGCTTTGGATTAATTAAAGAACACATAAACATGAACCCAATGAAGATAGCCTCAGCTTAAACTCACAAAGTCTCTCGTGTATAACTCAGGGAATAATAATGAACTTTAGAAGTGGCTTAGCTAGACGGAGAGAGAAGTAAGCACCCTGGATACACCTTGGTAGGCATGTAAAACCACACCAAATACCCTCAAGAATCTCTGTCGAATATTGAAAGCTATATAATAAATGACAATGGTGAGTGAGTAAACTCTCTGGTTTGCAATAAATCTCACCGGTGTGTATTCTCTTTCGCAATAACTTCTGAACTCTCCAAAAGTCTCTCTCTTCCTCAAAGGTGGTTGGGGTCCTTAAATATCCCCCCACACCACCCCCGAGGCAACTCAGTCATTAAAACTATGAAAGACATCCCTCATACTTTATGTCACAACACTAAATACATGATGTACTAGCTGTCTCCACGTCATAAACATTAAATGCGAAGACATGCCTTTTTGCCTAACCACCGTGTGTCAGGGGACTGTTGTCGTAGAGGTGGCTTACCAACTGCCAGATAGCCCCAAATACCACGGTGGTTTACTCAAGTGCATGTCTGACATTGTTTATATGGCTAGTGACATCACCCACAGTAGATGTGACATTTAAGTAGAGGGCTGTTTGGTCCATAACTCAATGCCCGATGGACCTCCAAGCTTCTCCGCTTGAGGTTCCACGGTCAGGGTCCTTCGGTGTTTTACCAGGTGTATCTAAGATGGTCAGGACAAGCCCCAACGGTTCCTTACTTCTAAATCCTCCAAACCAAGTCCCTCTAAAGTTCCCACGGTGAGTTCATTCGATAAAGCATGACAGCTCTCCCAGGCCCTGCCAAGCCTGGTCTCTCGCAAGTACCGTTTGACTTCACACTAAAACTCTTTATTATTCTCGTTACATCATTACAACCGTTATAGCTTACAGTAAATGTAACCAAAGATACAATATGACTAACACAACAAGCTGAAGTATGAGTTGCCACGCTTGAGTTGCCTCTATTGCGTTAATCCTCAAACACTGTTGCTATTTAGGGAATTATCCCTAATCTCAGGAATAGCTTCAAGCCCCCTCTACATGGAACACATGAGTCGATTACGTGTGAGATATAATCTATGAGTCGATTTGTGACCATCACATGGAACACATATAGAAAAATACTAAAAATTATAATTTATTATTCCATCAAATGGAATAATGATATAATTGATAATAGCATAAAAGTATACTTTATAGAGGGATACATCTGAAGTACATGCATTGGTCTCCATCTGAAAAAATCCCACATGTTTATTATGATGCTCCTGTGATGTTGGTGATGAGGTGGATCGAATTCTATTGGAGGAATCTTAGAGTGATCTTTAAGCATTTTAGAACCTTGGCAAAGACTATAGGCCAGGTCAAGAGGTGTTATTTAATGCACGGTATCTTACCTCATGGTCTTTAATAGGGTTCTCAATTAGTTTCATTATAGGCTTGGTGTCTGGGAAGGCTTTAGAGAGGGCTTGTAACAAGTATTAGTGGTTTTCCTCATTCCAGTGATAGTCCCAAAGCGGTTGAGAGGTCGTATCGTGATATTTTCCTAAAGGTGGTGTCGGAGATATTGGTCTTCTTGAATTCATTATATCGAGGTAGATATTGAGATTAGGGATGCTAATTAATCATCATTTCTCCCTTATTTTTCCGAGAGGGACAGAGGAAGTTTACTTAGCATGAAATCATTCTATGGGGTTTTAATTTGAGGATCCCAGCATGGCAACCAATGAGGTTTCTTCAGTAATAAGGCGAGTAGTTCCAATTAGGTCTCTGACCTGAGGGGTTTTCTATCTTCCTTTTTGACCCATGAGATATTAAGTTTGTTATAGTTAACCCCATGGATTTTACTATACTCCACTTATAGCCATTCCTCATATAGTATCTCCACCATGCATTGTAAGGATTCATTTGATTTGTACCACCAAGGTTCTATGAAGCTGTAATAAGAAAAGTCTTCCCCTTGGAGATGAAAGAGATCGTTCCACTTTAGGACGGGGGTTCGATCTTAGTTATTAGGGGTGTAGACAAGACTAGCTTTCCCCTTGTGTTTTATAATTGTGACAACCTTCAGGATTCATTATTAATTCTTTCCTAGTTTGAATCTTGGCATATACCCCATCTTGTAAATGATTTGGGCAACTATATCGTGTATAATTGGATCCTCCTCTATCAAATGAGCGAGCGGGATGACCCAGATTCCATTGAGGCATATACCAATATTATCATGGTGGGTATCAAAGAGAAATATAGTATTGGCATTGGAAATTATGGCCCAATCGTCATCCACCTGGATTATAATGAATTTTATATCGAATGGGAATCTGTCTTTCATACGAAAGAACGAGGATAATGACCTTATTGGATGCATCCATCCTCTTCATAGCTGGAGGTTAAAGCTAGTCAGGATCTCGAGTACTTAAAACTTTACGTCATATTTGATGGGACCTATAGTGAAGGTTATATTGATGGCTAACAGGACCTCTTAGTGAGTATTTTCATAAGGCCAAATAACTATGAAAGATATTGTGAATTTTGAGGTAACATATTCTAGATCGGTGGATATGTAAAGAGGGCATACATTGATGATCCACTCGTTATCTATCAGTAGTAGGGGCACAATTTGTCCACAAGATTCAAAAGTGATGTGTAGTGTGAAATGATAGTTACTTACTTGCATAGGTATATCCTAATTATAGAAAATGATGTCTTATCGCATGTTAATAGATTCGATGGTGGCAAACAACTCATTCAATGTCAAGTCTTAAGGCATAGAATCTTGAGATAGTAGATGGGTGAGGGCATCCCAATTTTCTTGGGGTGTAGACAATAACTCTTATATGGTAATATTAGATGGCGTTCAACAAATTTGTTCCTATTTTTATTATTATCCAAGGAAGGGGGGATGATAGCTCCTTTAATGAGATTTTTCTCTTTGTTGGTGGGATGCAGAGGAGTGGAGTGCCATCCAGATCAGGTGAGGAAGTCAGCTTCATTATCCGAGGAGGGGATTGTTTCTACCCATGAGCCTTGGTTGTCTTTCTTTAGATGAAATAAGGTGTTTTTTAAGGATATGTAACTAGATACATGTGGTATTGGATCCAAGATCATCACTTTTTCCCTATTGAGAATTAGAGTATAGTTCAGGCCGGTGGGAGCTTTGATCTGATTTTAGGTGAGAGTCTTAGTTTTGGTGTTATTTTTCCAACGTACTGCCATGTCAGAATCAGGGTAGGAGTAAGGATTTCTTCTACCACAGTGAGGAATTTCTCATCATTTTGGTCTGAAGTATCAGAGGGTGAACTTGTATGCATGGATGATTTTGACCAGATGTTGTTATCTAAATCCGTCTTTTGGATGTCTTTGTCATCGTAAGAGGGTTTACATTTTGATGGTTATCCTCTCTTACTATGGTCACGACCTCGTAATAGATATCCCCATAATAGTACCGGTAATATGCATACTCTGATCCTTAGGGTGAAAGTCCCTTGATAAATATGGAAATGGACAATGTAAACACTACATACCAAAGGCTATAAAACATTGCTTGTGCATGGTCATGGAGAGAGGGGTTCATTAATTCTATCCCCAAGATATATGGATATTTTCTTGTAAGGTCACATTCTAATGAGGCGGGACCAAGCGGGTCATTTTGTCTTGGAGTTCGCTGACACTAATAATATGAGTGGCACCATAGTTATGTCACACATTAGTATGGTTATGTACCCATGGTGATATCTTGAGGATGAAGAGGCCAAATAGGGATAATTTTGGGTGGATTAGGAGTTGCCTCAATAGCCCGTATATGGTATCTTATATTTCTACCAGTAAATCATCCCACTTGGTGGGTCGAATATTTCCATATATATTAATACTGGAATGTTAGAATTCCTTCTTACTATTTGAAGAACTGGAACGGTGGCCCTTCATACGAGAGGCTCGATTATAAATTCTGTTGAGCTTAGCTTTATCTTTTCATGCAGTTGTCCCAATACCTGCATTATCCCTGAATCCAATCCCAAACTTGTAATCTTGGGTATTAGGTATTTTGAAGGATGTATGTCCTTGTTTACGGAGCCTTAACCCCTTTCTCGATGAATGTTATCACTGTGCCATCATTTCTCAGATTTTGGGGTTGAGAATAAGATCATCCTTGGGTTTGGAGATGCGTTTCCCTCGATTATTAGAACTTAATCGTAGACATTATAATGCCTCAATCTGGGAAGTGAGTATAGTAAACATGTCCAAGTTCAGAGATCGAGTATTATGAGGTTAGTTTCGAATCAATGTAAGTAGTTTTTACCTTAGTGGGGTCTTATTTAGGCTTCGTACTGATCAGCTGGGAAGTTTCAATGTTGTCATCAGTGTCTATTTGGATTGTATGAATTATGGGATGAATGGATCCCATGGCTTTACTTCTTAGGTAGAAAACTAAGAGATATTCTCATACTATATGTCATAAGTGGTATGGAATACCATTTGAATAGACATGAATCTTCAATATTCTAAGAGTCAATTCCACCTTTCCTTTAGGGGAATATAGTATTGGATCAGGGTTAGATCTTAGTTCATCTTTCTAGGCGGCATCCCTATTGGGGCCACGCGCTATAACTTTTTCCCTTTCCTCGTAATGTAACTTGTGAAAAGTTAAAAAATTCTTGGTAATGTAGTTGTATACCATATATTTTATGTTTTGTCCATTAATCTGGATTGGGGGACTAAGGTATAGAGGTTTTCTAACTAACGTCTCTTATGTATGGAGACTCAAAGATGGGGTCTCTCTCTCAATTTTTAAAAAGTTGATCGAGAATGTGTCTGAGGTATTAGGTAAGTAATCATTGCCACTTTATTAGAGTCCATGAGGATAAATAAATGTACCGCGGAGGTTGATCCATCATATTGAGTAAGATGGATTGCTCCAAGAAAGGTTATATGATCCTCTTCCTAAATATCCTCGTTATACATTTCCTTCCATTCGGTCGAGTGATCTATATTCTTTGATGAAGGAGTAAGTAATTTTGGTTCTTTTGACAACATGGACTTTATAACAAGGAGCAAGTCTGGGCTGCGATGATTGGTCTATAGAATGTGTATGGCCATGATGAAGAAGGTCGTATGGTATATGGTAGGTTTAGTCTGAATGATGATTTTTATAATTGGTGATGGGGAACCTAGAAGGGTTGATGT
The DNA here is from genome assembly GCA_949130495.1 of Sambucus nigra. Lineage (NCBI taxonomy): Eukaryota > Viridiplantae > Streptophyta > Magnoliopsida > Dipsacales > Adoxaceae > Sambucus > Sambucus nigra. Next base: position 540,950,971 of record OX422212.1, read on the forward strand.
TTGGAAGGGGGAGTGTGCCCTCATTCTTGATTTTTGATAAATGTTCATTGGGTGATGAATTTACTAATTGCCTAACCTTTTCTCTTCATCGGGTGATAAATTTACCAATGGCCTCATGTTCTTTATGTTTTAGTATTCTTAGGTCTTTACGAGTGACTCCAAGTTATTGATTGTATTCATATTGTATAAGAAAATTATGACATATATTATCATATATTTGTGATCTTTCCTCACTCTTTAGACCCATTTATAATTCAAGGGCCCTTATGGACAGATTGGAGAACAACATCCTATATAGTAACCCTCGGTCTATTTTCCAGACTTAAATATTTAGGTGATAGTTAGATAAATGTGCAGATGAGGAGCCCAGTTCATTATATGCCTTAAAGAGGATCATTTTGAACTTATCAGGAAGTCGATCTTCGAGATAAAGGTCCATTTTTATGATAGTAAACTCGAAGGAGGTTTGTATTTTTATAATGGCTTCCTAAAGAAGACCTAACTCAGTTTACACCTGAATTATCTCCTTATTTGTAAATGATTATCAACCTCATTAGTGGGAATATGATTTACTAATTTACTCATAAAGGGTCTTGATACGCGATGTGAGAATACTCAAGGTACTGATGGCATGGTTTTAAGTAGCCATGAGAGTCAAACATTACTTGAAAGTTAGGAGCTATGGTATTATCAAGGGGAGTCGGTGTTGGAATTTTTGTAGGTAAGCCTTGAGGATTTTTCGATATCATCTCAAGTGTTATTATAGGAAGGATACCACTACTGGAGATAGGGGCGCAGTATGTTCTCTCCAGTTTATGGAGTAGAAGTAGCCTCATGAAGGAAGATATGTTGCTTAGACTAGTGCCCAAATTTCTAATTACATGGTGCCTTGAGAGATGATGATATTATGTAAATACCTCAATGCCTAATCCATTACATATGGATCCTGATATTCTCTCATAGACATATAATGTAGAACATAATAGCCTTGGCATGGATTGCGAATGAAGGCTTTCAAGGTAAGAGATTAGTGTTAATTTTTGTGGGTGATGATAACTACAGAAAAAGGGGGGGCACATTTGCTTAAGATTTTTTAAACAAAAGGACTCATAAATATATGGGTTTTTATGCAATTACTTTATATACTTTTAATTGTACATGGACGGTATTCTATTTTTTATATTTCTTATAGTACATGTTGAGGAAAGGAACAGAGTAGAGTCCCATTGGGTTTATTGAACTGGATAAGATATCGACTTGGGTGTAATGAGCAAGAAAGTAATAGACTGAGGCCAATTATTTTCTCAAAAAATGTGGGTAGGGTAATCCAGGGTAAAGGAATTATTCTTTGTCGATAACTTTCAGATTCATGTTATTTCATCTTTTGTGAAAAAGGAAGACATTAATCCTTGAATCCAAGAGTGTTGTACCAAACTCCGTCCATCTGACAATTTAAAAAAAAATTGTCAAAGCAAATGGTCCACAAGTATATGTTATTTTTGTGAAATAAAGTATATGCCTAAAGTTTTTCTCTATATAAAAAGACAATGTGACTCGATGATCCGTGGATATCTTTTTATTGTTATGTATCATAATATACTAGGATGTTTGGACTAAGCAACCTTTAAGTTACGTGTGAAATCATTTTTCCCTCATACTGATTAGCTATGAAAACCTCTTTAATATACCCCGATACTAGATGAGATCCAAATGTTACCTATCACTGAGACATGGGATTGAGAGTGGAGTCACTTTATATACCAAATGGGCCGACGAAACAGAGTGAGGATAGTCATTGTCAAATAGCCTTTCGGCTAATCTCTTTTAGACTCATGGGTATATAGTTAAATAATATGAAAATCAAGACTATGTAGTCCATGATGTAAACATGTAATCTTTATTTTTACATACTTTGATTTTATCGAGGTACTTCACATTCCCATGTATGTTTGGATAAATTTACAATGTTGTACATGGGGACCTCAATATGTATATATGGTTTGAGGCACTCTAAAACTAAAGCCTCTACTAAGGACTAAGTTTTAGGCTTAATGTAGTCATATAGGAGTGTGATATTATGTATATAGAAAGGAAGCATAAGGATAGTTTGGCTCTCACTTTATATATCCCCAGAAGAATATCTAATGTGGTGTTATAGGACCTGGATGGGACTTAGGGCAAAGCCAAGTGCGGGCAAGCATGCTGCGTCGGTCCATGTGTGATGTGTTAACGTGATCCTTATGGGGATGAGAGAGTGTTCATCTCTCGATCAGACATTTCCTACTTAGGTCGAGTTTTTTGTGATTGTGCTCCTGACAGTTGTTCAACAACACCATATCCAGTTTTTTTAAATTGTTATGTTTACAGATAAGCCTAGCTTTTCATGGGAGGGGTTTTTCGTTATCTAGAGTCTCCAGTTTATCTTATATAAAAAACAAAATGGGTCGGGTTAAACCTTTTGGGATAATCCTAAAGAAGTTTGAGGTATCCGAATGATCCAAAGATTCGTAGTGTGGGTACGAGAACCATGTTATAACTGGGGAAGCTATTAGGCACCCCACTTATTCTTTTTGATTCCTTATATATACACTTATTATCTCTTTTTAAATTATGGTTACTTTTAGTTTATTTTAGAACATGTTAAGAGACCTTAGTTTGAGAATCCTTTAAAACGTAGATACGTGCTTGGGTGTAAAAATGGAGTTAGTGAGAGTTGTAGGAATGTCACTAAACTAGTATGGGTACACAAGAATTCTTGTGTGTGAATATGTATTTGGGTAACGGGTGATCATTAATATATATATATATATATATATATATATATATATATATATATATATATATATATATATATATATGATTTTGTACTACCCGTGCCCAATATTTTATTCTTTTTCCACTCATAAATTGTGAACATATGAAAACCTTGGGATTTGAATCTTCATGATTGGGTTTGTATTTGTAATTGACTGCTTTGGAGTCTTCATAAGGTTTGTTTGAAGTTTGTGGGTTCAATTTGTAAATTTGGAGAAAATTTAAGTTGAGGCCATTCGAAGGAGTTAGGGTCGCTCAAACGAGATTCCCATGTCGTTCGAAGTGGGGATCAAACGAGGTTGGAACGAGATCTCCTTGCATAATAGTTCCAGTTCATTCGAAGATCGTTTGATGAATAGTTTGAATGAGAAGCCCTTATCATTCGAACAATGGGAATTTCTCATTCGAATGAGGTTACACATAACTTTTAAATTGAGTTTCCCTTGTGCGCTATCTCATCTTGGGTGGTTGGATGGATGAGTTATCGAGCTCTAGTGAGCCCAGATGGGGCAAAAATGGGATTTTAGGTTTTAGGGGTGTTTTATAAGGGTTTGTTTAGGTTATTTGGGTTTATTTTGAGTGGAATAATAGAGAGGGGGCGGGTCTTCCCCCATTTTGTGCATTCCACCACTTTTTTCTACCATAAACCACAATGCAACCATCACCCGTCCGTCTTATATCACCACATTTTCTATGTATTCCACAATATTTGAACCATACATACAAATTTCCACCATGGATGAGGACAGACATGAATTTATGGAGTTATTATTGGGGGTTGTTAAAGATGGAAATGGAAAATTAATGGAGTTTAAAGGGGGTTTTCGCTTAGAAGCTTGGTGCAGGCTTTAAAAGTTGGGCAAGCTCCTTGAGGCCACCTTAGGAGGTGGGAGGTTGCCATTTTCTTAGACATTTCATTCCTACCATTATTGGAGCTTCATTTGAGGTGAAAAAATCTACTCTTAGTTTAAGACTCTATTTTATGTATTAGTAGTCTTGTTATTAGAATTTAAGAGTACAATGCATATGATTAAGATGATGCAATTCTAATAGAATTGGTATTAAACATTTTTATTGAAAAAAAGTGTTGGAAAAAATGGAATTTTGTTGGAAATAAACAATGAGTAAATATTTTCAAGTTTTCTTGAAACAATTAGGATTTTCAAGTGAATGGTATGATTCAATAAGTTGGGTACTAAACATTTTTATGGAATAAAACTGTTATACATTTTTATCTTGCTAAAATATTTGGTTAATTAGGTTGGATTTCTTGCAACAATGTAGATTTAATAAAACGGGACATTAGTTTGAGTTTTTAAGAAATAAAATATCCCTTAGTCAATAAAAGTATATTTTGCAATGATGAAGTAGCCTTATATGTTCAATAATTTTTGGAAATGAAATTAATGAAATAAAGATGTTTCCAATTGAGAATAATGTTAGTCCAAAAGGTAAAAAGGGTGTTAAAAACACTAAAGAAGATAGTATGGTAACTTAATGGTGTTTTGGGAAATTAACACTTGTGAAAATGGAGTAAAAGGGGAGTTTGGAAACAAATGGATAAAATGGTAATTTTATGTAAAGTGGAATATTTCTATAAACTAAAAATGTTGGAAACAGTGTTACATGTGATGGTCCTAAATGATAATGATTTTGGAATAAAATCAATGCTAAAGTGTAAAGGATAAGTAAAGACGATTTTCAAGTGTAACACAAGTAGGGGTGAGACCTCGGGTTTTAGCTTCGACCGGGTAAAACAAAAAGTGGAATAATGTGGACATTTGTAAAATATTAATTCACATTAACAATGACTCGGATGACACTGAAAAAATTAAGGAGCGCTCGGAGCCTGGGGTGAAAAACCCAAAATCATTGGATAGAGAATATGTTGGCATCACTGGTTGTGTGGAGCCCGTTAAAGTACGCAGTTATTGGATGATTCTGAGAAAAAGATAATAATAATGGAATATTTCAAGAAATGGGTTGTGTGGTGAATAGGTTAAAAAATTGCAACCTAACTTGAATGATTAATAAATGTTCCGGTAAAGGATAAAATGGACAAGTAAATGTGAAAATTGATTAATGTCCATAAGGTAAAGAAAAGATAAAGTAAGTGGGTAAATAGGTGGTTAATCAACATAAGAGGTTTAACCAATAATTAGCACAAGGGTGTGTTGTGAAAGGTTTTTCAAAGGCCAAATGTGTATTTTCTAACACGGTGCTTGCGTGTGTTGAAAGGGGAATTTTAAAAGAAAATACTACGGAAAATAGTACAAATAAAGTGGGTAATTTAAGTGATAGAAATGATTTTTCCTTAAACAAGGTGATTTTTTAGAGTACTTACCCGGGTGTGTTAAATAAGGAATAAATGTCAAGAAAAGAAAAATGGAGTTCTTTGTAAGATTAAGATGAATTAATCGCAAGAAGTAACATTTTCGGAAGTAAAAATGTTTTCATGCGTATAGTATATATATATATATATATATATATATATATATATATATATATATATATATATGGTAGTTACATGAGAAAGTATATATGTTTAAAAATCTCTTTCTGTCGTTCGGTTCTATGATGCATGTTGTATATTTCCCACTGAGCATTAGGTTCACTCTCTTGTTTTCTTATGGTAGGTTGGGTGTGGTTTTGTACGTCGAGAGAATTATACAGGTAAGTGCTCTCTTTAATTTTATGTAAGTAGCTTTGTATGCTTGGATTCTGGGGATGTTTCCCACGGGTCCCTTACGCAGCTTAATTTAAAATTACTCACACTCGCAAAATAATGAAATGATAACTAAATCAAACTGGACTAGAAATATTATTTAGGTTGTTTCATTGCACTTCACACCTAATGCTCGAGTCAGACCCGATTGACCACGGGTGACCCAAAAATTAAGGACGGGGCATTACAAATGGTATCAGAGCTCTAAGTTTAAGGTTCCTTTTGGGAGTGACGTGCTGAGGTCATTATTAGATATTTTGACGTCGGTGCTGGTTTTGGGTCGGTCACATTAGATTGTCAACATCTTCAGTTCATGTTATTGATGGTAAAGTCAAGGTTCATAAAGGGAAATTCATTACTGAGTGGCAGGGGACCAAGTTAGTTATCATTACATACTTCTGTTCTTCTGATTTAGAGATATTAGTGAGTTACGAGTGTCCTTACAAGCCAGTGGTGGAGACACCATAGTTTTTTTTGTGTGAGGTTCTTGTGTGCCAATCAATGATGATATGAGAAGCCCATGGAGATGTATAAAATGGTGAATGATGTCTATCGAATTAGAAACGTGAATCGTTTAAAGTCAATCATGGAAATTAGGTGGCTAGTGCACCATACCTAAGCAGTGTTGATTCGTGATAAAAATGCATTCAATTATTTGACTAGGTACTTTTGAGTAATTAGTATTGATGGGGTGATTAGGCAAAGTCGATCCTTGGCATAGTATCGCGTCGTAAAGCGAATGATGATTCGATTAATAGGAGGGACCGTGTTTATCAATTCTTGGGGATGTGTACTTGGTCTGAGCCGGTAATATAATATTGTTTTAAGTGTCTTAGTGATTCTTGATTTAAGGTTGTACCTTGTAAGGTATGACGAGAGTTGTAGTTAAAGTACATAAGTATGTTGTGAAGGCAACTACACTAATTAAGGATTCTTAGGAGTGAACTCTCAATAATCTTCCACGTCATCATTTTAAGAGATATGATGTGTTTTCAAGGAATAGTATCTTTAGTGATGTCAGTGATGCAAACCTAGATTTTTATAGGTTATAGGTGACTTCATGTATCCTATTAGAATCCTTATTATTATTAGTTGTGATTTGGTATGTGTCTTATAATCACATCCATTTGTAAGAGAGATAAGATTGTTGTCTAAATGTTAAGGATCATTTTAACGGCTAAAGTAATGGCTGGGTGTGAGGTAATCATAGTATGAGTTTGTTTTAAGGGCATCTTGGAGTGTCCGTTGGACAAATTGTGTGTGGCATCATTGGGGATAGCAATCAAAATATTGTGACATCTTAAAATATTCAGTGGTTAGTTGAGGCATATGTAAAAGCTAATAGACTACTGCCTTTATGAGCACCTAGGAATCACGATCTAGATAATAAAGGTTTGTAGAGCACACCTACATGATAAAGGCATGGATGATGAAATTTTATCGGGTCTTGAGGACTTTTACCTGGAATGTGTTTGGTGTCCTTAGGATACCAGTTAAGTCCATTATAAAGAATTATTAAAATCTTAGTAATAATTGTGTTAAGGGTTAGACGATGATCTTAGGTCAATGGTCGAGGTTTAAACGAGTTGAATAGTGTATGTTCCGAGTACAGTTTAAGGCTCAGTGATAGCTTTGAAGGTGAACAATTGGGGGTTCGCTTCCCCCAAACTTCTCAATATCTGGTATCTTAAACTTCTCTAGCAGTTTAGCTTTAGGATAGGAAGACCTATGGGTTTAGTCCATGTATTTCCTATATATCTTGACCTAGTGGAACTTCTTTGATAACAGTTTGGAGTCTTCCTTTAACCTGTTAAGTTCCTCCTCTTTGGGATCCACGAGTATAGGTAGGTTAGCCCCTAGCTGGGCATGGTTTGGAATAGGTTGTTGAGATACTGATGGCCCATTGGCAATGGGGCACGGGAAACACGATGATACTCTTTTGGAACCCAGATAGTCTCGGGAGCGGGTAGACCCATGGTAAAAGAAAAGAGAACATCGAGTTCTTCAAGAATCTAGTCCTCGTGATGCTGCATTTCATGGAACTCGGTTTGAATGTTGTTGGTCTTGGCACTAAGTTGGGATAAGATCGTTATTAGATTGACTTCACATTTAGTTCTTGCTCAGTGTTCTACATGAAGAGCTCACGAAGGTAAATCCCAAACTCAAATGAAGTAGTAGAAGAATATATGGAGCTTCGGGGTGCTTTGACAGAAGACCGAAGCCAATAGAGAGCTAGGCTAAAATCGGGTATGCGATTTACCTAAGAGGGAAAACGGTTCGAATTTATTAATGAAGGAAGGAGAGAGAATAAATTTTACTATTTTAGAAGGACGAGAAAAAAAGGTTTTTTGTATTTTTGAAAAGAGATGGAAAGAGGAAAGGAATCTCAACATGGTTATTATTATTAGATTCTCACTAATATTAGGTTTGCCTAAATGCACAAAAAATCCAAACAAGACCCGAGCCTGGGAAAATAAGGATTTAAACTATGTAAGACATGGTTTGACTTGTTTCCAGGCTCACGGATGGGGTCCTATTTGAAAAAAGGCAAAATGACGCAAAAATTTGAGCGGTATGCTGACCCAGAATTTTGGTAGAGTTTCACATGATAATCAACAAACAAAATATGAGTGCCCTAGGTTTGACACCTATATGAGGTTTATTCAATTGTTGTGTTAGTGGAAGAGTTCCCCCCTTTGGCATGACTTCCAAAATATACCTCTTACCTGTAAGGGCAACCATTCATTGGTACGTGTGACCAAACCATTTGATATACCTGAGTGTACATGAATTGCCTCACTATCTACCTCATGGGGATAATACGTGTGAGAGTGAATTCAACATATTTGACGTACGTGAACGAGTTCCCTACTATATACCTCCCGTCGTGAGTTAGATCAATAGGTATGATGTGGGGGAACCATTCGATATACATCAAAGGTACAAGGACAATAGAAGGTGAGAGTCGTATTGCTTAGGCTAACTTCACCCCACATGACTAGCGCCCATCATAAAGTGACTCCCCAGTACGTGCAAAAGTTTGATCAATATTGACATGCTCTTGGTGATGTATTATGCAAAAATTTATGATCCTTAATTACCATATTGTGGAGAGGGAAAATATTTTTTAGCATTGTTTTATTATCATGATGATTAAAGGGATTACTACATTACTGAGGGAGCATATACAAGTATATGAAAAGTAAATATAGCATAGAGACTATAATGCACATGGATATATGTGAGTTAGTAAGTAACATGGGAATATATACAAGTGAGTGTGTTGGTAGTGATCCTATACATGGATCAATTACAAGTGGTGTATGGTATGTGTGAGTGAGCATGGAGATATATACAAGTGTGGGAAGTGTGGGTGTGTGCTATTGAAGCCTACGCATGGATATTCTAAGTGGTATGTGAAGCATGTGTTAAGAAAGTGAGGCTAAATGTAAGTGTGTAAAGTGTACATAGAGAGTATATACAAGTGTGTGAAGTGTACAAGTGAGTGGAAAGTGATATATACATGAGAGAGAGAGATATACAAAAAGGTAAATAGAGGAGAAAAGGTAACATACAAGTAGGTCCATATGCACAAATGCATAAAAGAATAACGCACATGCAGAAATAGAGTCTAGTCCTCCTGAAAAAACTCCTTAGTGGAGTTGCCACTATGGCCATCCCGAGGGGGGTTGAGGTCTCCGAGGAAGGCCTCCCCTAACTTTCCTTACCTTCTGACGTTCATGCGGGATTGCACCCTTTCTTGGGGAGCTCGATCATCATCGATGTGGGGTAATATGTAGGGATAGAGTCACCACCCTGTTTTGCTAAAACATGCAATAGAAATGTTATCTCCTCGGGATAACGGAATCAAGGACAATATTAATGATTGCCAAACCAAGTATTTCAAGTGTCCGGAGGCTAAGTTATGGAATGGGAAGGTTTTAGGCACCCATCCCGCTCTTTCAATCTCCCACAAAAAGTATTAATTTTATTCTATTAAACCCCATGAAATGTGTTCTTATGTGCATAATATAAATGGAAAATGGAATCTCTCGACTCGCATCATGGAAAAGGAAGGAGTGATTTCATCCCCAGGAGTGTTCCCAAAATAAAAATTCAAATTATAATGTAAGTGTTTACCGATTCACAAGTCGTTATAGAAGAACGAGTGCATACATCGGATAAGACCCAAGCAAAAAAGAATATAAAATATATTAAGAATATAACAAATATGTATAAGGGAGGACTCGAGTCTAGGGATTTACCCAAGATGCCTACAAAGACCAAGGTGCATCAAAGTCCATGTAGTTCGAAGATAACGTAGGGTGGGCTTTAACCCATAATTCTAGATAGGGGATTTCTCTTATATATGTGTGTAGAGATAAACGTGCTTCAAGTGCGAGGATGTGTAGTGATAATCCCCTTTTGGAATTTATAGGTAAACCCACTTTTTCTTATTTTTTGGGTTTTTTTATGAAAATAAAGTATGTACCAATACTAATAACAAAGGTTTGAAATTAAGGCATATGATGTAATGAAATAAAGCTAAAATAAGAGAGTTTAAAGACAACGGTGGAGAATTGGACCTCCTTATGAAGACTTGAAGTGGATCTAATTCTAGATGCGTTGATCTCATGACAACGTGATGGTGGTATGAGGATATGGGTGAGAATATACTAAAAGGAGTATGAAAATGATATAAAGAATGTGGGAAATGGGATTTTCAAGAGGGGAACAACTCTAAATTCGAGAGAATTTTCTTTGAATTACTGAAAGGGATGTTTAGGGGTGCCTTTCAAGATGAGGTCATGGCCTCTATTTATAGGAATAAGGGGTCATCGATCGAAAAGGTCCTTGACCTTCCTATCGTCATAGAATTCCTGACTCACTACTGATAGGCAGGGTCCTAGGGGTTCCATTCGGTAGTCTGAGGTAGCTTTTTTACAAAATTATGGTAAAATGTGAATCATAAGTCAGAATTGCACATGGGGCATTCCATTTGAAAGGATATTAATATCCCTTTAATAATCAATGATCCACTCCCAGATTCGAGAGCTGACCAAAGTCAAATTGGCCTCAGAAGTGCCCATTATTCACTAAACAAGAAATTTCAAGAGAAAACAAATTGTTCATCCAAACCATACGGCCAATTCGCACATGGGATGTACCTTTGGAATGGTTATTCATAGAGTTAGATATTTCATTCATCTTCATTTGGTTTGGAGATTTTATCAAGGTCAAAAGGAGCTCGAGATCGCCCAATGACCCTTTGAAGTAAAATAGGGCGACCGTATGTACTGTAAGGCTGATTCATGCACGCGGTGGACTGTTGGAAAGGGTATTCAATTAACTTCAAAGATTAAATAATACTTTGCACTAAAACTGAAGTTGAACAGAGTCAAATGCGGATTGGGAGTGCTCGGTGACCTCCGGATCAATTTTTGATAGTAAAATAGATCGTTCGTCCGAATCGTAAGGACGATTCTAACATGGGGTGACCTGTTAGAAAGGGTTTTTGGAGTTCTTTGAAGATTCATTGATATTTCACTCAGGTAAGAAAGTTGATCGGAGTCAAACGGGGCCTGGGAGCAACCGATAGACCTTAGATCGGTACTCGAAGTATGACCTAGGGTTTACGATGAATGAGTGAGTGCAAGGGACCTAAGGAGGTTCTTAGCGGGGGGTCCTAGGATAGGGTTTCTACAATATCATTTGGTATGATAAAATTGGTAGAATGGTATTGTTGCCTCTACATTTCTTGTAATTTAGTACTTTTGGGGTATTAACCATTTATGTTTTTAGGACTTTTCCACGCCTTGATTGCCGTTTCTAAAGCTTGGGGTATTTTTTGCATGGTGGATCTTATTAGGAGGTTGATTGTTTTGCGCTTTCTTATTTATGACCTTGTGTAAGAGGGGAGTTTTGAGGGTGGGGACAATGTGATTCACTTTAAATTCTCTATTAGGTTTATGTTTTATGAGTGTTTAGGGGACGGTATGTAGCGAAGGCTTTTTCACGTGGATGTATGGAGTGCATTTTTCTACTAGATTTTTTAATTGCGATTTTGGGGTACTAACTTTCGTGTTGTGCTTAAATAAGGATAATTGTGATGTGTTCAAAATGCTTTAGGGTATTTTTTATTACTGGATTTTTTCATAAAATTGGGTTGTCTTATTGTGATGAAGAAATAATAACCATTTTAGTTATGTACCCAAGGGTGGGTTTTGTGTTTATTAGACCTGGACCGATATGATATCTCAGGTTGCCTACATATCTTTTATTTAAAGATAGCAGGGCGTCTATTTTTGAATTTTCCTAATGATATTTATATTGGAGAATGCGGTCCACATAGTTTTAACAAATGAAAATGTACAGAATCTCAAAGTTTTTGATGACTTCGAGTTGAATGTATGGTTATTTACGAGAGTGCCTTTACTAGTTTAAGATATTTAGTCAAAGAACCATTTCAACCAGTCGATATTGGAAGGTTGGGAGAATACTGTCAAGGTCTATCAGGGTGGCAGTCCTGTCGATGCATCTTTTTTTTTATGAGGGATTATCTTTCCCAATTAGGCACAAACTTTCCTTTGGGAGTCCAAATAATCTTTAAGCTATCTTTCAAGATTAAGTCATCCTCTTGTGTGTTCCTCCTTATGACCTTTTTATTGAAACATCAAGATATATGTTGTATGTATCCATGGTTATAGTACGTGACCTTAAGCCTCCTTTCATCGAGTATGTTATCGTATCGATCTTGAACCTAGTCAATTTTGGAAACATGGCTTTCATGTATGCCCCCGTGGGAGAGTAACTCTAGTTCGATGGGTAGGATTGCCTACATGGCATAGACTTGTGAGTAGAGAATTGTCGTGATGGATTTTTATTATGTAGTTTGATAGCTCTAGATTATATAAGGAATCTTGTATTACCAATCATTTTTAGACACTATCATTTTTTCGAGAATGCTTATGACACCTTTGTAGATATATCAGATGCTACGCTGGTTTGTGGCCTGTATGGGGAAGACTTGTGTCCAGTGATCTAATATTTATTAATAGTTTTGAACCCTCCTTATTAATGTTCAAATTATTTTTGAAAACTAACACATGAGGAATGACAAAGAGGAAATTTATATTTTGTCATATGAACTTGGCCACTTTCTTAGGATTGAGCACAACATATGATTCCACATTTACCCAATTAGTTAATAGTTGATATCCCCCAAGATGAAATTGTTTGAGGCTGTGGTAGTTACCTTGCCAATGATATCGATCCCCCGAGTGGAGAATGGTCATGGTGAGTTCATCAAATGCACCTATCCGGGAGGTAGATATTGGTGTGCTGCATATTATTGGAATTTGAGGCATTTATTGGCATAGTTAGTGCAATCCTTATGCATGGTATTTCTATTGTAGGCTTGTTAGAATATTTTCTTAGAGAGGGTGTACCCGCTCATATAAAGACCGTATTCATTATTGATCTCTTCCATTATCTCGAGGGTACCCCAGCCTAATTCACATCAGAGATGGACACGATCTTAAACTCTTTTTATTAGAGAAAGTTTTGCAAGTTCTCATTATGTTTTTAAGTTTGGCATATAATGTTACACCTTTACATCATCATATACATTATCAAGAGCTTCAAGTGAAGACAAGTTAGTGACATAATAGAATAATGAAAGACCGAAGAGTTAACATCATCATAATAATCGTATGAGAAAGTATATGCGGTTGATTTTGTGTAATCAATTTATTCATTGGTATCTTTAAAGTTTTTGAAAACATATAATATTTTTCCAAAATTCTTTTATTTTTAAATTTTCAAAGTAATTAGATTGAAATTGGATGTCACTCAAATGAGTACTTGTTCCTCATTAGAACATCTTTGAATGAAACTTTGAACGAGATTGATTTTGGCGACTTTTGGCCAGCTTTGTTATCTCGTTGCATATATCATTTGAGGGATGCTCAAATGAGATAGGATACTTCGTTAGAATAAGATGTTCGTCATTCGAACGAGCTAGTGAATTTTTTTACCGGATTCAAGTGCAATATTTTAAGTCCGTTTTTTTGATATTTTCCCTTGTATATAAGGATACGAGCTTGAAATTTCTATTAAGCCTTTAAACATCTTTTCTTGATAAAATATTTTTTTTAAATCCAAACACCTTGAATGTTTTGACATCATTTGACATCATAAAATATTTTTTTTAAATCCAAACATCTATTTTTTGCAAATTCACGTCGTACACTCAAACCGGGAGCCCCGTGACTACGCGGTCGGTTCCTACGAGTCGCATTAGTCCCGTGCGAGGTGTTCGTGACTCTTTCGGGACGATTTTGTGGTTGTTTTACGTTTTCACCGTTCGATGACATGTTTTTATGCACAAGTCTATTTTTTGCAAATTCAGGCCGTAACCTCAAAACGGGAGACCCGTAAATACGTGGTCGGTTCCTACGAGTCGCATTGGTCCCGTGCGAGGTGTTCGTGACTCTTACTGTAACGTTTTGTGGCTGTTTTATGTTTTCACCCTTCGATTCCATGTTTTTATGGTTAAGTCTAATTTTTTGAAAATTCACGTCGTACACTCAAACCGGGAGCCCCGTGACTACGCGGTCGGTTCCTACGAGTCGCATTGGTCCCGTGCGAGGTGTTCGTGACTCTTACGGTACCGTTTTGTGGCTGTTTTACGTATTCACCCTTCGATGGCACGTTTTTATGCATAAGACTATTTTTTCCAAATTCATGTCGTACACTCAAATCGGGAGCCCCGTGACTACGCGGTCCGATTCCTACGAGTCGCATTGGTCCCGTGCGAGGTGTTCGTAACTCTTACGGGACCGTTTTGTGGATGTTTTACGTTTTCACCATTCGATGGAATGTTTTTATCATAAGTCTAATTTTTAGAAAATTTACGTCGTACACTCAAACCGGGAGCCCCGTGACTACGCGGTCGGTTCCTTCGAGTCGCATTGGTCCCGTGCGAGGTGTTCGTGACTCTAACGGCACCGTTTTGTGGATGTTTTACGTTTTCACCATTCAATGGAATGTTTTTATGCTTAAGTCTAATTTTAGGCAAATTCACGTCGTACACTCAAACCGGGAGCCCCGTGACTACGCGGTCGGTTCCTACGAGTCGCATTAGTCCCGTGTGAGGTGTTCGTGACTCTTACGGGACGATTTTGTGGTTGTTTTACGTTTTCACCCTTCGATGGCATGTTTTTAGACATAAGTCTAATTTTAGGCAAATTCACGTCGGACACTCAAACCGGGAGCCCCGTGACTACGCGGTCGGTTCCTACACCCTTCGATGACGTGTTTTTGTGCTTAAGTCAAATTTTTTGCAAATTCACGGCGTACACTCAAGCCGGGAGCCCCGTAACTACGCGGTCGGTTCCTACGAGTCGCATTGGTCCCGTGCGAGGTGTTCGTTTCTCTTACGGGACCGTTTTGTGGCAGTTTTACGTTTTCACCCTTCGATGGCATGTTTTTATGCATAAGTCTAATTTTTTGCAAATTCACGTCGTACACTCAAACCGGGAGCCCCGTGACTACGCGGTCGGTTCCTACGAGTCGTATTAGTCCCGTGCGAGGTGTTCGTGACTCTTTCAGGACGGTTTTGTGGTTGTTTTACGTTTTCACCCTTCGATGACATGTTTTTATGCATAAGTCTATTTTTTGCAAATTCAGGCCGTAACCTCAAACCGGGAGACCCGTAAATACGTGGTCGGTTCCTACGAGTCGCATTGGTCCCGTGCGAGGTGTTCGTGACTCTTACGGGACCGTTTTGTGGTTGTTTTACGTTTTCACCCTTCGATTGCATGTTTTTATGCTTAAGTCTATTTTTTGAAAATGTACGTCGTACACTCAAATCGGGAGCCCCGCGACTACGCGATCGGTTCCTACGAGTCACATTGGTCCCATGCGAGGTGTTCGTGACTCTTACGGGATCGTTTTGTGGATGTTTTACATTTTCACCATTGATGGAATGTTTTTATGCTTAAGTCTAATTTTCTGCAAATTTACGTCGTACACTCAAACCGGGAGCCCCGTGACAACGCGATCGGTTCCTACGAGTCACATTGGTAACGTGCGAGGTGCTCGTGACTCTTACGGTACCGTTTTGTGGCTGCTTTACGTTTTCACCCTTCGATGGCATGTTTTTAGACATAAGTCTAATTTTAGGAAAATTCACGTCGTACCGGGAGCCCCGTGACAACGCGGTCGGTTCCTACGAGTCGCATTAGTCCCGTGCGAGGTGTTCGTGGCTCTTACGGGACGGTTTTGTGGTTGTTTTACGTTTTCACCCTTCGATGACATGTTTTTATGCATAAGTCTATTTTTTGCAAATTCAGGCCGTACACTCAAACCGGGAGACCCGTAAATACGCGGTCGGTTCCTACGAGTCGCATTGGTCCCGTGCGAGGTGTTCGTGACTCTTACGGGACCGTTTTGTGGTTGTTTTACGTTTTCACCATTCGATTGCATGTTTTTATGCTTAAGTCTATTTTTTGAAAATATACGTCGTACACTCAAATCGGGAGCCCCGCGACTACGCGATCAGTTCCTACGAGTCACATTGGTCCCGTGCGAGGTGTTCGTGACTCTTACGGGACCGTTTTGTGGATGTTTTACGTTTTCACCATTCGAAGGAATGTTTTTATGCTTAAGTCTAATTTTTTGCAAATTTATGTCGTACACTCAAACCGGGAGCCCCGTGACTACGCGGTCGGTTCCTACGAGTCACATTGGTCCCGTGCAAGGTTTTCGTGACTCTTACGGTACGATTTTGTGGCTGTTTTACGTTTTCACCGTTCGATGGCATGTTTTTAGACATAAGTCTAATTTTAGGCAAATTCACGTCGTACACTCAAACCGGGAGCCCCGTGACTACGCGATCGGTTCCTACGAGTCGCATTAGTCCCGTGCAAGGTGTTCGTGACTCTTACGGGACGGTTTTGTGGTTGTTTTACATTTTCACCCTTCGATGGCATGTTTTTATTCTTAAGTCTATTTTTTCGCAAATTCACGCCGTACACTCAAGCCGGGAGCCCCGTGACTATGCGGTCGGTTCCTATGAGTCGCATTGGTCCCGTGCGAGGTGTTCGTGACTCTTACGGGACCGTTTTGTCGCAGTTTTACGTTTTCACCCTTCGATGGCATGTTTTTATGCATAAGTCTAATTTTTTACAAATTCACGTCGTACACTCAAACCGGGAGCCCCGTGACTACGCGGTCGGTTCCTACAAGTCGCATTGGTCCCGTGCGAGGTGTTCGTGACTCTTACGGTAACGTTTTGTGGCTGTTTTATGTTTTCACCCTTCGATTCCATGTTTTTATGCTTAAGTCTAATTTTTTGAAAATTCACGCCGTACACTCAAACCGGGAGCCCCGTGACTACGCGGTCGGTTCCTACGAGTCGCATTGGTCCCGTGCGAGGTGTTCGTGACTCTTACTGTACTGTTTTGTGGATGTTTTACGTATTCACACTTCGATGGCATGTTTTTATGCATAATATTATTTTTTTGCAAATTCACGTCGTACACTCAAACCGGGAGCCCCGTGACTACGCGGTCCGATTCCTACGAGTCGCATTGTTCTTGTGTGAGGTGTTCGTAACTCTTACGGTACCGTTTTGTTGCTGTTTAACGTTTTCACCATTAGCTGGAATGTTTTTATTATGCTCAAGTCTAATTTTTTGCAAATTCACGTCGTACACTCAAACCGAGAACCCCGTGACTCCGCGGTCGGTTTCTACAAGTGACATTGGTCCCGTGCGAGGTGTTCGTAACTCTTACGGGACCGTTTCTTGGATGTTTTGCGTTTTCAGCATTCGATGGAATGTTTTTATCATAAGTCTAATTTTTTGCAAATTTACGTCGTACACTCAAACCGGGATCCCTGTGACTATGCAGTCGGTTCCTATGAGTCGCATTGGTCCCGTGCGAAGTGTTCGTGACTCTTACGGCACCGTTTTGTGGATGTTTTACGTTTTCACCATTCGAATGTTTTTATGCTTAAGTCTAATTTTAGGGAAATTCACGTCGTACACTCAAACCGGGAGCCCCGTGACTACGCGGTCGGTTCCTACGAGTCGCATTAGTCCCGTGCGAGGTGTTCGTGACTCTTACGGGACGATTTTGTGGTTGTTTTATGTTTTCACCCTTCGATGGCATGTTTTTAGACAAAAGTCTAATTTTATGCAAATTCACGTCGTACACTCAAACCGGGAGCCCCGTGAATACGCGGTCGGTTCCTACACCCTTAGATGACATGTTTTTACGCTTAAGTCAATTATTTTGCAAATTCACGGCGTACACTCAATCCGGGAGCCCCGTGACTATGCGGTTGGTTCCTACGAGTCGCATTGGTCCCGTGCGAGGTGTTCGTTTCTCTTATGGGACCGTTTTGTGGCAGTTTTACGTTTTCACACTTCGATGGCATGTTTTTATGCATAAGTCTAATTTTTTGCAAATTCAAGTCGTACAATCAAACCGGGAGCCCCGTGACTACGCGGTCGGTTCCTACGAGTCACATTGTCCCGTGCGAGGTGTTCTTGACTCTTACGGTACCGTTTTGTGGATGTTTTACGTTTTCACCTTTCGATGGCATGTTTTTAGACATAAGTCTAATTTTTTGCAAATTCACGCCGTACACTCAAACCGGGAGCCCCGTGACTACGCGGTCAGTTCCTACGTGTTGCATTGGTCCCGTGCGAGGTGTTCGTGACTCTTACGGTACCGTTCTATGGTTGTTTTACGTCTTCACCATTCGATGGAATTTTTTTACGCTTAAGTCTAATTTTTTGCAAATTCACGTCGTACACTCAAACCGGGAGCACTGTGACTACGCGGTCGGTTCCTACGAGTCACATTGGTCCCATGCGAGGTGTTGGTACTCTTACGGTACCGTTTTGTGGCTATTTTATGTTTTCACCCTTCGATGGCATGTTTTTAGACATAAGTCTAATTTTAGCAAAATTCACGTCGTGCACTCAAACCGGGAGCCCCGTGACTACGCGGTCGGTTCCTACGAGTCGCATTGGTCCCGTGCGAGGTGTTCGTGACTCTTACGGTAACGTTTTGTGGCTGTTTTACATTTTCACCCCTCGATTCCATGTTTTTATTCTTAAGTCTAATTTTTTTAAAATTCACGTCGTACACTCAAACCGGGAGCCCCGTGACTACGCGGTCGGTTCCTACGAGTCGCATTGGTCCCGTGTGAGGTGTTCGTGACTCTTACGGTACCGTTTTGTAGCTGTTTTACATATTCACCCTTCGATGGCATGTTTTTATACATAAGACTAATTTTTTGCAAATTCACGTCGTACAATCAAACCGGGAGCCCCGTGACTACGTTGTCCGATTCCTACGAGTCGCATTGGTCCCGTGCGAGGTGTTCGTAACTCTTACGGTACCGTTTTGTGGTTGTTTAACGTTTTCACCATTAGCTGGAATGTTTTTATTATGCTCAAGTCTAATTTTTTGCAAATTCACGTCGTACACTCAAACCGAGAGCCCCGTGGCTACGCTGTCGGTTTCTATGAGTCACATTAGTCCCGTGCGAGGTGTTCGTAACTCTTACGGGACCGTTTTGTGGATGTTTTACGTTTTGACCATTCGATGGAATGTTTTTATCATAAGTCTAATTTTCTGCAAATTTACGTCGTACACTCAAACCGGGAGCCCCTTGACTACGCGGTCGGTTCCTACGAGTCGCATTGGTCCTGTGCGAGGTGTTCGTGACTCTTACGGCACCATTTTGTGGATGTTTTACGTTTTCACCATTCGATGGAATACTTTTATGCTTAAGTCTAATTTTAGGCAAATTCACGTCGTACACTCAAACCGGGAGCCCCGTGACTACGCGGTCGATTCCTACGAGTCGCATTAGTCCCGTGCGAGGTGTTCGTTACTTTTACTGGATGATTTTGTGGTTGTTTTACGTTTTCACCCTTTGAAGGCATGTTTTTAGACATAAGTCTAATTTTAGGCAAATTCAAGTCGTACACTCAAACCGGGAGTCCCGTGACTACGCGGTCGGTTCTTACACCCTTCGATGACATGTTTTTATGCTTAAGTCTAATTCTTTGCAAATTCACATCGTACACTCAAACCGGGAGCCTCGTGACTACGCGATCGGTTCCTACGAGTCACATTGGTCCCGTGCAAGGTGTTGGTAACTCTTACGGTACCGTTTTGTGGCTATTTTACGTTTTCACCCTTCGATGGCATGTTTTTAGACATAAGTCTAGTTTTAGGCAAATTAACGTCGTACACTCAAACTGGGAGCCCCGTGACTAAGCGATCGGTTCCTACGAGTCGCATTAGTCCCGTACGAGGTGTTCGTGACTCTTACGGGACGGTTTTGTGGTTGTTTTACGTTTTCACCCTTCGATGACATGTTTTTATGCATAAGTCTATTTTTTGCAAATTCAGGCCGTACACTCAAACCGAGAGACCCGTAAATACGCGGTCGGTTCCTACGAGTCGCATTGGTCCCATGCGAGGTGTTCGTGACTCTTATGGGACCGTTTTGTGGTTGTTTTACGTTTTCACCCTTAGATTGCATGTTTTTATGCTTAAGTCTATTTTTTGAAAATATACGTCGTACACTCAAATCGGGAGCCCCGCGACTACGCGATCAGTTCCTACGAGTCACATTGGTCCCGTGCGAGGTGTTCGTGACTCTTACGGGATCGTTTTGTGGATGTTTTAAGTTTTCACCATTCGATGGAATGGTTTTATGCTTAAGTCTAAATTTTTGCAAATTTACGTCGTACACTCAAACCGGGAGCACTGTGACTACGCGGTCGGTTCTTACGAGTCACATTGGTCCCGTGCAAGGTGTTCGTGACCCTTACGGTACCGTTTTGTGGCTATTTTACGTTTTCACCCTTCGATGGCATGTTTTTATGCATAAGTCTAATTTTAGATAAATTCACGTCGTACACTCAAACCGGGAGCCCCGTGACTACGCGGTCGGTTCCTACGAATCGCATTAGTCCCGTGCGAGGTGTTCGTGACTCTTACGTGACGGTTTTGTGGTTGTTTTACATTTTCACCCTTCGATGGCATGTTTTTATGCATAAGTCTAATTTTTTTCAAATTCACGTCGTACACTCAAACTGGGAGCCCAGTGACTACGCGGTCGGTTCGTACGAGTCGCATTGGTCCCATGCGAGGTGTTCGTGACTCTTACGGGACCGTTTTGTGGTTGTTTTACGTTTTCACCCTTTGATTGCATGTTTTTATGCTTAAGTCTATTTTTTGAAAATATACGTCGTACACTCAAATCGGGAGCCCCGCGACTACGCGATTAGTTCCTACGTGTCACATTGGTCCCGTGCGAGGTGTTTGTGACTCTTATGAGACCGTTTTGTCGATGTTTTACATTTTAACCATTCGATGGAACGTTTTTATGCTTAAGTCTAATTTTTTGCAAATTTCCGTCGTACACTCAAACCGGGGGCCCCGTGACTACGCAGTCGGTTCCTACGAGTCACATTGGTCACATGCAAGGTGTTCGTGACTCTTACGGGATGATTTTGTGGTTGTTTTACATTTTCACCCTTCGATGGCATGTTTTTAGACATAAGTCTAATTTTAGGCAAATTCACGTCGAACACTCAAACCGGGAGCCCCGTGACTACGCGGTCGGTTCCTACACCCTTCGATGACACAACCAATTTTTAGACATTATCTCTCTCTCTCTATATATATATATATCACAGCCAATTTTTAGGCATTTTTTAAACCTAAAAATCGAGCCCCAAAAATCGATTAGACAAAGATTTGGAAAATTGATTAAACCCAAAAATCAAACCAAAAAATCGATTAGACAAAGATCTGATATATATATATATATATATATAGAGAGAGAGAGAGAGAGAGAGATAGAGAGAGAGAGGGGGATACCCCGTAAAAGATGGAGCGGTGGTGACTGGTGGGGCGGAGCGACGATGACGGTGGTGGCCGGCGGGGCGCCAGACTTTGATCGCGACGGAGAGGGCGACGGAGAGGTTTCAGAAAGGAGGGTTCGTGTGTTTGTTTTTGATGGAAAGTGTTTCGGAAATAAGGGTTTGGAACTTAATTCTTATTTGACAAAAAGATAAAATACATTTGGCATCACAATTTATGTTGTTGCCAAAAGTCTTCTATTTTTCTCAACACACTCTTGTGTTGCGAAAAGTCACCATATATTTGGCAACAAACAATTATGATGTTAAAAGCTAATATTCTCCCCCCTTTTATTTTGGTACCTTCCCGCTTAAAATTTTAACCTTTGGCAACAAAATTTATTTTATGCTGCCAAAAGTACCCTCTAAAATAGTCTTTTGGCAACATAAATAAGATTTTGTTGCCAAAAGGGTATCTTTGGCAACAAAAATAGCTTGTGTTGTTAAATATTGTTGCTAATGGTGTAAATTCTTGTAGTGCACAACCACTGCTCTGCCATTCTCAGGCTTTTTCTATTTTCCTTACCCTAAGTTTCAGCTCAATAGTTCTCCTATGAATTTTTCAGTACCACTGCTACACAATCCACCACCACTGTTGTGCTACACTATCCACCATCACTGCTGATGTGCAACCTCCTACCCTAGATTTCTCTTCCTTAATGGAGACATGCTAAGAACGACTAAGGTTCTACCTTCACTCTCCTATATTTAGAGAAGGTGATGATTTTTCAACTATATGCAATGATTTTTTTGCGAACTCCAAGTGTGACCCTCTAACACTTGGTTATGAGGATGATTCTTTCACTACTTACGGTTTCTTATCACTATAGGGGACTATGCGATTTTTCCTTGACCTAGGTGACTTACCTTACTCCCAAATAGACTTCGAAGTGCCTAGGGGCTACCTATCCCAGTTTGCTTCCTGGAATGCTTACATGTAAGCAACCTACGTTGATGCCCTTGCTAAGATTGGGCTTTATCGGGATACTTGGTTTGGTGAGTTCACTCTGAAAAAGTACAACATTGCCCTTCAAGTGTTGGTGTCCTATTGGAACATTACAACCTGCACTTTCATTGTTGTGTGGGGAGAGTTCCCATTATGTTGGAAGACGTTTATGAATTTATTGGACTTCATCCTGTAAGTACCTTGCGTTACTCCGATGAGGCTTTAGACGTAGAACAAACAACTGCCCTTGCTAAGTTGTATCAGATCTGTTAAATATGTACCGGATCATCGAACAAATCCACCTTCACTCCACTTATTAGTTATTTCTTCCATGCCCCTTTTGACAAAGGGGGTTCTTCTGCTTTTAGTAAAGTCAAAAGTACACTTCTAGGGTTGCCTTATGCCTAATAATCATCCTTGTCGGGATCTTATCAACATATCCATATTATTGGCGAAGGCTTTCAATCTCCCTTTGGTAGAAATGGAATACTTGGCTGCATAGTACCCACTTGAACATGGAATGATCTCTTAGTCGCTACAACTTGGCTAATTTTTCCAACACCATAATCCTGATTGGTTTCCTGTACACTTATTTCCCCACAATATCCCTATCGAAGTATTATTTCCCACTCGTGAAGCCATTAAGCCCCACCATTTATTCTGATGGAACAAGAAACAAAGTCAAAAGTTACTCTTTCATATTTTTGACAAGCCTAGCTGCTTCGTTATGAGGTCGTATATTGAGGAATTATTTACCCACACTTGGTGGTTCTTCCCTCATGAAGCCAGAATGATCCAAGACACTTCAGAGGAGCTTATCAACAAAGACCCCTCCTATGACGTGATACTTTTTTCGACTCCTGGGTACTTTCCATTATACACTAAGTGGGGTATCACTTTGGATCCATATAATCTCAACCGTTACAATCACCATTTTCGTTATGACCATGGGGATCCTGGTCCTATCTTCCAATCATTTCATCCTAAGGCCACGTTTTATGAGGCTTTCCCTTATTATACTTCTTTAGCTGCTTCTTCTGTTTGTTCAGTGGTTAGCAACCGAATCACCATACCTGGCCTTATGATAAAGGGGGACATGACCTACCATTGTGTGATGAAATATTAGCCAACACAACTGGCCCAAATTCATAAGTTCATCCAGAGTTCTCCTGTCTACCCTCATGTTCTCAATTTCCCTGCCTTAGATTTGGGATTTAAGGGTAACTTTATATTAGGAGTTGATTTTCCTCTTAGAAACATTCCTAAGTATCCTCATAGTGAGTTTCATTCATACTGCCTTTTGATTATTACTGTTTCCCCTAAGGCAAAGAAAATTGCAACCCCCAAAAGTGACTTCCCCCTTTATTGAAGGTGCTCAAAGCAAGTGAACCTCTCAACCCATGTAAAAGAAATTCAAGACCATAAAAAGTGGTGGGTTTTCTAAATATCCCACCCCTATTGAAGTCTCTCCCATGGTTATCATTCCTCCAGCTATGTCTGAAGCTATAAAAGAGGAACTTGGGGCTAAATTCCCTACTAATCTTGAACGCGTTCAAAGGGTACATCAATTGTTTACCCCCATAGTTCCTCCTTCAATCATTTTTCCTTATACTCTTGTGGTTACCATAAAGGGAGTCACAATGTGGGGCAATATCTCTTAGATAACAGTTGACACTTGTGCTCCGTCTGGGAGGAAGAAAAAATTGGTCACTAAGTCAATGAAGTAATGGGCCTATGTTGTTGGACCCACACTTCATCCTTCAACCCCTAGGACCTCTCCACCTCTATCAAGAATTGGGTCTATTGAGATTAAGGATAGCCTTAAATATGTCCCTAAACCCATTGGATATTTCTACAGTACTCCAATCACCCTCTTCTCTAGTTTTTCTTGCTTCCCAGTTGTCTCTAGATCAATAGATAACTTTCTTCTTTATGATTTCTATGTAAGTAATTCAATACTTAGAAAAAAAATTAATATTCATTGTCTCTGTATGAACATCAATTGGGTGGCATTTATCCTCCTCCTTTTATTCCTATAAGTCATTTTGTGGGAGGACGGTATGGTTTTTCTGAGACCGTTGCACCTCCTCCCCATTCTCCCATGACGGGACTTACATACTCAACGCATTATCTACATTAGCGTGAGAATGAGGCTTATCGCAGGGAAACGATGTCCCAGGACTCCGTTGGGCCCTCCTCTCTAGCAGAGGAGACTCCCTTGGAGTCCTCTAGTGCATCCCATTGGCCAGTGCTATCAGTGGTTATGTTACTTGTATCGTCAAATCTCCCAAAGGCATTGGTTTCTTCTTTTGAATTTTTTTTCAAACTGGGGATTTTCCTTACTAAGTGTTGTTATTTCATTATTTTATCAGGCTATTGTTCTTTCCTTGGGCACATCGTTTATGGATTCTTTATTCCACACTACTATGGAGAGACCTCTTACTGGAATAGTCCCTTTCCTATCTGCTTTAGATGTAACAGTAATCTTCTTTGCGCATTTTCCTGCAACTCACATGGTGTCTCTTTGTGTTTAACACTTATTGATTATTTGTAGTCTTCTTAGGGAGTTCCTCTTTCTCCCATTACAGAGGTACCATATGGTTCTGAAGCTATAGTTGTTTCGTCTTCCCCTTCCGAGGTTCCATGAGTTACTAAAGTTGTCGTTGGGCTATCATCTAATCCTGAACTTCTTTCGACATTATTGGTGGTTGAGGTTAATGAAGCTCAAGATACTTCAGTGGGAACTTCCCATATTTTGGCACCTGTCCCTTTTCATGGGGTAGTTGTTTTGGCAGGAGTTAATATTCCTCTGACGAAAGGTTCCTCTGAGTCCCCTGAGGTATTGGAGCTACTCCCCCTTCCAGTGCCATTCCTGCTGAGGTAACCTCTACGTGTCCTTATCTTGCATAAGTTTTTCCATTATTCCTATGTTGAAATGAAAACAAGAATGAAAATATAACTCAATGGTCTCCTTTTCCTGTTGCGTCTCCTTATCGAGAACCTGGTTCTCTAGATCAATCAATTCGCAATGATCATGGTTCCACCACTGATGTTCAAGAATATTTGTTAGGTCCCTTTGCCTTCTATGGCTACTCAAGAAATCTGCCTCCAGGTCCTTTCTCAATCTTCCCATATCCCAGTCGGCCAATGATCTATCATTGAGCGACTTACTTCGCACCATCCAGAGACATTTACCCCTAAGTTCTTAAGTTCAAACCAAGTCTTGATGGGTTTTGAACTTTTTGTAATGGCTATCATCATCGCTGATATTGTAAACCCCAACACTATGGATGTCTTAAGACCCCTTATAAATTAACACTTGGGTAATTTAAGAGACCTAAGTAAGGATGGGTTACTGGTTGACTGGATAATCAATCATCTGAAGTTATTGAAGGATGCCAAATTCGAGAGTCATAGGGAGCTATACGGGAAGCACATTGAGTCCCAACGATCTGAGGAAGTGTAACACCCTACTAAATTAAATATCGGGTGATCAGTCCTATACCTATTTAAAACAAAATTTACAATTGGTTCATTCTTAGCATCACTGTCGAAAAACATTAATCACCTAATGTCCAATTTAGCAGGTGTTAAACTTTTCAAATTTTAATTTAATAAAAATTTCATTTTAACCATTACAAATAATTTTCATAATAATCCAATCCACAACAATAAATGAATCACAAAGGAATTTAAATGCAACTGGAATAATAATTTCCATCAAATATCTCCATACATAAATCCTAGTAATAACAAATGTATCTTAACGACATGAGTATAAAATCCTAACTCAAATAGAAGGGAAATACTATAATCCTCTTGTGCAACATGTCCTAAATAAAAATCAACTACAGAGTAGGAATCAACAAATATGAAGGCATCTAAATAAAGCTCCAAACTCCATAGCATCCATAACTCATCAGCATCATAATCCTCTAAGGTTGGCGTCCCAGTGGCTCGACACCTAGTATAGGAGATACAAGAGAGAGAAGAGAATATGCAAGGAAACGGGTCGGAGTGACCAAGCATAAATTCTTCAGAATTTAGCCCCTTAAGTTAGTGATTTTGATATCTCGAACAAGGTAATTGAACTGTTTTTATTCCATATCATTGCCATTGATTGTTTCTAACAATTTCCCCAAGTTTTGTGTATTTCTGATGGATTTTACAAGAATTTAGTGCAAGAAAAGAGAGAAAGAAACCGGAAGAAAGGAAATGATGAAAGGAAGAAAGGTCGAACGGAAAAAGAGTAAATTTCTATCCAGAATTCGAATTAGACACTTAAAGGGAAGTTGAAGTGCTTGATTTCACAAGAATATCGGAAGAAACGACACTCAAATCGGAGCTCGACATCAAAAATTATGGCTAGTCAAAGCTGAAAGAGAAAAGTCAACATGGAAGAAAATCGGACCGATCTGGTATACATCCGGACTGATCCGAAATGATCCAAGTCCAGTAGACCCCGAATGGATGACAAACCGATAATAGCAGAACTGATCCGGTGGATACCGGACCGATCCGGTAGAATAAAAAAGAACCGATCCGGTGGTCAAAAAACGGACCGATCCGAGGTATATCCGGACCGGTCCGGTCATGCAAAATCCTGGCATTTATTATGAAGATTTTGATGTGCGTAGCTGGTGAAATCTTGTGCCACAAGCAACTCTGGCAGTCAAATTCGTAGTACTTGGAGCTATAAAAGCCCATGCCCGGCCTCATTCTAAAAGAGATTTTTTGGAGAGGATTTTAGGTCAATTTTAGAGAGAGAAATTCAGAAGTTAGGAAATTTTCATAGGAGTTTTCATAAACCCTAGTTTGTAAGAGTGATTACAATTTCTGGATTCAAGTCTTTTCCTGTTGCTGAAATCAAGTATAACAATTCCTTTCTCTTTGTTGGTATTTATGTTAGTTAAATTTCAATTGTTTTGCAAATTAGTTTCAATAGTTGTTAGACCTATAATTTTATGTATGAAGTTGTTCTTTAATCAAATCATGTCTAGCTAAATTCTTAAGGGATGGGGTACATGAACTCACTCCGAGGCAAATTACTTATATAGAAAATAGAGGTCAAATTAAATTCTGACCGAATTGTGAATGAAAATTATACAAACATAGTCAATCTTTTAATCTCTCTTGCCCTAGGTACTTGAGATGTTTAAGAATGCTTTGCGAGTGTAATTGTCTATTCACCGCTTTATATTTACCTTTGATTTCATATGATGAGGGCTAGATCCTTCATATATGTAATTCTTAGGATTTATAAAGGCTGGATTTAGTCAAGAATATTAATTTTCAATTCTAGTATTCTACACGGTAATTCGTTAAGGTTTGAGGGATTGTACCCTACCCTATTTTCTCTCATTTATCAATCTAATTTCTTCACAAATTTTAGTTTAATTTTCTTTAAAAAAAAATATTTCACTAGAAATTTCCCAATCATTAATCATCTTTTCATATTTCTTTTGAGGAATCATTTCAAGATTTAATAACTTCTCCTATACAAGTACCAATTATTGGTCCATGTGGATACGATCCCGACTTATCGAATTATTACTAACGCGACAGGCTTGCACTTGAGCCTAGAGAACACGCACTTTTGAGACAAATTCTTAGTCGCGTTAAGTTTTTGGCGCCGTTGCTGGGACCATCAATTGATATAATTTAGGAAAGTGATTTTTATCTCAAAGTGATTTCAAATAAAAAAATAAAAAATTATTCTTTTTACATCTCATCTCTTATGCGCTTATATGCAGAATTCATCTTCCACCCAAGTTCACGAAAATCCTATTGCCGAAGCCAATTCTGAAAATTCTCATACCACTGACTCTCCTCATTTTTGGGTTCCACCTCCTTCGCCTAACAATTCAATCACAAGTCGTTCATCGAGTCAAACACTGAGTGAGAATTCTGAATCTTTCGGTAGTAATATGTCGGTACACGGTAGTGTTGGTGTTGGTGCTGGAGAGGAGGAGACACCATACCTTCCCATGAAAGATTTGTTATTTCCAGAAAGAACTGTTACCCCTGGTTTCATTTTACTCCCATATAATGCTGGTCAGTTCCACTTTCGAAATGGTATGATTCAAATTCTTCCCAAATTTCATGGGATGGATTCAAGAAAACCATATCTCCATATTAGAGAGTTTGAGGAAGCATGTGAGACGTTTGGTGATCAAGCCTGCCCACAAGATGTTATCCGGTTAAAGCTTTTCCCGTTTTCCTTAAAGGATAAAGCTAATACCTGGCTATGGTCGCTACCCCCGAATTCCGTATTATCCTGGAGAGATATGCAAACCAAGTTTCTCTCCAAGATCTTTCCACAACACAAAACCAATTCTGTCAAGGCACAAATACAATCCTTTCGACAAAATGAGAATGAGGCCTTCGACAAGTGTTGGGAGAGATTTCAGGAGTTAGTTAGTGCTTGCCCACATCATGGATTTGAAAAACATCATCTGATTTCATTTTTCCATCAAGGCCTTACTTTAGCATCTAAACAACTTGTTCAAACCATCTAAACAACTTGCTCATCTAAAATATGTAGCAGAGACTACCCAAGCATGGGATATTTCTGATCCCAATAGTCAAAATAGAAATCGACAAGTGTCCAATGTGCCTGCTGCATTCGGTATCTATCACTTGGACAAGGACACTTTGTTAGATAGAAAGTTTGACCAATTGGAAAAGAATTTTAGAGATATGCTTGAAGTGTGATTGAGAGAAGTAGTTGGACCCATGCAAGCCGGGAAGGAAAAAGTGTGTGCCATTTGTGCTACAGGTCATTCTACCAAAGGATGTCCTACCATCCCTGCATACAAGGAAATGTACACTAAACAAGTTGAGGCAATAGGGGGGTTTCGCGGAAATTATAACGCACAGCAAGGGAATGCATACAATCAATCGTGGAGGAATCACCCTGGTTTCAACTATGGACAACCACAAGGGGGGATGGCTCCTAACCCAACGTATGACTCTACCACCACCTCCTCAATTTCAGCAAGTGGCTCCTCCGATGCCAAATCCTATGCAGGTACCACCTCCCGGCCCGTATGTCACTCCACCTAGGCGATCTCTTAAAGATAACTTGAATCAATTCATCCAATCTAAAAAAGAGAGCAATGCTAAATATGATCGAATGTTCACTGAAATTCATACTAGCATCTCTAGGTTGTAATCTGCAGTGAATACTCAGGAGAAGGGTAAATTCCCAGCCCAAGGCCAAAGACCTCCTCTTCAAGGACAACCCACAGTTAGCTCCACATCATCGGATTTTCCAGAACAATGTCAAGCTGTTACTACTCTTCGTAGGGACCGCGTAATTGATCTAGCACTAAAACTTTCAAAGGAGAAATATGAGGGAGTTGAACCTGAAATTCCCAAGGAATTTGAAATTTCTGAGTTTGCTGAGATTCCATCGGATACGGAAGACAAGGATGAGGGAGTTGAATCTAAAATTGAAGTCAAACTACCAACTTCTTCTCCATTTCCTCAACGCTTAGCTCCACCCAAAAAAGGGGCGTCGCGTACAGAAGTGTTGGATGTCTTGAAGCAAGTAAAATTGAACTTGCCGTTTCTTGATGCTATTCAACAAATTCCAGTATATGCTAAGGTCATCAAAGATCTTTTGACTGTCAAACGAGGGCTGAAGGTGAAGAAGAGTGTTCTCTTTGCACAAAATGTGAGCTCGGTCCTTCTCAATGATCTACCACCAAAATTCAAGGATCCTGGTGCACCCACAATTTCGTGTGTCATAGGAGAAAAAAGAGTGGAAAAAGCATTGCTTGACTTAGGTGTGAGTGTGAACATCCTTCCATACTCCATCTATAAGGAGCTTGATTTAGGTGATTTAAAACCTACCCGGATCACTCTACAGTTAGCTGATCGAACAGTAAAAGTGCCTCGTGGGGTTGTAGAGGATGTGATAGTTTAAGTGGACACGTTCTACTTACCCGTTGATTTCATCATTTGGGACACTGAGCCTGCTCCCCATGCGAGAAATCATGTTCCAATAATATTAGGCCGTCCGTTTTTATCTACTGCTAATGCTTTGATCAATACACGGAATGGCCAAATGCAACTCACTTTTGGAAACATGACTCTCGAGACTAATATTTTCAATGTCGCTAACCAAATGGGTGATGAGGATGAAATTCTTGAGGTGGGTCTTATTGAAGAAGTGGTAGATGAGCACATCGAGAAGATCATAGGAGGAGATGCACTGGAGGTGTGTTTAGTACAAAGTGGTGAGAAAAAGATTCGTTATACTGCATTTGAGTGTGAGGTGGAAGAGTTGGAAAGTTGGTTACAAGAAGATGTGAGTTGTGAAGAATTAAGAGATGTTGACTGGATTTCTAGGTTTGAAGAATTACTTTCGAGGGAGACAACCATGATTCCCTCTGAAAATAGATTTCCTAGTCTTGAGTTGAAGAAACTACCCTCGCATGTCAAATATGCTTTTCTGGGAGATAATGATACATTTCCTATTGTTGTTTCTTCCAGTTTAGAAAAAGAGCAAGAGGGTATGTTGTTGGATGTGTTACAAAAGCATAGAAATGCTTTTGGTTGGACTATAGCAGATTTGAAAGGTATAAGTCCATTGATTTGTACCCATAAAATCCATCTTGAGGAAGAGGTGAAGCCATCGCGTGAGATGCAAAGGCGATTAAACCCAACCATGAAAGATGTTGTAAGAGCGGAAATCATCAAATTGCTAGATGCTGGGATTATCTATCCCATTTCTGATAGTAAATGGGTGAGCCCAATTCAGGTCGTTCCAAAAAAATTGGGTATGACCGTGGTTGAAAATGCCAAGGGAGAACTAATACCTCAACGCACCACCACCGGGTGGCGTGTATGCATTGACTACCGAAAGCTCAATGCAGGAACCAGAAAAGACCATTTTCCCTTACCATTCATCGATCAAGTGATTGAACAAGTGGCGGGCCATCCTTACTACTGTTTCCTAGATGGGTATTCTGGTTATAATCAGATTGAAGTGGATGTACTTGATCAAGAAAATATGACTTTTACATGTCTGTTTGGTACGTTTGCCTATAAACGTATGCCATTTGGGTTATGTAATGCGCCGGAAACTTTTCAAAGGTGCATGCTAAGTCTCTTTAGCGATATAATTGAAAAAGGTCCTGAGGTGTTCATGGACAATTTTAGCGTTTTCGGTCCATCTTTCGACCAATGTTTAGCTAATCTTGAAAAAGTTCTATTCCGGTGTGTGGAAAAAGACTTAGTCCTCAATTGGGAAAAATGCCATTTTATGGTTACCGAGGGTGTAGTTTTAGGCCACATAGTCTCATCTAAGGGGATTGAAGTTGATCGAGCAAAAATTGAAGTAATAGCTGAGTTACCCCCGCCGAAATCACTTAAAGATGTGAGGTCCTTTCTAGGCCATGTTGGATTTTATAGAATATTTATCAAAGACTTTAGCGCCATCGCTAGACCTTTGAGTAATCTTCTCATGAAGGACACTCCATTTGAATGGAACAAAGCATGTCAAGAAGCTTTTGATAAACTTAAAAGCATGCTAATTTCCTCTCCTATCATGCAAGCTCCTGATTGGTCACTCCCATTTGAGCTTATGTGTGATGCAAGTGATTACGCGATTGGGGCCGTTCTTAGACAAAGAAAAGACAAGAAATCTCATGTTATTTACTATGCTAGCAGAACATTATCTGGCCCTCAGCTTAATTACTCTAGTACAGAGAAAGAGTTACTAACAGTCATTTTTGCTCTAGACAAATTCCGCTCTTACATTATTGGGTCGCCCATCATTTGTTTCACTGATCTCTCGGCCCTCAAATATCTATTGAGTAAGATAGATGCCAAACCCCGTCTAATCAGGTGGATCCTACTCTTACAAGAGTTTAATCTCTCGATTCAAGACAAGAAAGAAGTAGAAAACGTCGTGGCTGACCATTTGTCACGCCTATCATCCGACGTACCTATTGATCCCATTCCCATAGACGAGTATTTTTCGGATGAAAATTTATTTGCTACTTCTTCTCTCCCCTGATTTGCGGATATAGTCAATTACATTGTCACTGGAATTGTTCCCTCTAATTGGACTCCGCAAGAGAGAAGTAAGTTCATTACATGGTCACACATGTTGTTTTATGATGATCCATATTTGTTTAAGTATTGTGCTGATCAAATCATCCAAAGATGTGTACCTGATGAAGAAATCCAAGGGGTAATTCGATTATGTCATTTGGAAGCATGTGGAGGTCATTTTTCCAAAAATAAAACTGTTGCGAAAATCCTTCAAAGCGGTCTCTACTAGACCACAATCTTCCGGGATGTGAATACTTTTTGCAAATCATGCGATAGATGCCAAAGAATGGGAGCTATAACTCGCCGCGACATGATGCCATTAACCCCAATTCTAGTCTTGGAGTTGTTTGATTGTTGGGGTATTGACTTCATGGGACCCTTTCCACCTTCTTTTGGTTTTCTATACATCCTCGTCGATGTAGACTACGTCTCAAATGGGTAGAGGCCATAACAATAAGGACGAATGATAATAAAGTGGTGATAAAATTCATTCAAGAAAATATACTTTCTCATTTTGGAATGCCTAAGGCCATAATTAGTGATAATGGTACCCATTTTTGCAATAGACCTATGGAGAAGCTCTTGCGAAAGTATGGATTTGTCCATAAAGTTGGAACAACTTATCACCCTCAATCGAATGGCCAAGCCGGGCTCGCCAATCGGGAAATCAAAAATATCTTGGAAAATACAGTCGAACCTAATAGGAAAGACTAGTCTCTCAGATTGAATGATGCGCTCTGGGCATATAGAACTGCATACAAGAATCCCCTTGGGATGTCCCCATTTCGATTTGTGTATGGCAAGCCTTGTCATCTTCCGGTTGAGATCGAACACAAAGCGTATTGGTCTAGCAAAAGGGTGAAATTCAACATAGATAAAGCCGGTGAAACACGTAAACTTCAGTTGAATGAGTTGGAAGAAATACGCAATGATGCGTATGAAAGTGCTAAAATATCCAAAGATCAAATGAAACGAGCTCACGAAATAATCATTCGTAGGAAAGAGTTTCATTCGAGACAAAAAGTCCTTCTTTACAACTCGAGGTTGCACTTGTTTCCCGAAAAATTGCGGTCAAGATGGTCGGGTCCATTCATTGTGAAAGAGGTATTTCCCCATGGAGCTGTTGAACTCAAAGATGAGAAAGGGGGAAACACATTTAAGGTCAACGGGCATCGTATCAAGCCGTATGTGGAAGCAATCATCAAGGAAGCCGACATAATCTGGTTGTCGGACTCCATTTATGGGGATTGACTGAAAAAGAAAGGTGAGGTCGTCGCACCCCCGACATGTATGGGGTGATTGTTGTACATAAGAGTCTTAGGAGTTAGAAGTCGTAAGTACGTGTTAGGCCGGGGTAGGTAATCTAATGATTTTAGGGGTGTTAAGGTTTTGATGAGCATTGCGGGAGTTTTGAAGTGAGAGAAGTTGTAAAGGAATCATTGGAATGGAGAAAAGGAGCAGAAACAGTGAGAAGAATAGAGAAAAGGAAAATCAGAGAATTCAGTAGACCGGACCGGTCCGGTCATGAATTAAAAGAACCGATCCGATTAAGTCGGATCGGTCCGGTCCTACAATCGGATATGTCCGGTATTCTGCAGGTGCCCCTTCCCGAGGTTCACACCTCTTCAATCCAAACCAAATTCATCCTCCCAATCCCTTCTTTTCCCCCAAAAATTCGTCCCCCTATTTCTCCCCATCCATTCCCTCCTATTTCATTATCCATCCAATAAATACATCCATCCAATAAATACATCCATCCAACACCCCATTTTCCTTCACACCTCCATATCCTCTCTTCTCTCTCACTTTTTGTCTACTCCTTCCATACCCATGGCTGCTCCCCAGAAATATACCTCCATTGAAATCCTGCCCGACGGCAATGGAGAATATCGTTCTCGCCGTGAAGCAAATTGGTGCCGGCGATTTTTCAGTCCAACCCGAAAAATCCACATTGAGCGTCAAATCCTTTGGGATCAACTACCTAATTCTGTCATAGCCATGTTTATGACAAGAGGCTGGTGCAGATTTTTCAATGAACCATATGAGGCAGTTTGAGAAAATGAAGTGCGTCAATTTTACGGTTCGTTAGTCCGTACCACTGAATTCGAATCCCAAGCTTTTGTG
The DNA here is from genome assembly GCA_949130495.1 of Sambucus nigra. Lineage (NCBI taxonomy): Eukaryota > Viridiplantae > Streptophyta > Magnoliopsida > Dipsacales > Adoxaceae > Sambucus > Sambucus nigra. The sequence continues at coordinate 540,985,603 of OX422212.1, forward strand.
GATTCCACACCAATACCATTCTCACTTGAAATTCTGGCCCAGAAACTCGAGTCTTACGGTGTGGTTACTCCCGATGAATTTGCTTATCCCAGTCTGGACCCTGTTCTGTCCAAAGAAATTTGTATCTCACGAATCGTGCCCGGCGCAGTTTGGACTACCGAGACCTTTCCCGTTGGTCGGTTATCCGACAAGGCACGGTTCACTTTTCACATTGTTTGTGCCAATATTTTGCAAACCTCCAATGATTCAGCAATGCGCCCGCGTCAAGCAACCATGATGTATCACTTGTTTGACCATGCAACAATTATCAATTTGTCCCGCACATTTTACACTGATATTCTCTTTGTGGCCTACGATAAAAAGGGTAGGGCCCCTCTTCCTTATGTACGTCTCATTACATCCTTGCTTAAGGATGCCGGGATTGAAGCGCCACAAAACCTTATCAACTTGCCCAAGCCATTAGGGCAAGAATCCCGCACTCGAAGTGAAAGGCAAATCCAGCTAATCCGTGCAAGGCACGGCGATGATTCGAGTGATGAGGAAAAGAACATTACTGATGAGGATGTTGAGATGGCAGAAGGAGAGGAGGAAGAATATGATGAAATCGCTGATCCGGTTGGTACGGGATTGACTGAGCGCGTCCTTTCTCTTGAAACGCGTTTCGATGGGTTCGTGACGTCCTACGAGAGGGACACGAGTTTGGTCCTGCGTATGCAGGCGGACTTGTACCGTCTTCAGTTGGGTCCCGAGGCCCCCCTTCCTCCTTACTATTACAATCCTTATGATCCTGCTACTCCTGGACCTTCCCGTCCCCCACCCGCCCCTTAGGAAGCCCCGCTACCCCTTTATGTTTTATTACTTATGTTTGTGATGTTTTGTTTACACAGTGTGTTGTATTATACAGTTTTACTATGATACTTGCTTGTTTTATTTATCGCACTCCTACTGTTGTCTTCTTTATCTCTCTCATCCATTTGATTGAGGACAATGCAAATCACTAAGTTAGGGGGGATGACAGGTGTGTATTCATAAAACTTCGCATATATATATAAAAAAAAAATTGAAAAAAAGCCAAAAATATTTTTCTTCAAAATAAATAAAAATTGGAATTTAAAATTTTCAAAAATATCACCTTTATTCTATTTAAAATCTCAAATTGTTAAATCATAATGAACTAAGCCAAAATTGACTGAAGATGGAAATTGAAAGAAAATTGACGACTTAACGAATAAGTGTGGAGATTGATCAAACCCGGTGAGATTTCGAGCCTTTCAATTTTTTGAGTTTTTTAAATAAATCAGAGTTTATGATTAACTTGAAGTTCTTTTCAGCGTGTTAATAAGTCGTTGATGATCTCAATCCTTTGTTTTGATCGGTTATGGGAAATGTGTGAATTGTTGTCTCGAAATTCGTGCTAAATATATCTCTAAACTTAATTAATCTCGAGATGCATATGGTAATGTGATGAGCAATTTGGACAATGAAGTAGGCCCTCGTTTGTTTAAGCCAAAAATATTAGCCATAAAAAATGTTGCGAAAAAAAAATCATCCCTTTGCAACCCAATTTGAGCCTAATAAAATATTTCCCTTTCGTTTGATAACCCGAAAAACCAAAATAGCCTGGAATTGTGAAAATTGAGAAAAATCATCAAGTAAGTCCAAATTCTGCAACAAAAAGGGGTAAGAAAAAAAATAGATATGCTCAACAAAAATAGCAAGAAAAGAAAAAAAAATAGAAAAAGAAAGAGAAAAATGAGCAAATGCCCGAAAAAAAAGCACTAATGGACGTCATAAGGATATTTTCCAATTCCGAACATTCCATCCATTCCCATTTTTACCCTTTACACTTTTTAACCCAAAAATTCCTAACCGAGTCCGAATGGCGAAATTAATTACTACGTGGAGAGCTAAGACATGAAAAGATAAAATGAGAGATTAAATGGTGTGAAATAGAGGTGATGTTCCCATTTCCTTATAACTGTACTCCGATGATGAGATCTTTTCACCATATATTTCCTTCTTTTCGAATTTGTATGCGTGAATTTGTGCCCATTATATTTACTCTTTATATCATGCATACCGAGAGAAAATAGCCACAATCCGAGTGATTCATTTGTGAGTGCATCCGTAAGAATTCGAATCAAAATGAATTTTTGGAAAGTAACGTAATGCTCAATCGGTGGAAATTTGAGGTTTAATTTTTGGCTTTGCACACACACTATAGTTTGAGACAATTGAATATGAATTTATGGTGAGTATTTTTCGAAAAGTTTAAAGTGTACAATTTTTAAGTATTTTGATATTTATTTGAGTCAATAAAGAATTTTGTGGGTGTATTCACTGCAAACCCTCACGAGACAAAACTCGTCCTACTAGGGTAACCTAGAGGTTTAAAGGCTTGTTGCATACGCTAAATGCAATCGCTTGCCGGCGAAAAAAGGTATTCTATCCCAATAAAAGAATTTTCAAGAATGGAGCATTAAACTAATTTCTTTTACATTGCCCGGGACGTGCAAAGTCCCATGTTAGGGGGATTTGACCAAGCATAAATTCTTCAGAATTTAGCCCCTTAAGTTAGTGATTTTGATATCTCGAATAAGGTAATTGAACCATTTTTATTCCATATCATTGCCATTAATTATTTCTAACAATTTCCCCGAGTTTCGTGTATTTCTGATGGATTTTACAGGAATTTAGTGCAAGAAAAGAGACAAAGAAACCGAAAGAAAGGAAATGATGAAAGGAAGAAAGGTCAAAGGGAAAAAGTGTAAATTTCTATCCAAAATTCGAATTCGACACTTAAAGGGAAGTTTAAGTGCTTGATTTCACAAGAATATCGGAAGAAACGACACTCAAATCGGAGCTCGACATCAAAAATTATGGCCAGTCAAAGATGAAAGAGAAAAGTCAACATGGAAGAAAATCGGACCGATCCGGTATACATCCGGACCGATCCGAAATGATCCAAGTCCAGTAGACCTCGGATGGATGACAAACCAATAATAGCAGAACCTATCTGGTGGATACCAGACCGATCTGGTAGAATAAAAAAAGAACCGATCCGATGGTTGAAAAACGGACCGATCGGAGGTATATCCTGACCGGTCCGATCATGCGAAATCCTGGCATTTATTGTGAAGATTTTAATGTGCGTAGCTGGTGAAATCTTGCGCCACAAGCAACTCTGGCTGTCAAATTCGTAGTACTTGGAGCTATAAAAGCCCATGCCCTACCTCATTCTAAAAGAGATTTTTTGGAGAGGATTTTAGGTCAATTTTAGAGAGAGAAATTCAGAAGTTAGGAAATTTTCATAGGAGTTTTCATAAACCCTAGTTTGTAAGAGTGATTACAATTTCTGGATTCAAGTCTTTTCCTGTTGCTGAAATCAAGTATAACAATTCCTTTCTCTTAGTTTGTATTTATGTTTGTTAAATTTCAATTGTTTTGCAAATTAGTTTCAATAGTTGTTAGACCTATAATTTTATGTATGAAGTTGTTCTTTAATCAAATCATGTCTAGCTAAATTCTTAAGGGCTGGGGTACATGAACTCACTCCGAGGAAAATTACTTATATAGAAAATAGAGGGAAAATTAAATTCTCACCAAATTGTGAATGAAAATTATACAAACATAGTCAATCTTTTAATCTCTCTTGCCCTAGGTACTTGAGATGTTTAAGAACGCTTTGCGAGTGTAATTGTCCATTCACCGCTTTATATTTACCTTTGATTTCATATGATGAGGGCTAGATCCTTCATATATGTAATGCTTAGGATTTATAGAGGCTGGATTTCGTCAAGAATTTTAATTTTCAATTCTAGTATTCTACACGGTAATTCGTTAAGGTTTGAGGTATTGTAACCTACCCTATTTTTTCTCATTTATCAATCTAATTTCTTCACAAATTATAGTTTAATTTTCTTAAAAAAAAAAATTTATTTCACTAGAAATTTCCCAATCATTAATCATCTTTTCATATTTCTTTTGAGGAATCATTTCAAGATTTAATAACTTCTCCTATACAAGTACCAATTATTGGTCCCTGTGGATACGATCCCGACTTATCGGATTATTACTAACGTGACAGGCTTGCACTTGAGCCTAGAGAAAATGCACTTTTGAGACAAATTTTTAGTCGCGTCACAGAGCCTGATGAAAAATATTTTTTTAAATAGCAAGTGAATAATTGCAATATTTATCACTTATAATATAGATGTTAGATTATCGGACTCTCTCTGGAGGTTCTCACCTCTCATCTAGAGTGCACACCTAACGTACCTCTAAGCCATCCTAGTTATAGTTCCCACACTAAATAGATTAACCCAATGTATCCATTATTTATAGTCCAATTCACTCCCATATATTAATCTCCTAATACATGTAATAATGTTATAAACATATATATTCATTTAGATTCAACATGAATAAGCCCCTTATTAATTCAATCCAATTAAGTGTTCTCATACTTAATTAATTTTAGATATCATTATCTTTCAATTCTACTTAGTCACACAGTAGATATCATCATATGTATATATACATTCACTATATTATATATATACTATATTGCACCTCGAGTCACAACTGCGGTGCTATATTACTCTGCTATCATGTCCCAATACATCTCGTCATTGTATAGGGGACTATAGGTTCGATAAAGATTCCTTGAACCACAGTCATCAAACAAAAATAGTGGAGGCGGACATAATCCTAAGCCTTTGGGCTACGCACATACCTATGCTCCCAAATGACCGTTCTATACAATTTTTCTCACTAATGGTAATCGACCTAAGTCCTATGTTCTCGAGCGACAAGTCAAAGATCCCATAGATTCATTAGGATATGACTCTTCTCACGCGTAAATCTCCGATCGACGACAACTAAGCTAGGTATGTCATACACATAAATTATCAAACAATAGGCACTATCATTTACCTATATAAATTAGGACCTATATATAATTTTAGGAATTTAGCCTATCCCTAAGTAAACGTTGTATTTATCAATACCCCCCATACTTGTTAACTATAATCATTTTCTTTTGTCACGTTATTATTATTATTATGTAGTTATCACTCACATAATGTCCTTCTCACTTTAATAACAATTTTCCAACATTAACACAAGTCTTTCGCTCCTCGTTAATGTACTAAAATTATCCAAACTTAATTCATCGAATATTATAATGTGGACACTACTTAGATAATATTATCCTCGATTAAATATAATTTTCCATCAATCACCTAGGTCTCTCACCCTTGGTTAAAATACAAAATCATTAAAATATTATTTCTACCGAAATTTATATAATCAATTCCCCTTTCATTCTTTCCCCGATTTAATCTCACACAAATTACATTTCCTGGGCCTCAATTATACCTAATGTCCTCCATTAAGTTCCATCATATTCAAATAATCATCACTAAATATTTGTCACAAATTAGGATTCAATCAAACTTTAAAAATAAAACACTTCACATTTCCAAATGGAGTCGATCGATTAATGGTTTTGGGTCAATTGATTGATCAGTCGGTCGATATACATTCTTGAGTCGATCGATCGATCGATCAAATAACAGCCCATATTTTGCATATTACAACCTATGGGTTTGATACTTCATTTACATCAAATCCAACATAAATCAATCCAACACTTCTCCTAATTCATTTTAATTGATATAGAAACGTATATGATAAAATTCTAACAATCAAACAACTTTAATTCATCAAATAGTTTGGATTAAATCATATCTTTAATAGAATTATCATATTTTAATATTTCTCCCAGAACATTATATGAACTCATATTTCTCCCATCAATTGAAACCAAATTCGTGGATTGAAATCTTTGTACAGAAAGAGATTTATTCTATCTAATTTTCATGTCCAGATGTAAACTAAAACTTTATAGTTTTATCATTAAAACATGAAATTTTTGGGATCCTAAATATCCTATCTAGCATGGATATTTTAATCATAAAAATAAAGCAAGGATTGCACTTGCCTTAGTTATGTAGGTGTGAACCTTTGGTGATGATGGTGGTCTTCTTCATTTTTTGTCAACTTTGCGATGGTGGTGCTGGTGGCAAAAGGTCATTAATCCCCTTTGTTTTGCCTCAACAGACTTTTCCCTTCTCTAAGAAATCTCTTTTTCTCCCAAGGAACCTTTCACTCTCTCTTACACTAAGACCTCTCAAATATTTTGTCAAGGAAAGGAATGAACCTACGTTCCTCTAACCCAACACCTTTATAATAAGACAAAACCCAAAATTAATATTCATCTCCCATGTAAAATGATTAATTTTCCCTTTCGAGGTGTCCTTTCATCTCCTAATTGACCCGAGACCCAAATCCAACACCCAAATGGACTTTTTTTTACTATTTTGACCCTTCTGGACGCAACGACACACTCAAAACGACTATAAGGTTGATATAAAATAATGTTTCCTTTTTATTCATTTAAATTAGTCCCGACACATTCCATACCACATCCCGATTTAATTTCCAATATTACCGTATTAGTAACTCATGACAATATAAATAACTTCATATTCATATATTACTTATATATCAAAAAGTAATATTTAGAATCACATATTACTATAATCTCTAGTAATATTAAATCCGAATTAATCCTAATTAATTATTTCTTAATTAATTCCAATTAATCCCCATTAACTTTTAAATTATCAAATAATAAAAGTTATTAAAAATACGGGGTATTACATACTTTCCCACTTATAGCGGAATTTTGTCCCGAAATTTGGAAAAGAAAAGTATACCGGGTAAAAAAAACTCTTGATATTTATCTCGCATATCAACCTCGTGCTCCCAAGTAGATTCCTCAATGTTATGGTGCGGCCATTGCAGACGCACCAACGAAGCTACTTTGGATCTCAACCGTCTTTTGCTATGGACCAAGATCGCTATCGGTCTCTCCTCGTAAGAGCTGTCTGTCTGCAAATCGATCTCCTCTAATGCAACATGAGTGCGAGCCTACTCATCCTGGAGATATTGCCTCAACGAAGAAATATGGAACACATCATGTATCCTATACATGTGCTCCGGCAGCCCCAATCTATAAGCAACCGATCCATCTCTCTCAATGATAGTAAATAGTCCTGCATATCTGGGTGCTAATTTTCCTTTCTTCCCAAATCTCATAACCCCTTTTATAGGTGATACCCGCAATAATACTTAGTCCCCCACATTAGATTCATGGAAGAAACATTTTGCATCGGTATAGATTTTCTGTCTAACTTGAGTTATCCGAATACGACTACGAATCATCTCAATCCTGGAGGACGTATCCTATATCACCTCTGGCCCCAGTAATTTGTTGTCCCCCACTTCTAGCCAACATGCAGGAGAACGACAAGGTCTACCATGCAGTTCCTCAAATGGAGACATGCCAAAGGTGAATTGATAGGAGTTATGATACGCTAACTCCATAAGGAGAATGTATTGCTTCTAACCTCCCCCAAACTCCAGTATACACATGCGTAGCATGTCTTCTAGCATCTGGTTTGTACGTTTTATCTGCCCATCCGTCTGTGGGTAATAAGGCATACTCAACCACAATTAGGTTCCCATAGCCTCCTGAAAGCTCTCCTAGAAACGTGACACAAAAATCTTGTCTTTGTTGGACATGATATTTAGGTACACCCCATGCAACTTCACTATCTCGGTAATAAATAACTGGGCATACTATCCCGTAGTGTAATCAGTTCGAACGGGTAAGAAGTAAGCTACCTTTGTCAACTGATCCATAATCTCCTAAATGGAATCGTGACCTCTTTGAGAAGTAGGTAACCCTGTGATGAAGTTCATAGAGATGCTCTACCATTTCCACATTGGTATCTCTAATGGATAAAGAAACCCAGCAGGCTTTGGATGATCCACGTTCACTAACTGGCAAGTGGTACACTAAGAGACGAACTCAACGATGTCTGTTTTCATACCGTTCCACCAATACTGCCGTCGGATAGCTCGATACATCTTATCCCCACTGGGATATACCGCAAATTTGGATCCATACGACTCTGTCATCACAGCATACTACAAATCCATACCGTTTAGAACAATCAATCTACCGTTGTAGCGTAAGCCCCCATCTGAACTCACGGAGGAAGACTTTTCTCCCCCAGTTAATATCTATCGAATTTTCTCGTGACAAAATGAATAGGTTGTCTGGGCCTGAACCACTCTCGTCACAATCTGAGGTGTAATAGTTATAACTGAAACAAATGATCAGGAAACTGCATCCTAGTGTCCGAGTTCCTTCCATTTCGCCTTCCACACTACATCCAACTCACCTACTGGCCTTCGGATCAATGCGTCTGCTATTATGTTAGCCTTTCCTGGGTGGTAATGAATCTCAAATTAATAGTCTTTCATGAACTCAATCCACCTGCACTATCGCATGTTCAACTCCCGCTAAGTAAATAGATATTATAGTGACTTATAATCCGTGAATCGATGAAAATTCTCTCCCAATAAATAGTGTCTCCATATTCGAAGAGCAAAAATGACTGCCGCAATCTCTAAGTCGTGAGTGGGGTCATTATTCTCATGAGGCTTAAGCTTTCGAGAGGCATAAGATATGGCCTTTTCTTCCTGATGTAATACTCCACTAAGCCCCTGTAAGGAAGCATCAATGTAAACCAAGTACTCCACTCCTGGCTTAGGCAATGCTAATACTGGTGTTGAGGTCAACTTATCTTTTACCTCATCAAATGCTAACTGACATGCATCGTTCCAGACAAATCATATGCCCTTGTGGGTTAAATTTGTCAGTTGACACATAATCTTTGAGAAACCCCGGATAAAATTTCTATAATAGCCAATTTGTCCCAAGAAACTATGCACTTCTATCGATGTCGTCAGTTGTCCCCACTCCCTCACCGCTGATACCTTACTAGGATCCATCGATATCCCCATTTCAGACACAACATTCCCTAAAAACTTAACTTCCCGAAGGCATAACCCACACTTTTCATATTCTACATACAACTGATAATCACGTAGGGTCTATAGAACCTGTCGCAAATGCTCGACATGATCCTCCTTAGTTTGAGAATAAATTAGGATGTCATCTGTGAAAACAATGACAGATAGATCTAAGAACTCTAAAAATACCCTATTCATCAAGTCCATGAATACTGTCGGTGCATTAGTTAACCCAAACGGCATGACCCGAAACTCATATGGTCCATATCTGGTCAAGAAGGCAGTCTTTGAAACGTCTTTCTCCCTGATTCATAATTGATGATAACCAGACCTTAAGTTTATATTTGAGAAGTAGGTTGCTCCTCTCAGTTGATGAAATAAGTCATCGATTCTCGACAACGGATAATTATTTCGTATCGTGACTTTATTAAGCTCCCGATAATCTATGCAAAGCCTTAAAGAACCGTGTCGCTTCTAAACAAATAATACAGGTCCACCCCAAGGTGACGTACTCCTGTATATAAAACCCTACCCCAAAAGTTATTATATCTGATCCCTGAGCTCCGTCATCTCTACTAGATCCATATGGTATGGTGCACGAGCAATGGGCCGAATGGTCGGTGCTAAATCAATCACAAACTCAATCTCCCTACTGGGAGGAAATCCCGGTATCTCCTGGAATACATTTCCATACTCACAAACTATCGGTATCGAATCAAGGGATAATAATACTCCCATAGAATTCTCCTCCTCTATATAATGCAAATGAAGTAGATGACCCTCCCTCAGAACGAGGAATCGCTACAAGGAACATCTCATGTCCCAAAATAGCGAAGATAATACACCGTCTATAACAATCAATCATGGACTTACATGAAACAAGTCAATCCATGCCGATAATCACATCATACTCGGACATATACAAAACAAGTAAATCCGTTGATAATATCAAACTCCCAATCTCTATACTCACATTACGATATATAAACAAAATAGTTATCCCACTACCCGTCAGTCAGTCCACATAAGTAACGGTGCTATTGACCAAGTCTAGTAACCCCGTGTCCCATGAAAATTTAGTAGATACAAATGAATGTGATACCCCCATGTTAAACAGAATGCACCCCATAGTCCCATATATAGAAAATATACCCTAAATCATGGGCGATGGTTGTTGAAATACTGCCTGATGGACATTATCAATTTGCTAGTGGTGGTCTTCCTCATCACATTATCCTATGTCCAACCTTCCCTATAGGGATCATAACCCTCATCCCCGTATAACTCCCAATATTATCACACCTGATCCTTCTTCGATCAATGTTACCAGGGTTAACCCTTTGAGCCCCTATAAAGTCATCAACTACTCGACTGAAGAAATGGATAATGAATGAGTAGAGAGACTTACCTTTCCAAGGGCCTTATCTATTTTTATTGCAAATGATATCAATTCATCCGCGATCCTATATGGGGGAAAAGTTTATGTCTGCAATCACTCTTTTCAGACCGAGATGGATATTCCCCTCTAAAGGCTAATTTGTGAAGTCATTGATTTTATAAACGTTCCCCCATTACAACTGATCCTAAATGAATGGAGGATCCTAATTGGCTTTATGGTTCATTCTTATTATTTATTTAGAGTTAAACACCCTCTATTAGTTAATGAACTGTTGATTGTGTATAAACCTGAAGCCTCCTACGGAAGTCGGTACACCTTTACCTACAAGCATAGATGCAAGGGTTTTGATGAAGACACCATTTTATCTATGTTCTAGGAAAGGGTTAGGAATACAACGAGAAGAATGATCTTATAGGGCATTTGTTCACCTTCCCCTTGACCTTGACTAAGCCAGGATTGAGTGAGAATTTCTTTCTTTAGTAAATTGGTGATGACTTTCCTTCTTTTGCGATACTAATTTGTTTCTCTTTATTAACTTGTAGGGATCTTCAATAAGATTCTCAATATTCCTTCTGATCGGAGGGAGAGAGTGTAGAAAGCTATAAGTAAAGCTTGCCTTTATAAATATCTTTAAGATTTGAAACGTTTCAAGGATCTGGGCTAAATTTCTTGAGGGGAGGAACTACAAGATCATGATGTCCTTTGGCTTCGACAAGACACCAAGGAAGCTCGCCTCCCTCTTATCCAGTTTCAACATACGTATTTCCCTCGCTCATCAGGTATGATTTCATCATGATGATCAATTTGATTATCAAGTGTACTCATGTTTATAATTTTTAACACATTTTTCTTACATATTTTTATGACATGACCCATCAAGCATACCGAGTTGTTCTTAAAAGGCTATCCCCAAACCCTCCTGTCAAATAGTCTGATCCTCCCCAATCTAACCCTCAAGTGGCTGACATCAACCCCTAGTATACAACGTTAGAGTTGGTGATCCATGCCTTCCCTTCAACATAATTAAGGAAGAAACTTCATCCATTCAGGTAAGAAAGAAAGGACCCTTGTAAAGAAGATAAGAAACAAGGCTTATGGAAGGTGGAGGTATCCTTACTTTCGTTCATCGAACGATGATCACCAACGAAGCGGGTGATAATGTTGAAGGCGGGAGGATTCCTTGTGAATAAAATACTAGTAAGCCCCACTATCATAGTTACGACAACCTAGATGATAGCTACTTGGAGTTTTAGAATTCCTATCTTACTAAATACCTTGATTGACTAGGTGGGGGCAGTCAGTAGTGCTAAGGAGTTGATTTAGCTGGCGGCTAATGTAAGTATCCATTTTGATTTTTTAGAATGCTATTATGTCTCACCTGTCATCCTGTATTGAATTTTTCTAACTCGTTCATACATGACCTACTTAGGGTTTTTTATGTCCCAAAAATGGAGGAGCCAATGGGATGAGGCAAAGGAGATTCTGAGATTGGAGGAAGAGCTAGAGAATCTGAAAAAGGAAAGGGCCAAAGTGTATAATGCCTTATTGAATTCTTAGAAGGAGAGAGATATGGAAAATATTGTCTAAAAGGCTGGTGTAAAGCCCCGACCCGAATTTATTGGTTACCCATGCATCAACCCGATTCGAATCGAGTCTTTAGGTGTGAAGTACAATGAAACAACCTAAATAATGTTCCTAGTCCAGTTTTATTTTAATTAACATTTCACTTCTTATCCTGCGATTCCAGTTTCAAGATAAACTACGTGAGGGACCTATGGGGAGCACCCCTAAGTCCTAGTAAACAGAGATACTAACGTAAATGTAAATAAGATATACTTACTTGTAAAACGCCCTCAAACTACGGAACCGCACCCAACCTTCCATAACAAAGTGGGGACGTGAGATTATTCCCAGTGAGATTTATACAAGCAGTATAGAAATGAACGGCGAAAAGAAATACTCACATGATACAACCACATGCAAGCAAAAATATGTATATATCTACATACGTATACCTTCGAAAACACATATCCCAATGCATTAACAATTTTACTTTCAAAAACCTTACTTACCCAGATTAGTTTATCTTAATATTATTAAAGGTTTTCTCCATTCATACTTAGCATTATCACATTATTTAACACACCTAGTTCAATACTTGAAACCATGACACTTGATTTTATTAAAACCATTCTTTTACCAGAATTTAACCCCTTTCATTCATTACTATACACTTTAGTATTTTCATTGAAACTCACCATTTCAACACACGCATTCACTGTGCTAGAAAATACTTATTTAATCTTTAAAAAATCATTTTTACAACACATTCTTATGTTAAGTATGGGTTTAACCATTTAGGTTGCTTAACCACCCATTTATCCATTTTCTTTAACTCTTTTCATTTTTTTATGGACATTAATAGATTTACGCATTTATTTGTCCATTTCACCTTTACCGGAACATTTATTACATTCATCCAAGATAGGTTGTTTTGACACATTTACTACACAACCCATTTCTTGATATGTTCCATATTTCCATTATCTTTTCTCAAAATTTTCCAATACCGCATACTTGCACGGACTCTACACCGACGACTATGCGCACCATATGCTCTAGCCGGTGATTTAGGGATTTTCATGCAAGGCCTACGGGACCTTCTTACTTTATCTCGGTGCCATCCAAGTACATTTAATGTGTTTTAATATTTTACAAATGTTCACACTATTTCCTTTCCTTTTTACCCGGTCGAAGCCGAACTCGGGACTTCACCGCCCCAATTTGTGTTACACTTGAAACTTACCATTTCATGTCCTTTATACTTTAATCTTGATTTTTATTACAAAATCATATTCGTTGAGGATCACTTTGTGTAACACCCTTTCCAACATTTTTATTTCATAAAAATGTTCCACTTGAAGTAAAATTACCATTTTACCCATTTGTTTCCAAATCACACCTTTACTCTGTTTTCACAAGTTTTATTTTCACCAAAACTTTATTAAGTTACCTACACCAACTTCTTAAGTGTTTTAACCCTTTAACAACTTTTTACACTTGTAGTTATCTTTCACTTGATTAGAAACACGTTTTATACCTTCGCTTCTTTTTAAGTTCAGAAGTGTTAATATTTCTCAACATAAGTAAGTTACAGTCACTAATTATTCCATATTTGCCCATTAACACTTAATCGATACTTTTTATCAAGATTCATATTTCTTTACTTCTTTATTCAAGAAATAAATTCACGCTGAAGACTACTTTTATAAGAAAATTGCCATTTCTTTTATTTAATATATAGTCTTCTAACTTTATACACATTATGTCTTTTAGTCCTAATTACACACACTTTGAAGACTAATTCCAACCTCTATTATTTCTTATTTAAGCCCAACAAAATCTTCTTTAAACTTGTTTATACATTCTATGTCAAATTACTACAAGTTTATGTGCATGAGAAGATGGATTTTAATCCCAAAGTTCTACTACATGGTTTAAACATATTTTCTCACAAAATATTTGCCAAAGAAATTGTTTATTTCCAAACATTTTATTCCATAAAATTTTTAACCCCAATATTTCTAGAAATGTCCATTTTTACTAAATATGTCATCTTTAATATTTCAAAACTTTGAAATATTTACTTATTCTTTATTTTCAACAAAATGTCATTTTCAACAAATCACATTATTTGCCAACATTTTATTTCATAAAATATTTTTCATCAAAATTATTAGAAAATACAGAATTTTAATACAACATCAACTTTCATTATTTCAAACCTTGAAATAATTATTCACTCTTTAATTTTAATAAAAATAATATTTTTCAACATTTTTATTCCATAAAATTGTTTATTATTTCTTTTTATTAGAAAACGCACAACAATAATATTTTCTAGCATTTTTATTCCATAAACATGTCTATTTTCAGATTTACTAGAAAACACACAAAAATAATATTTTCTAACATTTTTATTCCATAAAAATGTCTAATTTCAGATTTAATAGAAAATACATAACAATATTATTTCTAACATTTTTATTCCATAAAAAATGCCTAATTCAAATTACTAAGAACAAGTCATTTTTCTTATATTCCTACTCTTACTCATACACAACAATAATACTACACATTTATCAAATGGAGTCTCAAATGCAATAAGAGTAGGTTACCCACCTAAATGACTCCAATAATGGTGGTGTTTATGGTGAAGATGGGTGACTCACCCACCTCCAAAGGTGGACCTAAAGGGAGTCATAAAAGATCCATCAATATTCCTCCATGGAAGCTACCGTAAATCCATCTAAAAACCCTCTACAAAAACCTCCACTAACACCTTCATCTTATTATAATACTACCTCCTCAATCGTTCACAAAAATCCCTTATAACAACTTAATATTTCGTGGCTTCTATTTTCTTGGTAGTGGGGAGTAACTATTTTGTGGTGTAAATGTATGACATTACACTTAAGGAAGGTAGTGGAAGGAAGTAAGGAAAACGGAGGAAAAAGGTAAGTTTTTTTAGAGAGAAATGAAGAATGGTCTCCAATATGATATCTCACACCTCCCCCTCATATAAACAAAGCAAAAACTAAAACCCTAACATTTATAATTCTTTCACTCGACAAAATCTCATCCGTTTAAATGATCCACGATTGGACCGACGATAGCACAATGGTAGATCTTACTTTGGTCAGATGCCGCTCAAATGACATCAATGTCACTCGAACGACATTTCACTCGAACGGTCTTATCTCTCGACATCCATTGTCGTTCAAATGACCCCCTTGAATTCTTATTTCTTTTATTTATCTAATCATATACAATGCATAAAAAATCCATAATCACAATTGTTACACCTAAATTCTATCACTATGATTATTTCCTCCTCATAATGAATCCACATATAATTCAATTTATTTTAATGGGGCGGGGTATTACAGTTGGCTAGCAAGAGTTGATTGTCCTAAAAACTCATATAATGGCCAAGGTCTCTGAGTTGAGGCATCTTTGGACCTTAGGAGTAAGGATAAGTAGGAGGTCGTTAAGGCGGAAAAATCTTTAGTTACCTTGAAGTATTTGAGGTTATTTCTTACTTCTGGGTATTGTGGGGTGATCAAGTATCAGGCCTTCATCAAAGGCTACAGTAATCTGGTCAACTGAGTGAAGGGTCCTCACCCTTACTAGCACTTATCAACCTTCAACTCGAATGATTTAGAGACTGAGGAGGAGCCGATGCCATTTTATTCCTATTTTGACGAGGCGAATTATGTTCAGTACCATGAGTTGTTGATTTCTACATAGCCCCTGGAAGATTTTGAGGGTGAAGACTTTCAGATTATAATGTGTGAGGAGATGGGTATTATTCTTATAAGCCTTCCTCCTTCCCCATGATATTTCCTTCTCTCTCCCTTTATTTAGTACTCCCCTTATGTAATATTTGCATTGGATTTTGAAAACCTTATTTTGTTGCCTTGGCCCTTGAACATGTATTTTTATTAGCTTCTTCCTCTTTCTTATATGCACTCATTTCGGTTAGCTTCTACTTTGGCCAGTTTATACCATATATGCTTCGAAACATTTACCAGAAGATGATGACTTATTCGTCCATAGGTTGACTGGTAGAAACACTGAGTGATGATAACATTTTTATATGTATGTTGAATTATTTATTTATACACGATTAACGGTTCATGTTAGTTTTACTTTTTTGCTTAAAATAAAAATGATGTGGATGTCCAACAAGGGTCTTCAACATGGTAACCTGTTGCACTCGACTATCGAATCAAATGATGCTAAATAAGTTATTTATACTCAATTTAGGAATAGAGTTCTTCATATCCGATTGGAAGACCCAATTTCTCTAAACAATTTATTTATACACGACTGACGAATCATGTTATCCCAAAAAATTGTGTTTAATTCAACCTTTCTTTATGCTTGTAAGGATATGTTTATACTCAGCTTATGGTTTGAGTTTCTTCATATTTTTTTATTTATACACGGTTGATGAACCTTGTTATTTATGCTCTGATATTCAATTGGCAAAGGGTGGTACGAACGACCATTTATGTTCCAAATCACTAGTTTTTTTAAATAAGAATTTGCATTGTACAACGTCACTTCAAAATATTTCCCTCCATATTCACCCTCGGTAAGCCCATTTTAATTTTAAATTAATCACATGATTGGAGACAACTCTAATTGACTTAAAATTAACCTTATTATACTTGAACAACCTTGTTTCGTAGATTGGATTAGATCGTCGGTGGGGGGGCGGGGGGGGGGGGGGGGTAATGAGTTAACTTAGGGATCAACCAAGTTGTTTTTTTTAAGGGTAAGAGCCTGAGAAAAGCTTACCAGAACATCATCTAGAGTTAGAATTCTTCCTCCTAATGGTTTATTCGTAATCTGTTACAAACCAAACGCTTAGGTGGGTAGGAGAATTATAATTTGCTCGAGACTTAAACATATTGAGAAATATCCATTTGGGAAAGGATTTATTTATTGATAATGATGTTATTCAAAACTACATTCGAGATAACACAAAAAAGAGATGTGTAATAAAAATCTACTAAAAGCTACAACTAGAAATTGAAAGAGACAATGATAAAATATAAACGGTTATCGGATGGTCATCGCCTCCACCTTTTGACCATACTTAATTGATAATACTTCTTCAAGTTGTCAACATTCCATGGGCATGGAAGGGCTCAGCCTTCATGGTCTTTAACCCCATAGATTCTTGGTCTAAGGATGTGAGGCACTGCATATGGCCCTTCTAATTTATCAGCCAACTTTCCATGACTGGAATTTATTATCAACTGTATAAGTTTTTTTAGCACTGGGTCACCGTCTTGGAATGTTTGTTTCTTGACTCATTAGTTAAGTACCAAGCTATTTTCTGTTGTCGCTGCAATGCACATTGTTATTTCCTTTCTTCATTCGTCCAAGTGGTCTAAATTCATCCAAATTTATTCATCATTTTGCTCTTCTCCAAAACACTGTAGCCTCAAGCTTGGGACTTATAACTTAATTGGGATAATGGCTTTGGTTCAATAGGTGATGGATAATGGAGTAGACTTGTTATACCCCTCTTTATAATTAGGTATTACCACAAGATTGAGGTCAGTTTGTTTGCCCATAGAATCTTGGAGTCTCTTAGCTCCGTCTTAATCCCATGGAGGAGCTTTAAGTTTGTGACTTTGACCAGACGATTGCATTTAGGGTGTCTCATGGCCAAGTAGTATTGCTTAATTCTGAACTGGTAATAAAGCTTGTCAATGCAGACGCTATTAAATTTCTTCCATTATCTAAGATGATAGCGTTGGGTATACCAAACCAACTAATTATGAACCTTAATATAAACGATGAACTTTCTGGTCAGTTATCTTGGCGAGTTGCTTTTATTCCACCCACTTAATTAAATAATCAATTGCTACCAATAGAAATTTATTTTGACCTTTCCTGATTAGGAACGTGCTGAGTATATCCATCCCCCATAGCACGAATGTTCAGGGGAGACGATTGCCAATAATTCTTTGGTCTATTAGTAAATGTCATTGGTTATTTTTTGGCATTTGTCATAGGTACTCACAAAGTATCTAGCATCCTTACTCATCCTCGGCCAATAATAGCCTTATATGAGGGCCTTTTGAGTTAAGGTCCTTCCTCCAGAGTGCCCCCCGTAGGCTCCCTCGTGTAATTTTGTTAGAAAAGTTTTTATTTAATGGGATGGATAGAGTGGAGGATTAACCTCGAGTATACCCTACAATGAATTTGCCCTTGATACATTAAATACTTTGTGGCCTTGATGCAAACCTTTTGCACCTATACCAGATCATTTGGGAGTCTTCCCTCTATAATAAATCATATGTATTTATCCATCAAGCTAGAGCCCTGTTTTATGAGTCTCACAACACCTTCATCTTTAGTGTGGATGCTTAGCTTCTCTAGGATTTCTACCAGTGGATTCCCATGATTGGTTAAGACCAGCTTCGTAAGGTGTTCAGTTTTGGAGTTTTCTTCCCTCGAGATGTGCTTGCATTTGAAAGCCTTGAAATGTTTCACTATTTGTTAAAATTTCTTCAGGTAGGATGTCATGTTTTTCACCTTTACCTCATAATCCCCTATTACACGTGGGAGCACCATGTTTGAATCGCTCAAACAGTTTTGCATAATCAAAATTAAGGAGAGGATGAGTCATGCCACTGATATTAGTGCTTCTACTCGGCTTTGGTATTGTAATTCATGAAGTTAAATCGTAGTTCATATTCTACATTAGCACTTTCTAGCGTTTTGATTATTAATCCCACACCGCATCCTTCCTTGTTCAAATATCCATCCATATGGATCAACCAAATTATTTTACTTTTTCCAATTCATTGGATTGCATTCTCCCTCCCTTTACTTGAAAATTCGATGATGAAATCAGTAACAGCTTATGCATTTACTGCCAACTTTGGTTTATATTATGTGTTAAATTCTCCAAGTTCCACTGACCATTTCATGAGCCTTTCAGAGACTTATGGTTTATGAAGGACCTTCCTTAGATGGAAATCTATCAAAACCACAATTGTATGATCTTAAAAATACGGTTGTAGTTTTGGGGTTGTTATAATTAATGTTAATGGAATTTTTTCCAGGATCGAGTTTTTACATCAACCCCCTGAAAACCCTACTTACATAGTATTCCAGATGTTGAGTCCCCTTATCGACTATTATCAAAACTGATTTGACTGCCATTCAGTAAACGACGTGGTAGATGTATAGTTCCTCTCCCAGCTTCAATTTTAAAAGTAGAGGAATGTTCGTTAGGTAGGTTTCTAGGTCCTATAAAGAACGTTCACACTCTTTCATCAGAAAAGTTCCTTTTTTGATGTTTTGAAGAATTAGATACACTTATCCATGGACTTTATCACAAATCGGTTTAGCATGGCCACCCTACTTGTCAGAGATTGCACCTCATTCACCGTTATTGGGCTCATCATGTTTAGAAAAGCCTGGGTCTTTTCATCATTCGCCTTTATCCCCCCTATGTCGCTATAAATCGTACAAACTTTCTCGAAGCTACGCCGAAAATGTATTTCTCAAGATTCATCTTCATTCCTAGCGATTGAGGATATTGAATGTCTCTTCTACATATGCCACGTGTTCTTCCACTTTTAGAATTTTTGCCAATGTATCATCAATGTAAGCTTTGATTGTCATGCATATATTATCTTCAAACCTCCGGTTGACCACCCATTGGTAAGTTACAATGACATTTTTCAATCCCGACGGCATTATCTTGTAATAATAAGTCCCCCTATCGATAAAAAATGAAGTCTTCTCTTCTTCCCCTATGTGCATCTGAATTCGATTGTATTTGGAGTATGCATCCATAAAGGAGCGTGTTTCGTGGATTGCTATAGCATCCACAAGGGAATCGATCCTTAGGAGAGGATACGAATCCTTTGGGTATTCATCATTCAAATCAAAGTAGTCAACACATAATCTCAAATTTCCTTTGGCTTCCTCACCATCACCACATTAGATAACCACTCGGGGTATTTGATGTCCTAAATGAACTTCTTTTCCAATAGCTTTCCTACTTCCACGTGGGTGGCGTGATTCATATCTAAGTTGAAACTCCTTTTTTTCTACCTAATAGGTTATTTGGTTGGATATATCTTTAATTGGTGGGTCATTGTCGAGGTATCAATGCCCGATATGTCTTCTTGACTCCCTGCAAACGTCATATGTTGCTCTTTCAGAAATCAAATTAAAATTTGCTCTTCTCTTCACTTCTTCTAGCGATGACTATGCATATACTACACTTTCTTGGTGGCCCTTTTACAAGGGGATGGATATCACATCTTCCATTGGATACCCTTTTGTGGTATCTTCCCTTGGGTCTAGTCCATTAACATTAAAGGTTTCCCTTTCTTTTTTAAGGATGAAAAATTACAATTTTGAGCATGTTACTGACTTTCTTGCACCATCCTTATTCTTTTTGGCATTGGGAATCGAATGGTTAGAGATTTTATTTATAAGACATCATCGAGGAAGCTGAAGATCATTATCCCTATGAGCACATTATAGGATGATGGAGATCTGACCACCAGGAACTCCACTTGAAGAGTAACTGATCGCTCGCCTCTTCCAATGATGAATAGTAATTTCACTAAGCCCACCGAGTACACATTATCTCTAGATAAGCCCAATAATGGACCTTTTGCAAGCTTCATACACGCTCCTTTTATCTTCATCTGCTCAAAGCATTCATAGTAAATGAGGTCGGTTCGGCTTAATATATTGATCATAATTCTTTCCACTATCTAATTGGAGAATTTTGTTGCTATTAATAAGGGATCGTCATGGAGCATGATGAGGTCTCTATAATATTTAGGTGTGAAAATAATATCTACCCAGTCTTCGGTGGGTTTGCCGACTTTCACTTCCAATAGTTCCCATTTATGACTCTGATAAGTTATCCTGAATGAGGTCGATTCACCTCCAGTTGTAAAAAACCCCACATATCGTACTCATTCGCATTCCCCCTTCTACCACGGCTACATAGCTTATGTCTTACCTCATTTGTTCATTCTCATTAAAATAGATCCTTCTTCTCTTGTCTTTCCTTCCTCTACCCAGCTCTTCCTATTGAGGGACCCTCTTTTGGACAAATTCCCTCATGTCTCCTCTCTACACCATCGCCTCATTCTCACTCTTGAGATAAAGTCAGTTATTGATTTCATGTCCATACTCTCTATGGAATTGGTAGTATAGTTTGGACTTGGGATTCATAGAGAGGTTCTTCGGCTTATTCGACCACTTCAACATCCTTGGATCTGCCATGATGTTCAGAACCCTTCCTATAGTGGTGTTGGAGGTGTGAATTTCTCATCACTAGTTGAGGAACTAGGGGGGTCATTTTGAGGACGTTGGCTTTCTTCTCCATCCCTCTTCCTCATACCTTCTATTTGTGTTCCTCTTCGTACCTTCTTTTTCCAACATCTTTGGGAGGATAACCTGACTATTGAGCGTGTCTTTGACATTAATATTCTTCTCCACCTTCCTCATAAGCATTGTTATGTTTATGGACAAGTTCTTAGATAAATGGTGTTTCCACTAAATAATCCTCTCAAGAAGGCTGATATAACCACCTTTGTATGGGGTTGATTGGAGGACCACACTTTTTTCTTATGTGTGCTTTAGGTGAAAATAATTTTTCAAAAACAAACTTCTCTCCAATTTAATTAACATTAATTTTATGAACCAATTTTACATACCTAATTTCAATTTAACTAAATTTTATCTTCTTAATCCTAAACATGCATCTATGTGAGATTAAGCAAGATAAATAAACCAAGTTTACAAAGCACATAACACTAATGTACAGGAAACCACTAAGGGAAAAAAACCTCAGATGGGCAAAGCCGGACAATCACTATAATACAACTTTACAAAGTACAGACAATAGACTTACTCAACAACTCTATCCTCACAAGTCTTGACCCTCTTCTATGATTCAACCTCTCTTCCACAGTGCAACGCAGAAATCCTTGTTTGTCAGGTCCACAATAAATGATTCCATTTGTGCATCGATAAACACTAAACATCTTTGACAACCTCCTACAATTCGAAACACGAAATCCTCTACTTCTTCACCGCAAAACTCAGCGAAAAAATGTTCAAGGAGACGAACAAACTCTAGAAGGTGCAAATAAGATCTCTATAACATATTTGTATGAAACCTCATATATTTTTAAACAATGCGGATGGTATTAGATATAAAATCCTTGGAAAACAAGTGTAGAAAAATTTATAGGTTATGTTCTGTAATTTTAGTTCTGCACACTTTGAAATTCTGAGTCAAGCACGCCTTAAATGAAAACTTTAAGTCGGCGGGTCGTTAGAAATATATCTCTTCATCGTTTGAACGACTTGACCATGTCATTTGAAAGACTTGTCCATGTCATTTGAATGACTAATTATGTCATTTGATCTTTCAAAACGAGAGGAAAAGATCCATATGACTCTAAACAAAATTTATCTCAGATAAAACGAAGTTAAAACAGTTTAAAATTATTATTTTTTTAAATAACACCCTTAAAACATTTTTCGAGTCCATAAACATTATGCGCTCATACTTTAGAGCCTCTCGGAATGCAATATGATATCAAGACATGAAATTTGCACCAATAAACACGGCATGATCTATGTTGAAGGTTGTTCATTGCGTGCTCACACCATAGGCTTAATAGGGATCGTGACTCGAAATACAATCCTTTGACTTAAAATTTTGTTTTGTTTGGAATTAAGTCGTTACATATAAATTGACAATCTTAGAAATTTGTCCTTACAATGATCTATGCGGAGAAGTTCATTTTTTAACCTTTTGACATATTCCTAGAGACTCTGTCCTCAATCTATAGAATGTTTAATAGATGGTCAGTTGTCTTCTGTAAATTGTTCTCCAAATAAAGTGTCGAACAAACCATTTGGATATCTCCCTAAATCAAGTTATGGATTGGCAGGACAATCAATTAAACCATGTCCTTACTGACCTCTTCAGCGAGGCGTTGAATGCTCTACACCTTATTTGGTCTGACATGGCCATAAATTTCATATATGCCCCATAGTGGTTGATGTGGTCCCTCAGATCTGAGGTTCCATTAAAAGAGTCCATCGTGTGAGCTTGGAGTTTGATGGCATAGTATAGCTCATGACTTCTAGACTGAACGTTGATTCCTAATCAACTTCTATAGTGAATTCACTAGTTGGTGGGAGACCAATGCCTCGGGATACTGATGTTCGGTGTATGGTTGAGGAGTGTGTGAGGTGCAGCGAAACGGAACTAGGATCTCCTAATTTTTCTCACCATGAGGGTCACGGTCCACTTGTTGCTCTGAAAGTTGTTGGGGCTGAGGCAGATGGTTTAACAGCTTCTCCAAATCCTAGATGACTTGTTATTTCTCTATGAGGCGTTTGATAGCCTGTGTAACCTAGTTTTTATTCATGGCCTTAGAAACCCTGAGTTCCCACGCATGGCGTCAATTATGCTGGTGCAAATTCTTAGCAAAATAAATTGGTAATATCGAATAAAAAAGATATAGGAGAGAGGCAAAGAAGGACAATGTATATACATGGTTTGGATAGATTCTACCTACATCCTCGGGCAAAGGGGAGGGGATTTTTTCTTTTTAACAATAGGAAAATTTAATACAAAATTGCAGAGTTATCTCTCTATCTATGCACTATCACTACGTGAGTCTATATATACACACCCTA
This sequence comes from Sambucus nigra, assembly GCA_949130495.1. Lineage (NCBI taxonomy): Eukaryota > Viridiplantae > Streptophyta > Magnoliopsida > Dipsacales > Adoxaceae > Sambucus > Sambucus nigra. The sequence continues at coordinate 541,009,232 of OX422212.1, forward strand.
TTATAAAGTTCTCGCTTATTTTTAGCATGCATGTTTGATATATTTAAATTTAGATGTAACACGTGTTTGGATTCTCCATTATAATTTACCACAACAATAGGGGTCATGATAGCCAAGTCTTCAAAGATCCAAACATATCGAAACTGTCAAGGATGAGTCTTCGATTGATTACGAAGGATCATATACTGATGAATATCGAATCTTCGGTTGGTGGTCTGTTGACGAAGTCCTTAAACTTTATAACTTATCGTCTCTATCAGGGTAGGTCATTTATTCATTTATCCTAGGGTCAGGGCCTTTGGCTATGTGAGTGATCAGAGATTAGTACTCGTATGACAGTTATGTTTTCTTATTTGTTCAGGAGACAACAATTGTTTCATGTCCCTTATTGTTCAGAAAAAAACCATCGAGAACCATTATCATCGATGACAACATTAATGGATTCCATAATTTTTTTAAAGACATAACTTTAAAACACGATAAGCATGACTATTAGTGGAATTACCAAGAAAAAATCGTACAGAGTCAAGCATTGTTAAGTATTATCTATCCTTAATAATGAAGGACTTGCTTCCAAGGACTCTAAAATGTCTAAGTGTGGGTTTATTTCCTTTCAAAATCTCATAAGAGGTTTGGTTGGTACCATAACTCCTATAAACTCGATCGACGATATGACAAGCTGTATGAATAACTTCCACCCAAAAGCCTTTCAGAGCATTATTTCCAATCAACATAGACCTAGACATTTCTTGGATGGTTTGATTATTCCTTTTGACTATTCAATTTTATTAAGGCATTTTGGGACCCAAAAATTCATGGTGTATTACAACTTCACTACACTATTTTGGTATACACGTTCCTTCAAAGTCATTTTTGATAATGACTACGGATTCAAGTAAGAGTGCATGCCTTTTAGTTTTGAAGTTCTTCTCACTTAGGAAAAAATCTCCTTGGCATGAGACTAGGTACAAAAATATTCTATAAAACTGAATCTAAAAAGGTCATCTACAATCATAAGAAGGTCTACCACCTATGATCTCCGTACACATAGGACCCATAAGGTCTATATGTAAAATCTCTAGGACACATGAGGTAGAAATAACATTCAACTTCCTATGTGGATTGGGAATTTGTTTGCCTATTTCGCAAGTACCACACACACGAAAGGAATTTGATTCCAAAGGAGGTAAATCATGAACATGTTTATTCCTTGCAGATCTACTAAGATCTCTATAGTTCATGTGACCTAACCTCTTATGCCAAAGATCCATCAAATCTACCTTAACACTATTAAAAAATTATACTCCGAGAGACATTGATATGCCACAATTCTTCGTGGTTCTGCTACCCTAAAATTCATTTATAGTTAGACTCAAGGACTTGACATTTATTATTAGTAAAAATCGCATTGTAATGATCGTCACACATTTTACTTATGCTAAGAAAGTTAGCCTTTAAGTAATCAACCAAAGTAACATTATATTACCTCGAAAAGCAATCAATTTATATGGTACCCTTCCTGACGATGTTAGATCTGTTCCCATTTCTAAGAGTAACCCACCCAGATTCCTTTCTAATAAGTTTGGAAAACATTGCTTGGTTTTCGCTCATACGCCGAGAGCACCCACTATCAAAATACCATTTCTGAATCATTTGGCGCAATTAAGGATGTGTGAATAAAAATACACTTTTATTTCTTAGTCCAAACAACCTTGGTCTTATTAATCTTCCCTAAATATTTTGAACTATTATCATTGTGTTTTGATTTTAGATTTTTCTCATTTTTGACAAAATGGTTTTAGATTTAAAAAAAAATGAAATAAAATCTTGTTTCAAGATAAAAACCTCATCCAAGTGAGGTTTCTTATTCACTTTGGATTTTTTCGTAAGCCTATAACAATAATCTCTCAAATGGCTATCCCGATTGCAAAAATTCCAATGATACATAAAGTGATAACTAGTTTTCTTCAAAGTCTTTAAACTGTTTTTCTTCTCAATGGATGATCAAGACTATTTAGATAATTGAGTATTTTGAGAAGATTTCACAAAAAAAAATTTGTTCTCAGAATTAAATTTAATGTGAGGATTATATTTACCAATAAAATATGTAGTATGGGCCAAAAGTATTTTTTCCCGTCCTCTTAGATCTATCATCAATGGTAATCTTAACACATTTAACAGAGATAAACTAATTTTCAAGAGAGGTTATTTTCTCATTTACAGAGTCATTAGAATTTTACATTCTTCCAACTCAAATTGTAAAGCTTTTAACCTTTTATTGAAAACCTTTATTCTCATTCTCCATCAACGGGAGACTTTTACTAAGAGATGCTCGTAGAGCTTTAACATTGCTCAAAAGGGACCCTTCCATTTCTAAATATGCATTTTCTTTTTCACATTTTTCAGTTTAATGGATGTTTTCGCAAGCTCTTCTTAAGTCTAGCATTTTCAAAAAAAGGTTTATCACAATCTTGTTTAAAGTCACTATATTCTTCATCCAAAGAATCATCACTAGAGTAGCACGAATAAAATAAAGTATCAATCTTAGAAGAACATTTATCTTCAATAGATGAAGATTCACACAACTCTTTACCATTTTAGGAAACACAATCTAAAGATCCAAAAGTATAGGTAGATTGAAAAATGTCCACACCCCTAAACATGATGTTATTCTCTATATTAATAAAAAAAATGAACTATATAACTCTAGGGTTTTCAAATTCAACAAAAGAGTACCTAGCTCTGATACCAAAATGGAGGCCCATCAAATATTATTTTGCACACATAAAAGTTTATCTTCAAATATTTATCAAACATTTAATCAACGAAATCAAGTTTTATCTTTTTTAAGCATACGAATGATAAAGTATGAGGGATAGGTAAATAAGAGCACAACGAAAGATGTATGGGGACAAAAACCCACATACGAGAAAAAACTCAGCCCAGTGCGACAATCTGAATACAAACATATAAAAGGATTATAAGGGGACTGACGACTAACGACTAACACTCCTTACATCCTAACTCACACCTCATACCTTTTACACTAGTTTGTAGCAATTCATAGATTCCCATCTCTCATTAGAAGATATGAATATATCTTATGTCTCGACATATGTCGACAATGTTGCACGAGCCTTTGTCTTCAAATTTGGGAGATCATAAATGACCCGAACCCTTAAAATGAATCTCGAATATCACAATACTTATTGTTAGGAGAGAGACCCAAAGTGTATAGGAAGTTTTAATTTTTGAAAATGAGTTCTTGGTAAAATCTTCATCTTATTTGATATTAATCAACCTCTTAAAAGAGAAGCATTTAAATTCAAATAAGACAAGGAGAAAAATATTAACTATATTTAGAAAATTGGTTCACTCTTTTTTACAAAGTGTATTATTATCATCTTCGATAAGAAGAAGAAGAAAAGAATGCACACAAAAATCTCTTTCTACGTATTTTACTTTTGAAATATTTGAGAGGTATTTTTAAATGAAGAGCATTAAAGGTTTAAATAAAGAAAACTACACAAATAGTTTAATACCAATAAAAGACAAAGGACACATCTCTTACACAAACCATGTGTGATAGAGTTGTTGGGGGTTAGCAAGTCTAATAAGTAGCCAAAAAGTTACTTTTTGAAAAAAAATATAAAAAATCCTCAAAGATCTTAATAACAGACTCACAGACCTGTAAGTTTCGCCAGAGGTACTACTGCTGCAAAGAAGATCTTCTGTACAGAGAAACTGCTACGAAGAAAGTCATGAATATGTCTAGAGATTTTAATGGAACCTTCAAAGAACTAGGCACCCAACGAGGGAAATATCGCTATAGCGAAAAGAATCACTATGGCTATGCTTTATCAATAATGCTGCTCATGTCAAATTGCAGAGATTTTACCAAAGAAACTTTCTCTATTTTCTCTTCGGCGAGGCGAAAATTCCCTGCGGTGAAACTTGTGAGTTTCACTCAATTTTTTCATGTTTATTTTCAAATATTTTTACACAAGCAAGATCAAAATAGCAAAACCACAAATTTTACACACAAAAAGGTTTTATCGAGATGTTTTGAAAATTGATTTGTAAAACACATGATGTGTGTGTTGAAATTCTCCAATATACGTTTTATTCAACAATGTGATATATAAGATAATGAGGATGATTGAAACCATCTTTAATATCTTAAATGCTATTGAAGTTTTTCGAATAATTCAAAAACCCAAAGTGTTTTGGAAAATCAGAATAAGACAACTACCTATAAGGGAAACTCTTACAATCTCCCTTGTTGTCTATTCCGTTGACTAAATACAATAACCAAAGCTTACGAGCAATGAAATGAAATTCCTATAAACTGTAACACAAGGCGAAGACAAAATATTAACAAGATAGAAATTACAAATGCTTACCATATAAAAACTACAAGATACTTATTCATAGTACTCGAAGCAAGATTTCCTCGAGCAGACTAATAAATTTCATCGAACTTCCAATGTGTGAAGAAAGACGTAATATGCCAAAGTTAGTCATATGGATTCTATACTAACTAGAATATGAAACAATATTCAAGTCTCCCCTTAAATATGAAAACTCCCCCTTTCTTCAAGAAGTTATCCCCATAACCTTTCACCTTTTTTTTATCAAGAAATTAGATAAAGAAAAGTTAAAAGAAAAAAGAGTCAATTAACGCATAAGGAGAACATGAAGCCAATAAAATAGAGTTAAGATATCATACTTATCCAATCAAAGTTGTATCCATAACCACATCATCTCTCACAATTTTTTATAATGGACTTTCTCTCACAAATTTTTGAAGCTTTGAACCATTTGTAAAAGATTGTACAACTTTATCATTACTCATAAAGTGGAATCTATATAACATGTAGTGCAGTGTAAAGTGTAATAAGATATGAGCATATGTTCCCAATAAGAAATTTATCAAAGTTTATATGACTTTAAAAGAAAGTATAAACTTGTCACTAAATCACATTTACCTAAATAAAAGGAAAAAATATTAAATAAAATACCATTTGATATACAAAATATGGCAAGGAATACATCATCTAGAGAGCATATAAATGATTGTATTTAATAAATAATTTTATGGTAAAGAATACAACCAACTCTTATGAAAAAGAACAAGATGGCAAAGGATTGAAAAGGCAACAAAATAAAGAAGAAAAAATCCTTAACATGTTATCAAATCATTCAATCAACAATGTACATACCTAATGATGGCATAAGAAATTCAAATATATTCCAATCAAGAGTGTTAGTTAAGTTATACACTAATTGAAGATCGGTACAAACATAACTCAAAGACACGACTTTTTTTTCAACAAGATCTATAATAAAGTGGTCTCGAATGTCTATATGCTTTGTCGCAAATTGTTGAATATGACTTTGTAATATATAAATAGCACTAGTATTGTCACAATATATCACCACGCAATATTAACCAATAATATAATCTTCCAAAATTTTCTTTATACAATGGAGTTGAGCACAATAACTTCATGTCCTAAGGTACTCTGCTTCAACCGTGGAAAGTGAAACACAATTTTGTTTCTTAGAGTGCCAAGAGGATAAAGAACTTCCAAGAAGTAAACACCCTCCCGATGTACTCTTCATCCCATTGACAATATATGGCCAATCGTCATCGGAATAAGTCGATAATGATGCATTGGTATTCATAGGATACCAAATACCAAATCCCATAGTCCTACAGTCATAATTGATTATGAGTTTAACGAATTTTAAGTGGGACTCCTTATGACAATATTGGTAGTGAGAATAAACTCCTACACTTAAAAAAATGTCGAGGTACAACAAACTATGTATTATGCTAAGATAAATCACCACGTTGACATCTTTTCCATCGACATCTTTTCCAAGAATAAGCAAAACACCCATGGGTATATATTTAGGCTTATAAGAGTTGAGATCAAATTTATTTACAAGGTATTTTGCATATTTATATTACAAAATGAAAATTCCACCATACATTTGTTGCACTTTTAAACCAAAAAGGAAAGTGAGTTACCCAACCATTCCCATCTCAAATTATTTTTGCATAATCGAAGTAAAATCTTGATCATGTTCTTCATTAATGTACACTTGGGAAACCACAACGTCTTTCCCCAAAGACCTTAAATATAGGTATTGTCGATATTTACTCTTTTTAAGCCTTTCCCAATAAGATATGAGGTAAGTCTTTCATACCAAGCTTTAGGTGCTTGTCTGAGGCTATACAATGCCTTTTTGAGATAATAAACACGTGTTGGGAATTAGGTATCATCAAATACCTTTGGTTATGGCACTTAGTCTTCCTCTTGAAGATTGCCATTAAAAAGGGGGGATCTTCACATCCATTTGTTGAAGCTAGAAGTCTAATTCACATGCTATAGCTAAGAGTAAGAGCATTGACTCTAGCCTTGAAATGGGGGAAACAACTCATCAAAATATATACCTTCAATTTGAGCATAGCCTTGAGCTAAGGCTCTTTCCTTATTCCTTAAAATAGAACCATCTTCACCACACTTATTTTTACGGACCCACTTAGTACCGATCACGCGAACATCCTTAGGAAAGGGGAAAAGAGTCAAAACTTCTTATTTAACGAATTGCTATAATCCGTCTTGCATAGAATTAACCCAATATTAGTCCAACAAGGCATCCTTTATATTATTGGGTTCAATTGTCGAAGTGTAATAAACAAACTTAACTTCTCTTTGGAGTTGAGATCTAGTCTTCACTCTAAAATTAGGACAAACAATGATGTTTGAAACATCATGGTCTTTCCAAAACTAAGGAGGTGTGTCTCCAACATTCACAATCTCTTTAGGTGACGAGGAAATAAAAGTTGTATCTTCATAATCGTACTCTTTAAAGTCAAAAGAATCATTATCATTGATGACAACATTAATGAATTCCATAACTTTTTAGAGACATAATGAAAAGCACGATAGGCACGATGGAATACCCAAGAAAAATGCCTACATCATTTCTAGAGTCAGGTATTATCCATTCTTGAGTATGTATCACTTGATTTTAAAGACTTTAAAGGGATCGAGTGTAGGTTTCTTTCATTTTCGAATCTTAAAAGGGGTTTGGTTAGTACCGTACCTCTTTTAGACTCGGTTGGCAGTGTGACAAGCCGCATGAAGAACTTTTGCCCAAAACCTTTATGGAACATCAAACAAAAATGGACCCATCCAGCTCTTGTATAGTTTGATTCTTGTTTTTTACTATTCAATATTATTGATATATTTTTGGAGATAAAAATTCATGGTGAATTCTACTTCACTACACCATTATGGTATACCCATTTCTTCAAATTCCCTTCCATGATCACTATTGGTTCTAGAAATATTGTATACCTTTTCGTTTTGAAGTTATTTTCACTTGGGAATAAAAATATCCTTACCATCGAACTTGGTACTCAAAAATTCGATAAAAGTGTCTAAAAAAGTAATTTAACATCATAAGAATGTAGCATACACCACATATGCTCTGCATATGCACTGGACTCATAAGATCTATGTGTAAAATAATATAGACCACATGAGGTACCAATAACATTCAATTCCTATGTGGACTGTGAATTTATTTTCCCTTTTAGCAAGTACCACACACAAGAGAAGAAGTTGATTCCAAATGAGCTAAATAAAAATAAATTCATTCCTAAGAAGTCTACTAAGATATCTATAGTTCACGTGATATAATTTCTTATGCCAAAGACCCTCCATATCTTCTTTAGCACTATTTCACACCATACTCAGATAAACATTGATTATTTAAACATTCTTTATGGTTCTAGTACCCTTAAAAATGTATTTACCTTGGAGTCAAGGACTCGACATTCCTTATTGGTAAAAGTCACATTGTGATGGTCATCGCAAATTTGAATTATGCTAAAAAAGTTAGTTTTTAGGCCATTAACTAAAATAATATTATCTAACATCGAAAATCCATACTTTTTATGGTGCCCTTCCTGATGATGTTATATTTTTTCCCATCTCTAAAAGTAACCGACCCAGATTCATTCCTAATAAGTTTGGGAAAAAATGCTTGTTTTTTTATCATATGCCTTGAGCACCCACTATCAAAATACCATTATGAATCATTTTGGGAAACTATGGAAGTTTGAATAACAAGATACTTTTCTTTATTAGTCCAAACAACTTTGGTCTTGGTATTCTTCCCCAAACATTTTCAACTATTGTCAATATGTTAAGATTTTATAGTTTTCTCAATTTTGACAAATTAATTTTAGATTTAAAAAAAGAGTTAAAAGGTCATTTCAAGGTAGAAGCTACATCTAATTTAGGTTTTTTATTCACTTCAGGGTTTTTCATAAGCCTATAATAATAATCTTTCATATGACCATCATGATTGTAAAAAGTGCAATAATAAACAAAGCGATGACCAATTTTCTTCAAAGGCCTTGAACTAATTTTTTTCTCAACGGATGATGAAGAGTCTTCAAATACTTATGCCTTTTGATAAGCTTCACAAGAATAGTTTTGTCCTCAAATTTATATTTGACATGAGGGTTTTCAATACCAATACCATGTTTCTACCAGAAAATGTAATATAGGCTAAAAGAAATATTCCCATCCTCTTGGATCCATCTTCAATGGTAACGATGACATCCATAGCCGAGATTAACTCATTTTCAAGAGAGTTTATTTTCTCGTTTAAAGAGTTATTAGAACTTTTTCATTCTTTCAACGAACATTGTAAATCTTTTAACCTTTCTTGAAAACCTTTATTCTCATTCTCCATCAAAAGGAGACTCGTACTAAGAGATACTCATTGAGCTCAACATCCTTAGTCAAGATTAACTCATTTTCAAGAGAGATTATTTTCTCATTTAAAGAGTCATTAGAACTTTTACATTCTTTCAACTCACATTGTAAATCTTTTAACCTTTCTTGAAAACATTTATTCTCATTCTCCATCAAAAGGATACTCATATTAACATATTCTCATTGAGTCTACATTGCTCAAAAGAGACCCTTCTATTTTTAAAGATGCATTATCATTTTCATAATTTTTTAGTTTAATATAAGTTTTTAACAATCTCTTCTTAAGTATAGCATTTTCACAATAGATATTATCATAAGCTTATTCATCCAAATATTCATCACTACTGTAGCTAAAAAAAGAGAAGGTATCAATCCTAGATGACCATTTACCTTCAACAATGAAGATTGATTGTCACGCCCTAATTTTGGTATGAATGTACAAGATAGTAACAAAGTAATGAACTAAATTTAAGGCAAAAAATAGAACTTTATTCATTAATATAATCTTACATCTTTTGTAATACCACCACAGGGGTGAATTATTAATGATACATACTATTTTCAAAACTGAGAAATAACATAGGTCACCGAGAAATGCCAATCTTTGCTTCCATTCTCTTTAATCTCTCTCCACATAGTTATATAAGGAAACATCGGATTCGTGCATATCATAAAAAGGGAGGGGGATATAGCTTCCTTCTCCTAGAGCATCTAGAGGATAAAATAATTAGCACAAATAGTCTAAGTAGATTTTAACCAGTTCTATGAAAATTAGGTGAATATAAAAGTTATATGTAACAACTCGAGACTTTAGAGACAATAATTAATTTATTTTGGGAGAAGTAAATATTATTTTATTGGAGAATAATTAAATTCGCATTTGAGGTCAATCCTTAAAGACGTTAGAAAGTGTTTCGAATGGTAATTCTGAGGGTGTAGTTGTTTCCAGAAGGGTCGAGATGGTCAAAATGACTGTACTTGGCATCTACTTTGGTTCCGAAATATTTTTAAGTCCTTTGACTCGAATTAAAGTTACCGAGTCATTTAAAGTGTGTATTATCATTTAAAGTTGTGTATCTTCGGAGACAAGGCTTATTAAGTCTACGGGAGAAACAATTCTCCATAGAGAGAAAGAGAAATAGAAAGAAAGAAATAGAGAAAAAGAAAGAAGAAGAGAAAAAGAGAAAAGTTGGGATTCCGGCCATTACACGATCTCGAGGAGGAATCAGACCCTACGAACTTGAGGCAAGTGATTAAAATTGACAAATAATTGTTGTGTACCATTTATTTCATGATTTGTGGATTAAATCTTTGGGTTTTAGGTTTAGTTTGATAAAACCTAACTTTTGGGTAAAATCTTAGATTTGTTGTGTGTATAATAGATTTGATGATAGAAATTAGTTTAAATGTGTTTTTGGATGAATATAAATGTTATATATGTGATTGGGTTGAAGAGAAATGAAGAGTAGTTGATTAAAAATGATTTTTGGGAATTTTGGCTTTGAAGAAATAGCCATTTCCATAGCCCTAGAACAGGCCGAATCGATTCGGCCCCAACCCGAATCGATTCGGAATGTCCCAGCTTGACAGGTCTGAGTGATCGAATCGATTTGGACCCCAGTCGAATTGATTTGGCCTCAGACAGAATCCCAGGTCTGATGACCCGAATCGATTCGCCTTGGAGGCCGAATTGATTCGGATTTGGCCCGAATCGATTAAAAAACAGGGCATTTTGGGGGAATGTTTTCTAGGGAGAATTTCATTCCGTTTTGTTCGAGGTTATCGATTGGGGACCTCTATAGGAATTATATGGTGTATGTTTTGGAGATTTTAGTGAGTTTAACTTATGAGAAATGATTGGAGTCATATTGATTTAATGCGAGAGATTACCGATTAGAGAATATCGTATATACTAAGTGGGGAAGCCCATTACTATTGGGATTTTTATTTGGAGATAATTATGGAATTATATGAAAAAGTGAGAACGCGCTTAGTGATATTGGGTTTTGGAATTCAATCCCAAATGGGATAACTTTAAAGGTTCATAGGATTGATTTAACCATATTACGGATTGAGAATTATAAATGCTAATAAATGTGCATACCGATATAGAAATTTCCTTAACGATGATTAATTTGGGTGATGTCTCACACAATGAGAAATGCTAATTGAGGTGCATTAGGATAGAGAATATCCTTAACATAAATAGAATTGAGAGACAATTCATAATCAGAAGTGATGCAAAAACTTCAAGTGAGAATTAGTATAGTGTATACTAAGTGGGGAGATGTGTGAGAATTGACGATTATTATATCAAGAGAGAGAAACATACTAAATAATGATATTATTTCATTTACGCCTAAGAGCATAATACGAATATGTAAACAATGTGATAGGTATACCTTATATGATGGTATATCTTTATATGATGTGATGATGTATGTATATCTTATGTGAATGATATATATATATATATATATATATATATATATATATATATATATTATAGTGAAGCATACCCCCTCCTTACTATCAGTGGGAAGTTGCACGTTGAGGGTGAGCACCCTGGCTTGATGAGCAGTGTGTGGATATTCCCCAGGTCATAGTCGTCCATTGTGTTGATATGTGATTTTCATTATATTTTGGGAGTGAGAAGTCAAGGGTATGTGTCGTTCTCACTTGACCGATTAGCAACTATGATCGCTTTTCGGACGTTGTGTGTATTTGATCACGAAGTAGGTGCCATTTAGTCCTATGGGTGGTCCCTAGTATGCTACATGGTTGGGCACTGGAAGATGATAGCATTGAGAACCTGCGTCCTCGAGTTATAACTCTTTTGGATGGTCATTATATTATTGTTGTACTTGGCACTTGGGTATCGAGGTCATAATGGACCTCAACTACCAACATTGCCAGAAGTAGTGTATCGGGGGGGTTCCTTGTATGGATTTCCCTTTGCTAGACATCCCACGCACGAAACGCAGTGTAATGTTGGGAAGTGAGGAGAAGTTAGTCCTTAATGCTCATATTCACATATAGTATATCTCGACGATCGACACTGCCAGGAGTAGTGTATCATGGAGGTTCCTTGTTTGGATTTCTCTTTGCGAGACGTCCCATGCACAAAACGTCATGCACTGTTGAGAATTGGGAATAATAAATTAATTAATGGAATAATAAGAAATTGGGTTACATGCATCATGCATTGAGGGCATAATGAATCTTGAAAATCAATACTGTCAGGAGTAGTGTAACGGGGGGTTCCTTGTTTGGATTTCGCTTTGTGAGACGTTCCACGCACGAAACGCAGTGCAGTATTGTGACTTGGGAGAAGTTTAGTCCGTAGCACTTAGATGCTAATAACTCATATATATATTTATATGTATATTGATGGTATAACTAGAATACAAGAAATTCTAGTAAAAGAAGAATGCTTATGGTTAGCGTATATGTTAGTACAAGATAATTTATGTAAACTTTATATGTTAAGTAAGTGAGCAAATAATTGAGATAGATAATATTAGAAATTAAAGTATATGATTTAGATGGAACTCAAATTAGAGTAGATTGAGAGATAAGTTAGGTGGTTTTAATGGAATATTTATATGGGGAATCAGTTAGATTTAATTGCCTAATTAGATTTGGGCATTTATTTAAAGATCACGTGCATACGTCTAGTTGCGCACTTTAGTTGAGAGGTGAGTTGGATTATTATGGAGAGTACGACTCCATTAAATTTTGGTTCAATAAAACTCTTGAATTTGGTTTCTGAAAATTCCAGGCCTAGAAACTTCAAGCATTATTTTGAGGTATTAAACCTATTCTTGGGTAAATTAAACCTTACACCTAGGTTCCTAAAAGCCTAATCTTAACTTACCTCACTTTGAAACTAGTCCAAACTCAAGGAAGCAGAATCCACCATGGAAGCCCAAGCTTTAAAGGATTTTTTTTTTGAGCTATTTTAGGGTCTACACACGTCAACTAACATATGTAAACACATAATTCTATTATAGATACATACCGAAACATAACCAATTTGAAGAAACAAACATTCATGCATAAAATAATATAAATGAAAAAACTCTCAAATTTTTACATTGGAAAAGTAATCGGTTGGGATGTGTTTTTACCTGAGGTGAAGAAGGGTATTTATAGGGTTCGTGGAGAGGAATTAATTAGTGCGTTTGGAGGTGAAGATAGGGTTGAAATTACATAATTTTCACCAAGGCTTATGTGTATGGTAAATGGGTACCATGGGTACTCCACATGGTATAACCCATGCTGGCATTCCACCCGGGGCCATGTCATCAGGGGGAAAGGGTAAATAAGTGTACATTTTAGTTTGGGTCCTTTGGTATTTTTTGTATACGTTTTAATCCTTTTAAGCTATTTTATAAAATATTAGGGGATTATGTGAAATTATACAATCCTAACGGATTGGCCATGATATTCCGATTAATTATATGTCATTTGGTCAAACTTTGAGTGAAAGTTGGGGTTCAATTTGAGAATCTATGTGTGCTAGTGATTTAATAAAATTCGCAAATTTCTAAATTAACCTTATTTAATCGGATTCAATTTTTAATTCAATTTTATTCAACCCTAAAACATGCAACTACGTGTGGACAAATCAAACTATCATAAATAATTGCTGACACACAGATTTCAGGAAGAAAAACTTTCGGATAAAACCTTTTATTTCACTATAATACTTATCATGAAATATGCGATGGATTAACCTCAGTAAACCCATATAGGTCGCAACCTAAATCAGCAATTGAATTCCATAGTAACTCCACATGAACCGTAGTTCAGTCAGCCCAGGAACACCCACGAGTACTCCTTATTGATGCGCATTCAGTCAGCCCAGTACCTCCCTCAAATGGCACCTAGATCAGCAGTAGAAATCTTCTCTACAAGAGAAAATTCAACAAAGATGTGTTCTTCGATTCCAAAATAGTTCATATAAACTATTGGGATCATGTGAGTTGAAAACAAAAAGGATTAAAACCCTAAAAGTGAGAAGATAATGATTCTTCCAAAGCAGTTTCCGTATCTGATAAAAACGCAAGTCTTCTTAAGAAAAATGGAGTTGTTTAGCATGCTATATAGAAAAATCAAGGCAGCGCGTAGCTCGAATGAGTTGTCAGTATCGCTCGAACGATGACACGTGTCATTCAAATGACTTCGTGAAACATAAGGATGTCGCTAGAACGAAGTCCCTCTGTCGCTCGAACGAGATATTTAAAAATAAATATTTTTTATTTCGTCTGAAAATAGTCCGCCTCAACACTTAAAAAATTCTTTAACGAAAAACTCCACTCCAACGTTTAGAAAATATTTTGTCTAAAATATCCCAACACTCTAATTGAACCGTTAAGTTATTTAAACAGAACCATAACAAAATTAATCTCGCAGAGGCTTGAATGTTGAAGAACTTTGATATTCGAATCTGTCTTGACACTTGAATGATCTTGAACAATTCTTCGACGGTTGTAGTCGTATATGACATACTCTAATGTATCGAGGACTATTAAAATCATGTTCTCACAAATATCCCCTATGCCAATGTCAGCATAAAAAAAACATCTAAATTATCAAATCACAAAGCCTATACAAATCTAATACCCTCCCATGAACCCAAAACTGAAAAGGTACTAAACATGTAAGTCTAAAACTTTTTCCTCCAAAATATTCAACTTCAAAAACTTCAAATCTTTAAGTTTTTCTCATCAGGGTGTGCAACATATAATCTTCAATTGTTGTACCTACACACATAAGACAAAGAAAATACCTTCGTGACACATCGAGTTTGAAATGATATAAGATTAAATGAATCAATAATCAAATCTCTCCCATAATGCGAAAACTCCCCCATAATTCATTCTCCCCCTTTTTATTTTCCCAGAATAGGTTAGGAAACGGATAAATAAAATAAGCACGGAGTTGTCATAATAAAAATGCATAGTAAATATGAATCAAAATATGATCATGCAAAGCGTAACTCAAAAGCTTTCACAAAATGTTTTGATTTTCAATTTTTTCTAAAAAAAAAGAAAAAATAATTCTACAAATAAATTACACACCATGAGTTTACACCAAGACCACCAAATCATGGATACGGAGTGAATGGGTGTGAACATATTTTATAGGAAAATCAACGCAGTAGAACATAACATATATGCAGGATGAATATATGTACTCCGAACGAATGAATCTCAAAATCGTCCTTAGGTGTTGAAAGTGTTGAATTTAAATGACATCGACTCAATCCATCAACACATCAAAGTCAAGAATCAATCCGACACCAATAACGCTAAAACTATGTAATGCTTTTTCTTGATGTTGTCAAGACGTGCAAACCCGTTTTTCATTACTTTCCATTCAAACACCCTCATAAATAGTAATTATTTATATTTCTTTTGAGGTGGCCCCTTTTTGGCATATATATCTTTTTATTGCCATTAATTTTTTTTGGGCTCTTTTAAATGGTGAATTTCACAACGAGTTAATTTTTACTCTCGCAGTCCTTTCCCGTGTTTCACTCATCATTTTTTTGTTGCAACTAATTCCTCACGGTAAATAGTTTTTACATGCACTACTTTCTTGTCAAGTTTTATCCCATTTGGTTCGTTTTAAAGACAGAATTGAGATGCCAACACTCCGACCAATATGTGATAAACAAGTACAATAATCAAGAAAATCCATGAAAGTGTGAGTTAATGGAACTCATGAGTCAAACATGTAGGTAGAAACAACTAATCACATATCAATGACTCCAAGCATTATAAATCACATAAATGAAATGATGATGCATATCAAAACACTATGAAATCGTCACATGGATATGGAATGGAATTGTGACTCAATCATCCTCAATGTCCATCCATAAATGGTGTACAACAAAATACAAAACTCTTTTTGACTTTTTCCAAAAAATGTAACAAAATAAAATATTTTTTCCTTTTTCATATTTTTCTAAAAAAATGAAAATATTTTTGTATTTTTCAAAGAATTTCAAAAATAAAAAACTACTACAAAAATAATACACACTAGCAACAGGAAAAAAAATATCATTATGTAAATCAACCTATGCTAGAAAACAAGTCTAAACCTCAATCGTTAGGCGTGGTGGAGTTTTCCAAAGGTGGTAACATCCTATGAAAAACTTCTATCAAATCATGTGAAGTCTTGACCAAAAACTATACCATCTCCCTGATATGTGCAAACTCTCTCGTATAATCATCCGGAGCATCATTTGTGGATGCGTGTGGGTGAACACGTGTAGTAAAAAAATGTGACACATGACCCAACTTAAAACAAAACTCGCTAAGATTTTGTCTTTTCTTGCAGTTTGTGCAAAAATAAATAGGCCTAGGTTCACCTCTCTCAAAACGTCTACGGCGCACTCTCTTATCAGGTACAGGACGCCTATGTCAGTTGGTTTAAGAGCCATATGGATCTATCATAAACTCGGGAACCAGCTCGGGTGAAACGTGGAAAGTGGATTCATCGTCATGACCTATTCCTTATCTCTCAACATCACCCAAAACGGGACTGAGAACCATCTTTCCAACCTTTTTAGATGCGTTCTCTAAAGGGAATTTGAACTTCTGGGCAAGTTTTATATCACTCTCGAGTTGGGATACACGTATCGTCAGACTAGACATCGTGTTGGTCAAATCACTCTTTTATCGATTTAAAGCAATCAACTGTTCACTCTAAGAAACCTCTACTTTCTCGAGTTGACTTGCTTTTACCTCAAACACCCTCGAAATCTCTAACTCTCTCTCCAAATATCTCACCCCAAGACCTAACTCCTTATTCAAATTCTTAGTCTTTAAGATCTCGACGTACAAATCTCTAAACGCAATTTGGATCTCACTTTTATCTCCACTTTCACACTCACTATCATCCTCACTCAAAATAGTCAAACTATCCTTCTCCTCGGGGGTCTCATGTGCACAAGTATCCTCATCGTCGTGGGACAAACTAGGTGTGCACACGTGGCTAGCTAAAAATGCAAAAAACTTACCATGTGAAGACTCATCCCCGTAATCATTCACCTCATTCTCACTATTTCTAAGATTGGTTGGCATGGCAATTTTCTTTACCTTTCTCCTTAGCCTAGTGGGACACTCAAAAGCTCTATGAACTCTCTCCTCACACTTAAAACACTTCTCTTCCTCCTCTTTCTCACTTTCTTTCTCATAGATCTTTTTGGCCTTATTTTTATTTTTCTCAAAATCTTTTGTCGAAAGAATTTTGTTTTGAAAATTTGAGAAACTTTTTAAAAAAAATCGCAACCATAGCCATATCAAAATTAACCTCACCCCCAGAGTCAGACTCACAAACTTTCATTTTATTTTTCTTTGCTCTTATGGACACTTCTTCTCCCTAGGATCTAAGTGCTATCTCTCTATCCTTAGGCTTGACAATGTCAGGAAACATGTCAATTTTATATGTCTGGAGGTCTTCTATCAGCTCTTCTAATTTTAAATTTCCAAAATTACCTAAGGTATTAAAAATAGTCACTTTTGAGATAAAACGTTTTGGCAGCGATCGAAAAATCTTTTCAACCACTCGTGCATTAGGTATGGGCTCACTAAGATTGAAACTAATGTTGACAATGTCAGATAAACGTACGTAAAAATAATCAAAACACTCACATTCAAGCATGGCAATCGAATCAAATTGAGTAGTTAAATTTTGAATTTTAGACTCTTTGTACACATTAGTGACTTTGTGGGTAAGTTGTAAATGTCCCACGTTTCTTTTGACATTGCACACCATAATATGTCGAAACTCCTCAGGAGTGACAACAGCAAAACTTACACTCAGCCCATGTGAATTAAAAGTGCTCCATTTAAATAAATCCTCAGTCCAGATAGTCATAGGTTTTAAAGATGTTACGTTATTTATAGTGGTAGTGAGAGGAGTCCAACCTCTTTCACAAACTACCAAAATACGCAAACTAATAGCCTTTAACTATGATTTCATACGTGCTTTTCAGTAGGCATAATTAGACTATTAAAAAATGGGCATCCAATTATATAAGTGCTCCATTGGAAAAATTGCTATCTTCCACAAAAAATATATTTTTAAAAAAATCAATATCACACAATTTTTGTGGAAATAGGAATACACAATAAATTAGTGTAACCTGCTCTGATACCAATTTAAGAATGTATGTGTGATAGTGATTAAACGAAATTTCCAAATTTCTAAATTAACCTTATTTAATCGGAGTCACTTTTAAATCAAATTTTATTCGACCCTAAAAAATGCACCTACGTGTGGAAAAATCAAACCAACATAAATAATTGTTGACACACAAATTTCAGGAAAAAACCCATTTTGGATAAAACCTTTTATTTCACTAGAATACTTATAATGAAATCTATAATGGATTAACCTCAGTAAACCCACATAGGCCGCAACCTAATTCAGCAATACCTCCATGCGAACTGCTGTTCAGTCAGCCCAGGAACACCCACGAGTACTCCTTATTGACGCGCATTCGATCAGCCTAGTGCCTCCTTCAAGTGGCATCTAAATCAGTAGTAGATATATTCTCTACAAGAGAAACTTAAGCAAAGATGTGTTTTTATGTTCCAAAACAATTCACATAAACTATTGGGATCTTGTGAATTTAATACAAAAGCATTAAAACCCTAAAAGTGAGAAGACAATGATTCCGCCAAAGCAGTTTTCATATCTTATAAAAACGCAAGTCTTCTTAAGAAAAACAGAGTTTTTTAATATTCTATATAAAAAAAATCAAAGCATCACGTCGCTCGAACGAGTTGTTAGAGTTGCTCGAAAGATGACACATGTCGTTCAAATGACTTCACACGACATAAGGATGTCACTCGAACGAAGTCCCTCTGTCGCTCAAACGAGATATTAAAAATAAATATTTTTTGTTTCATCAAAAAATAGTCCGCCTCAACACTTCAAAAAAAAAATTTAACGAAAAACTCCGCTTTAACACTTAGAAAATATTTTGTAAAAATATCCCAACACTCTAAGTGAACCACTAAAGTACTTAAACATAACCTTACCACAACTAATCTCGCGGAGGCTTGAATGTTGAAGAACTTTAATATTAGGATCACTCTTGATCCTGAAATGATCTTGAATAATTCTTCGACGATTGTAGTGGTATATGACATACTCTAATGTATCGATGATTATTAAAATAATGTCCCTACACAATTGATATAGAAAACTATAAGTTAACCTAATATTTCATGTTAGGGCATTTTTGTAATTTGGTAAAAGTCTAAGGTTTATTTGAAATTTTCATTTATTCAAGGGACTAAGGGGCTGAATAGGGTGGGATTCTACATTCTTTCCACCTAAATAAATTCTTCCTCAAAATTACCTTTTAAAAGTGCGGGATATTTATATCTCATAACGTCTTCTATTTCCTATGTGGCTTCATCAACTCTATGGTTCCGCCAAAGAACTTTGACTGGTGATATGGTTTTTCATCGGAGAATCATTCCTTATCGGTCGAGAATTTCAATAGGAATTTCCTCAAATTCGTTGTTGGGTTCAACTGTGATACCTGGCCAAGTAATGATCTTACTTGGAACAGGGATATGCTTTTGTTATTGCGAAACATGAAACATCTCATTGAGATTAGATAATTTGGGAGGTAATTCTAGATGATAATCTAATGGTACAATAACTTTACTCTCTTTCCAAATTGATTTATCTCCTTCCTTGGAGATACTCGTAAGAACACTTGATTATTTACTTAAAATTCTACGGGATTTTGACGAGTTCTTTTGTCGACTTTGGGGTGAATGTAACCTTTTACAAATAAGGTTTTTGTTTTCTATGGTTTTAGTGATGATCTTGGGTCCAAGTGTGTGATTTTCTCCTGATTCATTGTACCATAAAGGCGAACATTAGGGTCCTCTATAAAAGGCTTCATACAGGGAGGTCTGAATGCTGGTTTGATAGCTATTATTGTAGGAGAATTTGATCAAGGAAAGATGATTATTCCATGAACCTGGAAGTCTAATGTGTAGATTCATAACATATATTCGAGAGTTTGAATTACCCATTCAGATTGTCCGTCGGTTTGAGGATGAAAAGTTGTGCTTAGGTAGAGTTTGGCTCCTATGGAAATTCGTAAGGCTTGCTAATTTTTTTTATAAATCTAGGGTCTCAATCAGATATGATGGAAATAGCAATGCCATGAAGTCTAATAATCTCTTTGATGTAAAGTTTACTCAATCTTTGGAAGAATTCGGTGGATCTTATTAGTAGAAAATGGGCGGATTTTATAAGATGATCAATGATAACTGATCGAGTGGAAATGCGAGCGTCCGTGTAATACGCTAGTCGTTGTTATCGGCTTCCAACCTCAATACAAAAAAAACTAAACTTGTAACTACACTCGTAAAGAGTATAGTGGCGAGTCTGGGTATCGAATCCACAGGGGATGGTTGATAGAATTTAATTGATTTATTACCTCTAAAGAAAAAATGAAAAAGATGATGATGGTTGAATAGGAAAATAAATAAGTAAATAAAGAAGTTAAATTAATTAAGATTAATGAGAAAGTAGGTTGTAATACAATCCCCCCTAACCCTAGTAATTTACAGTATGGAAACCTAGAATTGTAAATTATAAATTTGAATGAATCCAGTCTTTATAGATCCTAAGCATTACACATATGAAGGATCTATCCCTCATCATATGAAATCAAAGGTAAATATAAAGCGGTGATAAATAATTTTACGCACATCGTATTCTTAAACATCCCAAGTACCTAGGGCAAGAGAGATTAAATGATCTACAATGGTTGTAAAATTGTTTCGTACGACTCTTTCAAATTTTTAATTTAAATTTTATTTTCTACATAAGTAATTTACATTGGGATGGGTTCATGCATCCCAACCCTTAAAAACTTAGCTAGGCATGATTTTATTAAATGAAAATAAATTCATAACAATGCATGTAATTGTGGATCTAAGAAACATGGTAAAAATAAAAATTACAAAACAAGAAAAGATGATTAAATGAAAATAAAAATTGAGATTAACTAAGAGAATGGAATTTGATACTTGAATTGAATTGAAGAATTGCTACTTGAAATCTGCACTAGATGAACTTGAATCCAGAATCCTACTTGTTCTTCAAACATACAAACTAGGGTTTTTCTAAGAATATGAAAAACTAAAAAGGATTTCTAAAAAATGACTTTCTCTCCCTAATATTTGAGTCCCCCCTTGAATGAGTTAGGGCTTGGTCTTTTATAGCACCAAGTTGGACGAATTTTGCATCAAATTTCGCTTGTGGCACAAGTTTTCCAAGAGTTTCACTGCTTTAAATGCATAATTAATTGCCTGGATTTCGCATGACCGGACCCGGATCGGTCCTGTTCCATCCGGATCGGTCCTGTTTCATCCGAATCGGTTTGGCTTCTGGTCCATTTCTCTTCATTATCGCGCAACTTCAAAACATCGTAACTTGTTCACCGTAGCTCGGATTGAGGTGCCGTTTTTTTCCAGTGTTCTTGTAATTTAGATATATTCAACTTTCTAGTTGACCCCACCTCCTGAATAAGGCTGAAAAATTACGAAAATTCCCTTCAACTCTCCTTTTCTTGGTTTCTTTCACTGTTTTGAGTTCTCTTTCGCACCAATTTGCATGAAATACCTGTAAAACACATGAGAAATATACAAAACACGAAATACTTGCCAAAAGAGGTTAGTAGAATAAATACGAGACAAATCCAAGCTATTTACACTACATGGGATCATAAAAATATCAAAATTAAGGGGATAAATGTGAAGAATATGTGCCTAATCACACCCCCTAACTTAGAACTTTGCACATCCCGAGAAATGTAAAAGAAATTAGTTTAAAGTTCAAGTCTTGAAAATTCTTTTATTGGGATAGAATAAGCGATTGCATTTAGCATATGCAACAAGCCTTTAAACCCCTAGGTTACCCTAGTAGGACGAGTTTTGTCTCGTGAGGGTTTGGAGTGAATATACCCACAAAATTCTTTATTAACTGAAATAAATATCAAAATATTTAAAAATTGTACAATTTAAACTTTTCGAAAAATAATCACCATAAGTTCATATTCAAATGTCTCAAACCATAGTGTGTGTGTGCAAAGCCAGAAATTAAACCTCAAATTTCCACCGATTGAGCATTACATTACTTTTCAAAAATTCGTTTTGATTCAAATTCTTACGGATGCACTCACAAACGAATCACTCGGATTGTGGTTATATTCTCTCGGTATGCATGATATAAAGAGTAAATATAATGGACACAAATTCACGCATACAAAATTGAAAAGAAGGAAATATATGGTGAAAAGATCTCATCATCAGAATACAGTTATTAGGAAACGGGAAACATCATCTCTTAATCACACCATTTTAATCTCTTTTATTATCTTTTCATGTCTTATCTCTCCATGCAGTAATTAATTTTGCCATTCGGACTCGGTTAGGACTCTTCGGGTTAAAAAGTGTAAAGGGTAAAAATGGGAATGGATGGAATGTTCGGAATTGGAAAATATCCTTATGACGTTCATTAGTGCTTTTTTCGGGTATTTGATCATTTTTCTCTTTTCTTTTTTTTCTTTTTTCTTTTCACTATTTTTTTCTGTTTTTCACTTGCCCCTTTTTATTGCACAATTTGGACTTACTTGATGAATTTTCTCAATTTTCACAATTCCGGACTATTTGAGTTTTTTCGGATTATCAAACGAAAGGGAAATATTATATTAGGCTCAAAGTGGGTTGCAAAGGGATAATTTTTCACATCTTTTTATGGTCAATATTTTTGGGTAACAAACGAGGGCCTACTTCATTGTCCAAATTGCTCATCACATTACCATATGCATCTCGAGATTAATTAAGTTTAGAGATATATTTAGCACGAATTTCGAGACAATATTTCACACATTTCCCATAACCGATCAAAACAGAGGATTAAGATCATCAACGACTTATTAAAACACTGAAAATAACTTTGAGTTAATCATAAACTCGGATTGATTTAGAAACTCATAAAAAAATTGAAAGGCTCGAAATCTCACCGGGTTGGACTAATCTCCACACTTATTCGTAAAGTCATCAATTTTCTTTCAATGTCCATCTTTGGTCAATTTTGGCTTAGTGCAATTGAGATTTAACAATTTGAGACTTCAAACAGAATAAAGGTGACATTTTTGAAAAATTTAAATTCCAATTCTTATTTATTTTGAACAAAATTTTTTTTTCTAAAAAAAACACACACTTGGAAAGAACATGTGATCGAATCAATGAATCTAAATGGGAAGAATATCCCACACTCCCTAACTTAAATGTTGCATTGTCCTCAATGCGAATCAAGAACACAACATAAAGAGAGGAAAATAAAGATATTACCCAAATGGAGCGATCCCGATGAGTGCGAGTCCATTGAATCTACAAAACATGTTAGAACCAAGCATAACAAAAAAGAATAACAAAAACTTTAACTAATTACTCTAAATGCAACAAGACACTATATACCACCTATTCATGACTCAAAAATTCAATTAAAATCACCCCATACGCATCGGGGGTGCGACGACCTCTCATCTCTCTCCACAAATCACCCGACCCCTTTCTTTGGGTATGATGCGCTCCTTGTCTCTCCCGTCTTACCATCATAAGTGAATAGCCGGAACAAATTGGGCCCGTGCCTATAGATAAAGGAAAGACCGGGAGATGCATTATGATAAATCGGAAAAGGATCCTCTTGTTGTGTAGCACGTGAGTTGGTCTCTAAGTCGGACGAGATTTGAGTTGTATCTTCAAGTACCTCCGAAGACTCAAATGGTATGGGTGTATGTTTGGTAAGGAGGAATGCATCAATTCTATTGTCCCACTCGCTTTCTTCTAAATGACGAAATGAGGCCCAGAAAGATTGGACTTCATCATTGAGGCTTGCATCCACCTGTCCGAACTCGCTCTCAAACTCTGCTAGGCTCAACTCCTCTAGCTCTCTCTCTTGCTTCGTGTCCTCAACCTGCCTTTCGTGCTCACTCGCCGAATGATAGGGTGGTGTGGGTGGGTGGTAATCGAGGAGAAATGTATCGATAGTGTCCTGCCATTCTCTTTCCTCTAAGTATTTTGACGAGCCTCTCCCGACACACTCTGAATTTCCTCTTTCACTCTTGTTCATGGGCTCACTCATGCTCTCGAATGCATTAACTAAACATACCTCCCCTACCTTTCTCTCGATGTTGCAACCACTCCTCTCACTGTGCGCAACACAACCTTCCCCTAATGGCTCTTCCTTGTAAGTTCTTTCTTGCTCGTGTGCTTCCCCCCAAAAGATCCAACCCTCGCGGTTCCCCTTCATCACCCTCTTTCTTGGAATTATTAAAGATATTTGTTTTGAGGGTCATGTTCCCGAAAGTTAATTGCATACGCCCACTTCGGGTATTGGTAAGAGCATTAGCTGTAGCTAAAAATGGGCGGCCAAGGATAACGGGAACATGATTACTTGGGAGAATGGAGGGTTGTTCATCCCAAATGACAAAATCCACCGGGAAGTAGAAAGTGTCTATTTGGACAATCACATCCTCAACAATTCCCCAAGGAAGCTTCACAGAACGATCCGTGAGCTGGAGAGTCATATTTGTGGGCTTAAGGGCCCCCAGTTCTAGTTGCCTATAGATGGAATAGGGCATAATGTTAACACTCGCCCCTAGATCTATTAGAACTCTCTCGATTCGGTTCTTCCCCATGATACATGAAATAGTGGGTGCACCCGGATCTTTATATTTTAATGGAAAGTCACTCGACAAGACTGCACTGACATTTTGAGCCAAAGAGATGTTCTGGTTTACCTTTAGCTTGCGTTTCACCGTGAGTAAGTCCTTAATAAACTTAGCATACGCGGGAATTCTCTGTATAGTCTCGAGAAAAGGTAAATTAATTTTTACTTGCTTAAGGACTTCCATAACTTCATCACGGGAGGTCGTTTTGGAGTGAGAGACCAACCGTTGAGGGTATGGGGCAGCGGTGGGGGTGATGGCCTTGGGTCCACTAGTATTTCCTCCTCCTCACTCTCAATTAAAGGGGAATCTTCGGCCTCTCTTGTTCCAGGCGAAACCTCTTTATCTTTAGATGCATTGCGTGGGGGAGGTGACAAATCAACTACTTTTCCACTACGTAGAGTGGTAATAGCGCTACATTGCTCTCGATGGTCGTGGGATGTAGTGCCAACACTGGTTTGTCCTAAGGGAGGTCGTTGGCTTTGAGCAGGAAATTTTCCCTTCTCTTGGACATTGAATGCAGTTTGAAACCTTGAGATGCTAGTATGTATTTCATTGAACATTCGATCATACTTAGCATTGTTCTCCTTTTGAGATTGGATGAGGTGATTTAAGTTGTCCTCAAGAGATCGCCTCGGTGGAATAACATATGAACCAGGAGATGGTGATTGCATAGGGTGCTGCATATGTGTTACACCAGGATGATTCCTCCAAGATGAATTGTTCGCATTTCCCTGGGGTGTACTAAAATGTCCGCTAACCCCTCCTATAGCTTCCACTTGCTCAGTGTATATTGCCTTATAAGTGGGTATTGCCGGACATCCTTTGGTAGAATGACCCGTCGCACAAATGGCACACACCTCTTCTTTTTCAGCTGAGATATGTCCAGTAGCTTCTCTAAACCGAACCTCAAGGATGTCTCTTATCCTCTTTTCAAACTGATCAAGCCGACGGTCTAACAAAGTGTACTTGTCCAATTGATAAATACCGTAAGCTACAGGAGTGTTGGACACTTGTCGATGTATGTTTTGGCTGTTGGGGTAAAAAACATCCCATGATTGCATAGTCTCTGCTACGTATTTCAAATGAGCCTCAACATCGCTTGAGTCTAATTCCCAAAATGGTCTTTCGTACATGGTTTGAACAAGTTTTTTAGATGCTAAAGTAAGTCCTTGATGAAAGAACGAAATGAGATGATGTTTCTCAAACCCATGATGTAGGAAAGCGCTAACTAACTCCTGAAAACGTTCCCAACACTTATCAAAGGCTTCATTGTCATTTTGGCGAAAAGCTTGGATTTGAGCCTTGACAGAATTGGTTTTGTGTTGCGGAAAGAACTTTGAGAGAAACTTAGTCTGCATATCTCTCCATGACAGAACAGAATTCGGGGGTAGAGACCATAGCCAGGTCTTAGCTTTATCCTTTAAGGAAAAAGGGAAAAGATTTAATCGGATAACATCTTGTGGGCAGGCTTGATCACCAAACGTCTCACATGTATCTTCGAATTCTCGAATATGGAGATATGGCTTTTAATAATCCATACCATGAAATGTAGGAAGAATTTGAATCATCCCATTACGAAAGTGGAACTGACCGTCATTATACGGGAGTAAAATGCAACCAGGGGTAACAGTTCTTTCTGGAAATAAAAGGTCTTTAATGGGAAGATATGGTATCTCTTCCTCTCCAGCACCAACACCAACACTACCGTGCACCGACATATTGCTACCTAATGATTCAGAACCCTCACTCAGTGTTTGACTTAAAAGTGTGGAATGTCGGTAGTATGAGAATTGTCAGAGTTAGCTTTAGCAAGGGGATTTTTGTGAAATTAGGTTGGAGACAACAAAGGAGTTTGCATGAGCAACTTATGAAAGATGAGATGAGATTTTTTTTTTATGAAGTAGTCAGTCAATTATAATCTATAACAAACACTCCCCGGCAACGACGCCATTTTGATCGAGTGGAAAAACCGAGCGTCCGTGTAATATGTTAGTCGTTGTTATCGGCTTCCAACCTCAATACAAAAAAAACCTAAACTTGTAACTACACTCTTAAAGAGTATAGTGGCGAGTATGGGTATCGAATCCACAGGGAATGGTTGATAGAATTTAATTGATTTATTACCTCTAAAGAAAAAATGAAAAAGATGATGATGGTTGAATAGGAAAAAAAAAGTAAATAAAGAAGTTAAATTAATTAAGATTAATGAGAAAGTAGGTTGGAATACAGTCCCCCTAACCCTAGTAATTTACCGTATAGAAACCTAGAATTGTAAATTATAAATTTGAATGAATCCAGTCTTTATAGATCCTAAGCATTACATATATGAAGGATCTAGCCCTCATCATATGAAATCAAAGGTAAATATAAAGCGGTGATAAATAATTTTATGCACATCATATTCTTAAACATCCCAAGTACCTAGGGCAAGAGAGATTAAAAGATCTACAATGGTTGTAAAAAAATTTTGCACGACTCTTTCAAATTTTTAATTTAAATTCTATTTTCTACATAAGTAATTTACATTGGGATGGGTTCATGCATCCCAACCCTTAAAAACTTAGCTAGGCATGATTTTATTAAATGAAAATAAATTCATAACAATGCATGTAATTGTGGATCTAAGAAACATGGTAAAAACAAAAATTACAAAACAAGAAAAGATGATTAAATGAAAATAAAAATTGAGATTAACTAAGAGAATGGAATTTGATACTTGAATTAAATTGAAGAATTGCTACTTGAAATCTGCACTAGATGAACTTGAATCCAGAATTCTACTTGTTCTTCAAACATACAAACTAGGGTTTTTCTAAGAATATGAAAAACTAAAAAGGATTTCTAAAAAATGACTTTCTCTCCCTAATATTTGAGTCCCCCCTTGAATGAGTTCGGGCTTGGTCTTTTATAGCACCAAGTTGCACGAATTTTGCATCAAATTTCGCTTGTGGCACAAGTTTTCCAAGAGTTGCACTGCTTTAAATGCATAATTAATTGCCTGGATTTCGCATGACCGGACCGGTCCGGACCCGGATCGGTCCTGTTTCATCCGGATCGGTTTGGCTTCTGGTCCATCTCTCTTCATTATCGCGCAACTTCAAAACATCGTAACTTCTTCACCGTAGCTCGGATTGAGGTACCGTTTTTTCCAGTGTTCTTGTAATTTGGAGATCTTAAACTTTCTAGTTGACCCCACCTCCGGACTAAGGCTGAAAAATTACAAAAATGCCCTTCAACTCTCCTTTTCTTGGTTTCTTTCACTGTTTTGAGTTCTCTTTCGCACCAATTTGCATGAAATACCTGTAAAACACATGAGAAATGCACAAAACACGAAATACTTGCCAAAAGAGGTTAGTAGAATAAATACGAGACAAATCCAAGCTATTTACACTGCACGGGATCATAAAAATACCGAAATTAAGGGGATAAATGTGAAGAATATGTGCCTAATCAATAACTCATATTGTATTGAATATTTAAATGTTCAGGTTAACCGCTAAAAATTCCATGGTTATATGATCTCATTTCCATTTTGGGATGGGGATTGGTTGGAGTAATCCACTCGGATGTTGATGCTCAATCTTCACTTGTAGGCAATTTAGACACTTTTCTACAAACTGTACAATATATTTCTTTATATCGGGCCGCCAATAATGTTGTTTGAGAGTTTGATTTATTTTGGCGCTTTTGGGGTGAACCAAGAATTTTAGAATGGTGAGCTTCTTGCAATATTTCTTCTCGTGATAAGGATACGAGGGGAACACATACTCAATTTTTGAATTTTAATCCTCGCTTGGGGTCCAAAGTCCTATCTTTTTTGGGGTGGCTGTTTTGATAATTTTGCTTCTGGAGATGTAAAAATTCATCTTGGTCTTAGTGGACAGTGATTTTCTTATGAATAATGGGGCAAGGGACAATGTTTTATTGAACAACTTGGTTCTTTGAGGGGTCTCGTTGTAGATAGTAATCTCCAATGGTTTGTAAGAATACAAACATACTATAGAGGCTTCCTTGGGATTTGTCTCTTAAGGCATCATCAACTACATTACTTTTTTCGGGATGGTAGAGTAAGTTAAACTTACAATCCTCTAAAAATTCTATCCATCGTCTTTGCCAAAGGTTAATATCTTTTTGTGTGAAGATGTACTTACGACTCTTATGAGTATAAAATACTTGAAAATCTTCTCCATATACATATCATTTCCAAATTTTCAGGGCAAAGACTATTGCTACAAATTTCAAGTAATGTACCGATCACTTTCCCTTGTTGCATTAACACATAACCAAGTCCTTATAGAAAAACGTCGGTATAAACATCGTATTTATTATTACTGGAAGGGATGCTTAGGAAGACGACAGTGGTTAACTTTTCTTTTAAGGTACAAAAGTCTTGTTCACATTCAGGTGTTCATAAAAATCAGACATCCTTTCTGTTCAACTTCATTAAAGGTAGGCTAATTCAGGAAAATCCTTCCACAAAGCATCGATAGTAATAAAAAAATACAAGAAAATTATGTAGTTTCGTGATGGTGGTAGGTTGAGTTCATTCAAGTACTGCAGTAGTTTTAGTTGGATCTACTTGTATACATATTTCAGTGACTACATGTCCAAGGAACATTACCTCTTTCATGAGGAAATCACATTTACTCTATTTTTCATAAAGTTGATGTTTGCAAAGAGTTTCCAACATTATACATAGATGATCTTCGTGTGTTGCCCCGGTCTTGGAGTAAATTAATATGTGATCTATAAAGACGATCACAAATTGATTCAGGAAAGGGAGAATTATTCCATGCATTAGGTCCATGAAAGCGGTAGGGTCATTTGTCAATCCAAAAGACATGACCAAGAATTCAAAATGGCCACATCGAGTTCGAAAAGAGATTTTGGATATGTAAGGAAATGATTCTATAAATGTCCATTTTAGAATCTAGGAATTTTTTAAGCGTTGTAGATCACAGCTAGTATGTCTGATACCATTACATTCGGCACATCAACTCGACCATCCCTGATGGCCTCGATCCGAAACCAGAGTTTCATGCACCCATCATCTCCATGCGTGCATAGTCCATTATCAACGAGCAACATGCAATATGCATCTTCAACATTCCAAAAACTCCACTCGCATTTATTGTAAAATAATTAATATGGAGTTCTTAATGGTTACATAATTATTTAAGAATTTTTATGAAATATTTTTTGAGGTTTTAAAATGTTTTCCTTGGTAGAAAGATTTTTTTTCTGAGTGTTGAGGCGAGAAACATTTGTTGCTAATGTCGTTCGACCGACAACACACTATCGTTCAAACAACAAATGGCTGTCGCGCGAAGTTGTTCAAGCGATATATCATTTCGTTCGAGTGACAGCCCTTTATCGGTCAAGTGATGCACCACCTTTATTTTTGTATAAATAGAAGTGTTCAACATACACGTTTCTCAAGTCATTTGCACCTACGCTTACAGTAGAACTGCTCGTTTTTTAGACATCATCTTTTAAGGTTTTAACCTTTTTTATTCACAAATTCTTCTCAAATACATATGTGAATCTTTATAAACCCTAGATTAATTGTTTTACTCATCTGGAGTATTCTTGTGTAGAATAAAGTTGTTCTCCATTACTGACTTGGAGCTCTTGCGGGATCTCTTGTCGACGATTATGAACCAACGCCTGCAAGTATTCGTGTGTCAATTTGTATTTCTCTGTATCTGTAAGTGTTACAAGATATAGTAGAATAAAAAAAGGTTTTACCCCTTTTGGAGAATTTTCCTTATATTTGTGATTGTGTTCATACTTGAATTTATTGTATTCATCAATCACAATTAGTTGCAAGAGTTAGTATTTTGGGGACTAAAATTGGAATTTAATTAATCAAGTATGTCTATTGATTGTTGGCACACTCTCAAATTGGTATCAGAGCTTATTTAAACTCTAATCACATTCATAAATTAATATTAAAGCCTATTACACAATTATACCGTGTAATTTTTCGACAAAAGTTTCCTGGATATCAATTCTGTTCTAAAAATTAATTTTTGAAAAAGTGCAATTTCAATGGAAAACTTGTATAATCGAGTACCAATTTTTGACGAGAAAAATTACGCATATTAGAAAGCCCGTATGAAATCCCACTTAAAGTCCATAGATGAACGTGTTTGGGTTATGAGTGAAAGATGGTGGATGATGATGCTAAGATTCAGCACCACCAGATAAGTGATGATGAGCTCAAGAAGTAATAACCATGGCAGCCATAGAGATGTATGTGTGTAAGTGTATAGAACGGGATGAGTATAAGAGGAATAAGATAATGATGTATAGTGGTTCAGCTAATTAGTCCTACATCCACTTTGAGTGTGTGATCCACTAAGTATGGGCACTAATGGCCTTAGATACAATGCACATAATCTCACTCTCTCTCTCTCTCTACTGTGTGTACAAGCATAGTTTTAGATAGGGTTACAATTATCGATCCCTTTGTAGGGTTATAGATGACAATTATATATAGGTCTTGGGGGTTGTAGTATACCCCCCAAGCATGCATGGTGCATATGAATGATGATCGAGCCAATCTCCTGGTGACATATGTGGGTCCCACCTGTGACTAATGATGACATAATATTCCCTCACGTGAGGGGATGATATTGTTATAATGGTCTTCCACGTGCCATATGATCCCCACGCGCACTGTTCAACGCGTCTCCCACATCACGTGCTGTGATGATGTCACCCTCGGCCAATGACACGAGGCCGAGGGCAAAGTTCCTATTGGCAATGAGTCAAGCCTAATGCAGGCCTCGTACTGTCATATCCTCGTAGGGTCGTACGGATCACGATGATGGGGTTGGACCCTCGAGGGGTTTTCTGAGTTTTATGTGGGGTCGGCTCCCTAGAGGGTCATCTGGACCTGATGAGGGGTCGGCCCCCTGGAGGGTCGTTTGGACCTGATGAGGGGGCCGACCCTTTGAAGGGTCGTCTGAGACATGATGAGGGGTCGGGACCCTGAAGGGTCATCTGATATTAGTTACGGTATCATCTTTCCCTCGTCCAGGTAGAGGATGCCCTCGGCTCGTCTGAGGGTATATATGGGTATATCAATCACCCCCCAGCCCTTAGCCATCGAAGTTATTGAGGTAGCTGAGGGATAGTGTTGCTTTTGAGATGAGTGTATGATCAGTTTAGTGAGTGACACCCGTCAAGCTGATATGACACCTAGGCAGATATCCATTGTTGTTCTAGTTTCCAAGGCATGGCGGTTGCACACTTTTCTTGGGACTTTGTGCCCTAATAATGCCTTCCTCATGGGCTGTGTTCTGCCTTGGTTAATGGGCCCACACATTAGCAAGGTATTTAAAAAAAATTTGAAATAATTTCCTTTCTTCTTCTTCGCGCCCTAACTCTCTCTCTCTCTCTCTAGCTTCTCACCAGCTTCCACAGCCATTTCTGCAACCATTCCGTATTGAGCTTCATTCAGCCATTTCTTTCATCTTCAGGTACCTTTATTTGCTATAAATTCCATTTTTATTCTTCATTTTCATTTCATGCATTGGGGTTAATGCCCCCTTGTAGTGTTTCTAGGGTTTCCTTGTGTTTTTCGATCCCTTCTCCGACAAATCGAGTTCTTTCCTTTCTTGAATGTTCTTGATCAAAACCTTTTACTTCTTTGGTTTTGATCCAAAAGTCCAACTTAGTCAACTACCAACTTGCATGTAATCGGCTTAGTTAAATTTTTCAAAGTGTAGGGTCTTCGCCTTAATTCTTAAGAGGCTTTACGATTTAGCTGAGGAATTCCCATCTCTGAGAGAGAAGTTCTTCATAGAGATCAGACGAATAGAGGAAGAGGATGAGAGGAGACGAGGGGCCGACCCTAATTGGGTACGACCCATTTTTCCCATTCCATTAGCCACTATCGTACCCCCTGAGTCTAACGGGTCGTCCGATCATCCATCCAAGAGCCAATCGTGCGAGGGAGAGATGGATCAGAGAGCGTCGTCGCCATTAGGTTCCAGCCCTTTTTGGAGGGGGGAGACATTCAGTCTCATCCCAGGCTGACAGGTCGAGGGCACAGAACTTTCTGAGGATGTCCCTATAATAAAGTTGTTCATACATGCATTTCAAGTAGTCTTTCCCGATGGTCCCCCAGTGGTTGGGGGATCTGAGAGAGATGAGGACGACAGTGAGGGCTCCTCCGAGGGTGATGATAGTCAGGTTGACACTTCAACTCCTTCCACTTATGTGTCGTCAGTCAAAGACCGTTATCTCTTAGTATGGAGGCATCTCTTTGGCATTCAACACAACATAAATATGAGAGTTCCCTCTGAATCTAAGAAAGTCTTTGAGGGTAACGAGGGAGAGATCGCTGTCTATGAGCAAATGTTAAGGGTCAGTGTTAGGTTCCCTCTGCACTCGTCCATAGTCAATATCTTCTCTGCCCTTGGGGTTGCCCCTTCCCAACTTCTCCCTAACTCATGGAGGACTATTCTTAGCTACATCTCCCTTTAGAAGAATTCATTTATCGATGAGCCCTCGGCCTATGTATTCCTTGCCTATTACAACATCACCTCATCGTCTAAACAGCCCGGGTACTTCCATTTGGGGGCCAGGAAGTTTGACAAAAAACTTCTCCAGGTGTCTCAGACTTCCAATCACGACTCGAAGAAGAGGTATTTCTTTATCTTAGGGGATTGGGAATTCCCCGTCGAGGCAGAGCCTGTGGAAGATCGCCCGAGGGTACCCAGGTTATGGTCCAATCCCTCAATGAAAGCGCGCTCAAACGCTGGACTTAGCTTGGAGGAGAGGGTCATTATTGACTATCTGAGAGAGCGAGGGAGAGAGGGTGGACTTGCAAAATTTAAAGATTTGATGACCCCTCGTCTCCTCAAAGAAGTTGGTCTGAGGATCGGCCCCTTGAGAGAACTATGTGAGTAGTTGTTCGTTCAATCTTCGATTTTTTCCAAGTGTTTCATCTTTGCCTCTGTATTTTTCTGATGTGTCGTCTCCTTTTCAAGTCATCCTGCAAGTATTTCTGACCATCTTTGGGAAATGACTGCCCCGAGCTTACTGTCTCGTCTGGGCAAGAAGAAAGGCAAGGACCCTCAGCAGGCTCCAAGGAAGTCAAAGGCCGTGGGGCTGACACCTGTTGAACCGTCTGCCGATAGCCATAAAAGAAAGGGCCCCGAAGTTCCTAATAACCCTCGGCCGGATTCAAGGACGAGGGCGAGGGTGGATGCGTCTGAGGGACTGGATCCTCTTCCATCATAGGGGCTTTTTGGTCCGAAAACTTAACATTCTTTAAGGCTAAGCCCTCTTTCCTGATAGCCAATCTGAGGGCGGCCAAGGCTTCTATGTTCGCTGCCCCCTCGGCCGCCGACTATGACTTCATGTCAAAGATGCCCCGGCTAAGGTGTATGACTATGGACTTCAAACTCTGGCCTAGGTATTTGTTTTTGCTTTATTTCCTTAGTTGCATTTTTCACTAATTGTTTCCTCGGCCCCTTAACAAGTGTCTTTTTCTGTGCAGTCTGTTTGTGCCTTCACATCAGCTACCAAGTGGATGGCTGAGAACCAATAGAAATTTCATGATGCTGAGAGGGCCATTCAGCACGAGGCTGACTTGCAGACCGAGATCGAGACTACAAGGGCCGAGTTGGAGAGCGAGAGGACCAAACATGCAAGGGTCCTGGACGAGCTGATGAAGCAGCATGATGCAGATTTGAAGGCCAAAGATTTACTTATTAAAGAGAAGAATGAGGCTTTGATCAACCTGGGGGCTCAATTCAAGACTGAGCTTGAGGGGGTAGTAAAGAAAGCCAAGGCCGACGCTGTGGAGGCCTACAAACTCTCAGACGAGTTTCAAGGCTTCGGTCTTGAGTACTTAGAGAGGGGAATTAGGATGGCCTGTCGGTGGGTCATCCTTAAGTTCAGTGATGCAGTATCGTATGTCCGCCCCTCTCTTGAGGCAGTTCAACTGGATGATCCGCTTATTGCTGAAGCCTTAGCTCAAGTGGAATCTCAAGTGCATGTAGAAGGTACTGGCACGTCTGAGGCTTAGCTTGTCTTTGTCGTAGAAGAAACTCCCATTGATGTTGAGGCCTTGCCCTCTGATGGTTCTCAATAGGGTGGCTGTTTGTTGTCAATACCCTCTTTATGTACCATATTTTTGTACCTTACTTTTGTTGGACAAACATTAACATTTTGTAATACAATGCATCTTTCTGTCTTCTGTGCTTGTCTTTTGTACAACCTACCTTGTGATGTTTTTAAATTAACAATCTCACTAACCCCTCCCTCGTCTTTCTTGAGGGTAAATCAGGGGTCGTCCCCACCATTTTCCCTCATCATAGCCAAGGGTGGTATTACACCAACTTAATGGTTTTTTAGATTTCAAGTCCCCCCGCATCTTTCTTGAGGGTAAATGAGGAGTCGTCCCCACCATTTGCCCTCATCATAGCCGAGGGTGGTTTTTCACCAACTTAATGGTTTTAAATTTCAAGTCCCCCCTCGTCTTTCTTGAGGTTAAATGAGGGGTCATCCCCACCATTGACCCTCATCATAGCCGAGGGTGGTTTTTCACGAACTTAATGGTTTTTTAGATTTCAAGTCCCCCCTCGTCTTTCTTGAGGGTAAATGAGGAGTCGTCCCCGTCATTTACCCTCATCATAGCCGAGGGTGGTTTTTCACTAACTTAATGGTTTTAAATTTCAAGTCCCCCTCGTCTTTTTTTAGGGTAAATGAGGGATCGTCCCCACCATTGACCCTCATCATAGCCGAGGGTGTTTTTTCACCAACTTAATGGTTTTTTAGATTTCAAGTCCCCCTCGTCTTTCTTGAGGGTAAAAGAGGGGTCGTCCCCACCATTTTTCCCTCATCATAGCCGAGGGTGGTTTTTCACCAACTTAATGGTTTTAAATTTCAAGTCCCCCCTCGTCTTTCTTGAGGGTAAATGAGGGTTCGTCCCCACCATTGACCATCATCATAGCCGAGGGTGGTTTTTCACCAACTTAATGATTTTTTAGATTTCAAGTCCCCCCTCGTCTTTCTTGAGGGTAAATGAGGGGTCGTCCCCACCATTTGCCCTCATCATAGCCGAGGGTGGTTTTTCACCAACTTAATGGTTTTTTAGATTTCAAGTCACCCCTTGTCTTTCTTGAGGGTAAATGAGGGGTCGTCCCCACCATTTTCCCTCATCATAGCCGAGGGTGGTTTTTCACCAACTTAATGTTTTTTTAGATTTCAAGTCCCCCCTCATCTTTCTTGAGGCTAAATGAGGGGTTGTCCCCACCATTTGCCCTCATCATAGTCGAGGGTGGTTTTTCACCAACTTAATGGTTTTTTAGATTTCAAGTCCCCCCTCGTCTTTCTTGAGGGTAAATGAGGGGTCGTCCCCACCATTGACCCTCATCATAGCCGAGGGTGGTTTTAACGAGTATCACCCCAATCACACTAGAATTAATCAAGCACAA
Source organism: Sambucus nigra (assembly GCA_949130495.1). NCBI lineage: Eukaryota > Viridiplantae > Streptophyta > Magnoliopsida > Dipsacales > Adoxaceae > Sambucus > Sambucus nigra. The sequence goes on from OX422212.1 coordinate 541,045,285, forward strand.
AATGAGTGATCAATGTGACATACTCATTAACATTCCAAGTGTTCTGTTGGAGTAACACATTCATTATAAATGTGGTCCGATAGGAGTTTAAAAAATTATTGATAGTATTTCTTCAAATGATCTGCATTCCACGGGTTGGGAAAGGGTTCCCCTTATAGGTTTTCTAGTCTATAGGTCCCAGGGACAACTTCATTGATGACCCTATATGGTCCATGCCAATTTGGGTGGAGCTTGTTAGGATTATACCAAGTATTTTTGAGTACCAAGTCCCCCACTGCAATTGGCCTTTGCATCACCCTTTGGTTGTAAAACCTGACAGTCCTCTGCTGGTAGGCAGCTTGCCTTATCTCGGCATCTTCCCTTCTTTCCTCGATCAGGTCTAAGTCAAGTCTCCTCTCCTCCATGTTTCTCTGGGGGTCATACATTTGGACTCTATGGGTAGGAAACCCAATCTTGGTGGGATGACGGCTTTTGAGCCATAAGCCAGCATGAACGGGGTTTCTCCGGTAGAGGTCTTTCCCTTCATACTGTAGGCCCAAAGTATATCATATAACTCCTCAACCCATCTTCCTTTTACCTCCTCGAGTCTTTTCTTGATCACATCTAGGATTGTTCTGTTTGCTACTTTAGTTTGCCCATTGGCTTGAGGTCGGCCTGGTGATGAGAAGAATTGTCTGATACTCGCCCTTTCACAGTACTTCTCTAGAGATGTATTCTTCAATTGAGTCCCATTATCCAAAATGAGGGTGTTGGGGATACCATACCTACATATAATGTTCTTCCAGATAAACTGGAGATCTTCTGCTCGGTGATCGTTACTATCGGCTCCGCCTCCACCCATTTAAAAAAATAGTCAATTGCTACGATGAGGAACCGATAGTTATTGACGGCCCTAGGCAAGGGACCTACTAGGTCGATCCCCCCCACTGAAAATTTCCATGGGGATGTAATGGAGGTAAGAGGATAATGGAGCTGGTGAAGAATGGTGGCAAATCTTTGACATTTATCACACTTTTTTACATATAGCGTGGCATCTTTCCCCAAGGTCGGCCACTAGTACCCCTGGGTCACTACCCTCTTCGCCAAAGACCCGCCCCCAATGTGGCTTGAACATGACCCCTCATGCGTATCTTGTAAGATGTGTGGGACTTCAGATGGGTGCACACACCTAAGTAATGGGAGCAAGAACCCCTTTTTGTACAAGGTGCCTCCGATGACAGTGAATTTCGCAGCTCTGTATCTCAACTTCTTCCTTTCTTTCTTTGCTTCTGGCATCTCCCCCTCTTTAATGTATTTGATTACAGGGTCCATCCACGAAGCTTCTCTGTTGATATGTAAGAAAGAGCCAAGTGTTCCCTTAGCCTCTTCAATCGTTGGTCGAAGCAAAATTTCCACTGGGATTGTCCTCCTGATATATGTCCTAGTTGTCGAGGCCAGCCTAGCAAGTGCATTGGCCCAGACATTATCAATTCTAGGTATCCTATTCAATTTCACTTCTATGAAGCTCTTTAGTAATGCCTTTACCCTTTCAAGATATTTTGCCATTCTCTCATTCTTAGCCTCATAGGCTCCTAGTATCTCATTCACCACTAGTCTCGAATCACTATGGACCAAGACCTGACAGATACTAAGAGACTTAGACAAATAGAGGCCCACTATCAGATCCTTATATTCAGACTCGTTATTGGAGGCTTTGAAGTTGAACCTTAGGGCGTACTCGATGCTTTTACCATTGGGTGTTGATACTATCAGTCCAACTCCACTTTCGCTATCGCAGGATGACCCGTTAATGAAGAGGCTCCACATGGTCTTTTCCTCTGAGAAATTCCCCTCAGTGAGGGACCCCTGTCTAAATAGATATCTTCCCTCTTCATTTTCGGTCACTTTTTCTCTTGATGTGCTTATCTTCGCCTTTTCTGTGGGTGAGTCAACAACTCTGCCTTGCCGTGTATCCATCTCTTTGAGGGTCTCATCTTTAGCCTCATCATCTTCCCAAGTAAATGCAACCATGAAATCTGCTAATGCTTGCCCCTTAATGGCCATCCTTGGTTGATATACAATGTCAAACTCTCCCAACTCTATAGCCCAGGCGATTAGCCTCCTCAACTTTTCTGGCTTGTGCAAGACTTGCCTAAGAGGAGAGTCAGTGAGGATGACCATTGTATGGGACTGGAAGTACGGCTTCATCTTTCTTGATGCATGGATCAAGGCATAGGCTAACTTATCCATCCTTGGTTATCTTTTCTCTGCCCCTGGAGTGCTTTACTGTTGAAATATACGAGCTTTTGTACCCCGTCCTCTTCTCTCATAATGGTTACGCTGATGGCTAGGTACACATGTAGTCGTTCACCTTGTACTGGTCGTAACAACAGCAAGGGAGACCCTAAGTATGCCTTTAGCTCCTTAAAAGCCTGATCACACTCTTCGCTCCATTCAAAAGCTTTTTTGAGAATTTTGAAGAATGGTAGACACCTGTCTGTGGCCCTAGACATGAACCTATTCAGAGTAGCAACTCTCCTTATGAGTCTCTGAACGTCTTTAATGGTCTTGGGGGTCTTCATCTCTATGAGGGCCTTTATTTTCTCAGGATTGGCCTCAATGCCTCTTTGATTCACGATGAACCCTAAGAATTTCCCTACTCTAACCCCGAAGACACATGTGGCTGGGTTGAGCTTCATCTGATACTTATCCGTCGTGTTAAAGGTCCTCTCGAGGTCAGCCACATGATCCTCTGCTTTCAAACTCTTAGTCAGCATGTCATCTATATAGACCTCCATAGACTTCCTAATTTGGTCTTCAAACATTTGTTTATAAGGCGTTGATACGTTGCCCTCGCATTTTTTAGGCCAAAGGGCATGACCCTATAGCAGTATGTCCCCTTGTCGGTAATGAAGGCTATTTTCTCCGAGTCTTCAGGGTTCATGAAGATCTAGATGTACCCTGAATAGGCATCCATGAAGCTCATGAACTCATGACCTGCGGTAGCGTCTACCACCTGATCAATGCGGGGGAGAGCGAAGCTATCTTTGGGATAATGTTTGTTGAGGTCTGTGAAGTCCACACATATCCTCCACTTCCCATTCGCTTTTGGGACAATGACTGCATTGGACAACCACTCGGGGTAAATGACCTCTCTGATAAAATATGAATCTTCTAGCTTCTTGACCTCATTCCTGATGACCTCAAACTTTTACCAAGAATAAATTTTCCTCTTCTACTTTACTATTTTTGCATACTCTATTTTCTCCTTAGCAGTTTGATGAGGTCTTCTTCTATGTCTATCTTTCGAGCTTTGCCGACTTGGATGGTTTTTTCCGGCTCATCCTTATTGAGGATGATGGATTATACCTCTTACGTGCCTTCTCCTTTCTTTAGTTTTTTCTCATCCCTGGGGGCTAGGGTGTCAATGTTGTAGGTGGTTGTTGCCTTCTTGTGTGCCTCTCTTTCTTCGACGAAGTTGAAATACCATTCCCGCGTCGTCGTCAAGTCTCCCTAAACTTCCCTTACCCCGTAAGGGGTCGAGAATTTGATCATCTGATGAACCGTATATGGCACAGCTTCAAACCCCTTGAGAGCTACTCACCCCAGTATAACGTTGTAGGCTGAGAAAACATGTTCATCCATCACAAAGACGCTGACCTTCTTAGTAAGCCATCTCGGCCACTCGTCTCCCATCCGGACATCGACCTCATTCACTCCAAGGGGATGAACTTTTTCCCCACTAAACCCAATCAACAGATGATGGTATGGGATGATTCTAGCATGACTAAGCCCTAAGGATTAGAAGCACAACCAAACCATTAAATCTGCAGAACTACCCCCGTCTACCAGTATCCTTGGCACCTCACACCCGTGCACCCTAGTAGTGATGACGAGAGGGTCTTCGTGTGGGTCTAAGAGGCCTTTAAAGTCCATTCTTGAGAACCCCACTATCAGGGTGTCCAAGTCAACTTTCTTTCGCTTTTTTTACTTTGCTTCCAGAGAGGTTGAGTGCACAACTTTTGTCACTGCCTTGGCCTCAGCTACATGGGCCTTTCTGTCAGCGACCTCTGACCCTCCTCCTGCAAGACCCTCGGAGGTCATTCCCACTTCAAGTGAGATCATATTAAGCCTCTTGACAGGGCCTTGGTTGTCTCTCGGAGGGAGGTCAGGGGCATCATCATCATCTGAAGGGTCATCCCTTCGGTTTGGAGGATCTTCTCTACATGCATCACCTCTCTTCTTTCTGGGGTCATCCCCTCGGCCCCTCTTGAAGGCACTCTTATCAACATACTTCCTTGGCTTCCCCTCTATTAACATTTTTTCAATCTCATCTTTCAGAGAAAAGCATTTTTCTATCACGTGACCGTGGTCTTGGTGAAATTCACACCACAGGTTTTTGTTCCTCTTGTTGGGGGCTTCCCTCAACTTCTCAGGCCACTTCAGGGACCGGTCACTCTTTATCTCATTGAGAATATGTTCACAGCTAACCATTAGAGGGGTGTAATCAGCGAACTTGTCATTTGTAGACCTCTTCTTTCCCTCTTTGTTCTTCTTAGGGTACTAACCCCCACTAGTGCCTTCTTTTTCATCTTCATATTTTGTGGCCATCGCCTCTTCGACGTTCATCACCTTTCCTGTTGTTGGCAACAATTCAACCATCGTCCTCAGAGGGTCTTCAGCAAGCTTCCATAGCAGCTTCCTCTTCTGGAGTCCTCTAATGAGGGCGGTCATGGATATGCTCTCCTCATAGTCTTCCACCTCTAACTTTTCTTTATTGAATCTGGCTATGTAGTCTCTTAGACTCTCGTTCTTCCCCTGCTTAACATAGAGCAGGTGTTTGGTCTTCTTCTGTGGCCTCACCCCAAAGAAAAAATTGTGGATAAATCGGTCTACCAACTACTTAAAGTTTTCAATGGAGTTTTTTAGAAGAGACATATACCAGGCATGTGCAGCCCCTGTCAGAGTGCCAAAGAAGGCACGACACCTCATCTCATCTGAGATAGAGTATATATCTTCCGCTGATTAGTACATCTCAATATGATGGACAGGGTTGGTACTCCCGTTATACCGTGGGGTGACCACTGGCGGCTTGAACTTGTATGGTGTAAGGAAGTTGACTATCTTCTCCACAAAGGGTGAACCTACGGAGTATCCTCTCTGAAGAGGGTCCCGACTCTTCAAAATATCACCGATCTTATCCTTCAGTCATTGGATCGAGTCATTCCAGGGCCTCGTAGGGTCGTCTTGGCCAATGTTATCCCCCGCTGCCTCCTTGAGGCGGACGGATGGTTCTGCTACGGTAGGCCTGTGTCGACTGTTTACTTCTCCTTGATCATCGTTCTGTCCTTGGGGTCATCCCCCATTGGCTCAGCTATCTACTTCCTCTCTTCTGGACCTCCAACACTTCTCGACCAGGACAATTTTTCTCACAAGTCATTTACTGTTCGTAGACTCTCAAAGGCCGACCCTCTTCTCAGACGATCGAAAGAAGAGCCCCTCGGACGATCGTCAGGATTTTGCCTTCCACACTTCCCTCTGTTGTCCTGGAAAGATCGCACAGTATTATTGGAGACCTTATATGGCTCTCACCATTCGATGGGGCCTCCTCCCCCTGCAAATCATCATACCTATCTTCAGGGCAAGGGGTTCCTTGCCTCCCCAGGCGTAGATGCAGGGGGTCAGCAACATCCTTCCACCGCTATGAAGATGGCTGGTCTTTGCGTGGTGCCTGGGGTGGTCCCCTGGCCTCATGTTACCCCTGAGCTGTTGCCGGAGTAAACATCTCAGATGAGACTCCTGGTGGTCTTAGTATGTTTTATATTAGAGCTGTGAACTGCCCCTGCATGATCTGCTGGCTTGCTGCCAGAGACTTCAAGGCGGACGCCATATCATCCATCTCAGACTGAGGTAGAGGTTGACTGGAACTGGGTCCTACTCCACTTTTCGATGGAGGAAGAGGTGGTAGTGGCATCTCTTGTGCCATGTGTTTGAGCTATAGAGAGATGAAAGATTAAAAGACTGATGATCTTGAAAACCTTAATGGGTCTCTTTGAATGGTGAAACAGCTCCATAAAGGGGGAGATCTACATCACCACCAGAGTGCCCTGGTAAGGTCAAGCTGTATAAAGGAAGAGATGTCTTCTCGTTCCCACAGACGACGCCAAACTGATGATGCTAAGATTCAGCACCACCAGATAAGTGATGATGAGCTCAAGCAGTAATAACAATGGCAGCCATAGAGATGTATGAGTGTAAGTGTATAGAGGGGGATGAGTATAAGAGGAATAAGATAATGATGTATAGTGGTTCAGCCAATTAGGCCTACATCCACTGTGAGTGTGTGATCTACTAAGTATGGGCACTAATGGCCTTGGATACAATGCACATAAGCTCACTCTCTCTCTACTAAGTGTACAAGCAGAGTTGTAGCTAGGGTTACAATTATCGATCCCTTTGTAGGGTTATAGATGACAAGTATATATAGGTATTGGGGGGTGTATTATACCCCCCAAGCATGCATGGTGCATGTGAATGATCTAGCCAATCTCCTGGTGACACCTGTGGGTGCCACCTATGACAAATGATGATATAATATTCCCTCACGTGAGGGGATGATATTATTATAATGGTCTTCCACGTGCCATATGAGCCCCACGCACACTATTCCACGCATCTCCCAAATCACGCGCTGTGATGATGTCACCCTCGGCCGATGACACGAGGCCGAGGGCAAAGTTCCTGCTGGTAATGAGTCAGGACTAATGCAGGACTCATACTATCGTACCCTCGTACCCTCATAGGGTCATCCGGACCATGATGATGGGGTCGAATCCTCGAGGGCTCGTCTGAGCCTGATGTGGGGTCGTTCCCCAGGAGGGTTGTTTGGACCTGATGAGGGGTTGTCCCCTTGGAGGGTCGTTTGGACCTGATGAGGGGCCCGACCCTTTGAAGGGTCGTCTTAGACACCCTTGAAGGGTCGTCAGATATTGGTTGTGGGATCATCTTGGCCTCGTCTAGGTAGAGGACGCCTCCCACTATCACTATAGATGACGTAGAAACTTTAAAAACTTTGACTACATGGACTGGGGATGAATTTAAATGGAGCATATATAACTCACGTGGGATTAGTTCAATTATCAGAAACGTCAAACCCGACGAGTTTTGATGCATCATGATGCGTACCATGTCAAACAATGCATGGGATGTTTTACAACTTACCCATGAAGTCAATAATGCAGTCAAAGAATCAAAATTGCAAAATTTAACTACACAATTTGAGATAATCATTATACTTGAATCTGATTGTTTTGATGAATTTTATGCACGCTTACCTGATATTGTAAACTCTAGTTTCAATTTAGGTGAACACATTCCTACTACTAGAGTAGTAAAAAAGATTATGAGATCACTACCTAAGAGTTTTATCCCTAAAGTCATTGTGCTAAATTCTATAGGAAATTTGAGTAGTCAGAAATTAGAAGAATTAGTAGGAGACCTCCAGACTTATGAAATTGGAATTTTTCCTAACATGATAAAATCAAAATACAAAGGGGTAGCACTTAAAGCCCAGGAAAGGAAGAGTGAGGGTTCATCAAGAAAGAGAGGTGAGTCATCTAGGAGAAAATAAGAAGAGGTGTATGATTCTAAGTTTGATTTTGACTTAGACAATTTGGCTTTGTTTGCCAAAAAATTCAAGAAATTTCTCAAATTAAAGAAAATTTTCAACTTCAAAGATAAAAAGAAATTTAAGAAAAATAAATTTGAAAAGAAAAATGATAAAGATAAAAAGGGCATGCCTAAGAAATACGAGGATGGATGTTATGAGTGTGACAGTAGAGGTCTTAAGGAATTTTTGTATCCTACTAGGTTGAAGCGTCAAGGCAAAGGCAAAGCCTCTTTAAATGCCTCCCTTGAAAAACGTTGCCAATGCCGTTTAATACAAGATTAAACTGTATAAGCAACTCCGAGATGTTTGTTGAAGAAACCCTTTTCTTTTGAAAATAAAAATTATAAACAACAAGATGTGTTCACAAAAACTTATGTACGAGAGTAATCAAGACTTTGTAATTAGTTTTTAAAACTAAGACAGTTTCAAAAATTCAGCACACTATAGAATGAGATGAGTAGATGAAGATAATCAGAACACACAGTTTTTAACGTGGTAAAACCTCTCCCAATAGAGTAAACATCCACGGTGACTTCTAAGTCACAAAAGTAAAAATCCACTAACAACAAATATCAGTTACAAACAATACAACATAAATGCTCACAAATCAACCTATTCTAAGTTTAGGAATATACCCCACTTGGTGTCCTTCTAACTTCTCATAGATCTGATTGTTGATGATGTTCTTCCAGTTTGATAACTTCCTTTTCTTTAGCTTCCTTACGTCGACTCAATAATCTTTGATCTTATTCACAACACTTCCAATGTAGTAGTGTGTTAAGTGTTTGTGATGTAATTCCTATCAACATGCATGAACTCACACACACTTAGTTTTACAGACAGTCCTATAAAATTACATATAAAGACTATATGCTGTGATTTTCTTTTCTTTCTTTCTCACAGAACTTGAAACCTTTTTGACCTTTAAATATAACCCAGATTCCACGGATATCTTGCTTCAAAATCGGTCAAGATCTTAATCAATCTCTGTTTTTAAAATTATTTTTGAGATTGAAAATCTCCAAGTGTGAATCCAACTAGGTCAAGGTTAAGTTTCTTAAGAATAGAAACCATAAAATATTTACAGATCTAAATCAGTAAAGATTTTCTTAAAACGAAAAATAAACATGAAGATCTAGTGAAATATAACATGTAGAGTGTAGATCTACAATTTCTATGAAGAAGAAATACAGATCTTCACACGAATGTTTAAGTTGGTAATAAGATCATAGACTAAGAGGTTACAGCTTCAATATGAACAACCAAGTAACACCACTCTCTCTCTCAAAACACTCAAGGTTATGTTTTTTGGGGTTGTGTATACAAAGGTTTGAATCATAAATGAAGTGTTTAGGGTTAGGGTTTGGGTTTGGCTAACAGTTTTCCCTTTCTCTCTCTTCTCTCTTTTATTTTCTCTCTTCTCTCTCACTTCTCTCTTCTCTCTATTTTTTCTCTCAGAAATGACGACTGCCAAAAGTCTTAAAATGTTGAGAAATAGAGGGATTTTATAGGAGTGGAGGAAGGTTCTGGAGATTCGAAGACAATCAAGGGCTGGGATCAAGTTTTCCTAATATTGACTTGATCTAAGGGATATAAGACGGCGGTGGTTAAGTCGAATGTGATTGGTTCACAGGATAGCACAAGGATAGGTTTAAAACACATGCAGGCCATCGATAAGTTTTGATCCAACGATCAGCAATCCACCAGGAAACCCTCTCACATAACAAACACAAAAAGATGCATCAGGAAGCTGACAAGTGTTGGCATGTGATAGGCTTACAAACGCGCGTCAAACAAAATTACAGGCAGCACCCTGAAGTCTCTAGCGCATTTACATCCTACCCAATCAAACATTCTAATGAAAAATGAAATTTTCAAAATAGCAAATTAACCCCACAAATTTTATAATCACACTTTTATTAATGAAAACATTATTTTAAAGATGTTAAAAAATGTTTAAAAATTCCCAAAAAAATATTAAGACAACATATTAAGGGGAATTTAACACACAATCAATTTTAAACAATATATACACATGTATGCACTTCTAATTGTGTGTAGTGTGATTCAATTTATACCTTCTTGGATTATTGAAGAGGATTAGAGAGGTAAATTCTGAGGCTCTTTGGATTCTAGGTTAGACAACCAATTTTGTCACTATTTCCAAATTAGTTGAGTACTTATACAATATAGACTTAAGCAAGTCAAAGGTATAAGGTACTTCATACCTTAGTGACGACAGTGAGGTCGAGTTGGTGGATTTTATAAACGAGTCACTGCATGAATGTAACTTCACCGCATTCATGGCTATTCAGGTGAGTGCTGACATTGCACCTCATGACGATGAGGATGATACTTCATAGGGACACCTCAATAGTGAAAGCGATGTGAGTGATGAGGAGGATGCTGTAAGTGAGAGCAAGAGTGATTTATGACGCGTGTATGCTGATTTATATGTTGATTCTTTTAAAACAAACAAGCGTAACAAAGCGTTACCACTTAGTATCGTTTCCTTAGAGAAATATTTGGTAGAGGGGAGAGAGAGAGAGAGAGTTCTCTATTATCACTACCTTGAGAAAGAGGGATACTATTTGCATAAAGAGATAGAGAGTCAGTTTAGAGAGAGAGAGAGAGAGAGAGAAACTATTTGGAGAGAGATAGTTGTTTAGAGAAAGAGAAAGGGGACTTGACCTAGAAAGTGGATAGTCTTACGAGTGAACACTATTCCTCCCTAGACACTCGGAAGAAAATTGAAGCCCTTGTAGCCCAACTTACTTTTAACCTTTAGAGAGATCAGGAGTTCAATGGAAAGATATATGATAGATCTGAAAAAATGGGACAGATGCTCCTCGCCCCTGCTTTAGGGTTTGCTGAAAGTCGGGGAATAGGTTTTAATGGGGCTTCCACATCTCATGTGACATCAGAATAAATTCTTGAGTTTACTACGAATCCATATGGCCATCACCCAAAACCCTAAAAAAGAGTTCAGCCAAGAAAAATAAGCCAAGGTCGGCCTAAGGCTGTGTACTTTTGTACCTATTATAAAAGAAAAGACCACCTTAGCGAGTTTTGCTATATTTTGGGTCGAACACGACGTATGTTTTCTCCACCACGTAACACTAGCAATTTTTTGAGTCTTTGAAAGTAGGTTGAGTTTCTAGTCACCACATCTCATAGTTTAACGGAAGAATTCCAATGGATTTCTATGCCGTCTGCGAATACTTCCAGAATCCCAATTAGAACCAACAATGACAAGGGTAAACATAAGGTTACCTCCACTTGGGTGCCTAAAAAAAACACAAAAGCCCTTATTGTTTACGTTTCTCTTAAAGAACATAATACCTCCCAGTGGTGCTTTGATAGTGGGTGATCTAGACACATGACTAGTGACATTTTATTTATTACCTACCTAGAGGATCTTAAGGAAGGTATAGTCATATTTGGAGACGAGAGCAATTCCAGCATAATAGGATGAGGTACAGTAGAGATACCAGGATTTCCTAAGCTACAGGATGTTTTGCACGTCAAAGGTTTGAAGCGAACCTTCTCAGCATTAGCCAGTTGTGCGACGCTAACTTTGCAGTAAAGTTTGATTGAAAGGAGTGCAATATTTATGATCAAGCCGGTAAACTTCTATTTCAATGGGTGAGGACTAAAGATAATTGCTATGGGATTATGCCCAAGTCCTCATTTGTCTGCAACAACACCATGATCACTCCTTTAGATCTGTGGCATCAACGTCTAGGTTATGTGAATCTTAGAGAATTGGAAATATTACCTATACAGGACCTATTATGTGGCTTCCCATCTCTTGGAAAGCCAACTTTCGCGGTTTGTGGGCCCTGTTAGTTGGGAAAGCAAGTTCGTAGCCCCCACAGGAAGTTGAATTCCATTACCACTTCACGAGTGATTAAGTTGATACACATGGATCTTATATGTCCTACTCGTACTGAGAGTCTGGGTGGTAAGAGGTATATCCTCGTGATGGTAGATGATTTCTCTCGTTACTCAATTGTAGGTTTTCTAAGAGAGAAATCCGATGTTGTGGTATTTCTTATAACCAAGTTTTGTGTCCTATAAAATCAATTCGGTGTCATCATTAATAGAATGCAAAGTGGTAATGGCACTGAGTTGAAAAAAGCAAAAGTAGATCTTTACTGTGATAGCCTCAGGATCAAACATGAATTTTTGGCCATGAAGATTCCTCAGCAAAATGGGATTGTTGAGAGGAAGAATCGGATGGTTCAAAAGATGGCTAGAATATTCTTCTAGGTCATAGAGTCGCTAGGAGATTTTAGGCAGAGGCGGTATCTATCGCGTGCCATATGGTGAATAGGGTTTACCTTCGTCCATACACACTTAAACGCCCTATGAATTGTGGATTGGAAAAAAGTCCAACCTTTCATATTTTCGTGTCTTTGGGAGAAAATGCTACATCCCACAGGATAGAGAGAAATTAGGACTCTCGAAGAGATGAGGGAATATTGTTAGGATATTCATCGACTAGTAGAGTTTATCGGGTTTTTAAACTGAGTAGCTCTAAGGTTATGGAGTCAATAAATATCACCGTGCAAGTTGATGAACCACCAGCATTTTTTATTCTAACCTTTTGTGTGAGGAGGGTGTACTTCCTATTGATAACCTCATTGTGCCTCCCACACCCAGGGTGGACCCTACTCCTGTCTTAGGGGACACGCCCACTTGGGTTGGTAAGATTCGTGATCCTACTACCATTCTATGAGATCCCACCCTATGGGTCAAGACTCGGGCTCAGTTGGAGAACATGGTTAGATTTGTTTGCTACACATCTAAATTCGAGCCCAAGAGCGTCAAGGAAGCACTCAAGGATGAATAAGGGATATCTTCTATGCAGGATGAGTTTCTTTAGTTTAGAAAGAATAATGTCTGGGAACTTCTCCCCTGGCCTAGTGAGAAGAATATGATAGGTTCCAAATGGATCTACAAGAACAAGATTGATGATAATAGTACCATTATCCGAAATAAGGCTAGGTTGGTCGTGAAGCACCCTATATCTTTGACTCACTCGAGTCTACATTATATAAGCACTTGTTTAGTTTGCAAATAGTGACAAAATTGAGTCATATCCTAGTTTACCAAAGAGCCTCAGATACTACATATCAAATTCCTCTAAAAGCCTCAAATGTAGAATACGAACACTGCACCTAGGATTTCATTCATTTGTTGCATTCTTTATAATTTAGGGGTGTGTGTGTATGTGTGTGTTAAATCCCATAAAAATAATTTTTTAATAATTTTTGGGATATGGTAAATAATTTTTCAAAATTTATTAAACATTTTTAAACATTTAAAAGTTGATTTTACTAATGTTGTGTGTTGATTTATAATTATACTTTTCTCGTATAAACTTTCTTGGGTAGGATTCGAAAGCGAAAAAGAATTTTGTGGTGGTAAATGAGATTATTTTAAACATCAAAACACACGTTTTAGGCTTAATCCCTACACTAAACGTGTTGATCTATGAGCGACTAGACTTGTGTTTGTTTACTCTCACAAACTTAATGCGTAATCCTATCCATTGGATCATTTGCTATCTATGGTATGCATGTCTTTACCTCAATCCTTATGATATAAAAAAGGACCAATTAAATTTCTTTTAACAACAGCCCATCTTCAGCCGTAAGATTTACTTTGATAATGACAAACATAATCTCATCCATTGATCTTATACAACCCTTCCAGATCCTTCCTAGATTATAACAAATAGAGACCAACTGGTGAACATTTCCAATCGTTTGATCCTTTTGAGTTCTGAGAGAAAATAAGAGGGGAGAGAGAGAGAGAGAGAGTTATAAACCCTAATCAAACTCCGACCAAATATTTCATAAGAAAACCATTTTGTGAGTTTGAGTGAGTTCAAAAGTGAGAAGAACTAGCCTTTCTAGTCTGTAATGTCTTGTCCAAGCAAGTCACAAAGTTTAGATTTTAAATTTTTTTCATAGAAATTTGAGATCTCAAACTATGTGATACTTATCACTTAGATCTTGTTAAGTTTGATATATGTTTTCAAGAAATCATATTTTTTGGTTGTATTTATCTTATATGATTGTTTTGAAAACCAGAACCAACAAAATTATTTATGTTTTCACTTTATGAGAAAAACCAGATTTAGATCTAGTTAAGATCTTGAATGGGGTTTTACACTTTCGTGAAATATTTCACATTTTGTGAAATAGATTTGTAAATAAAATAAAGTAAGTGTTTAGGAGCTTGGCTGCCTTTTATAGAAAGGTTCCTTCAAGATCTGTGGATAGAAAAAATGTGCGTGTGTGTGTGTGTGTGTGTGTGTGTGTATTTTGCATGCATGTGATTAGGCACTTCACAACTTACACTTATCACACTATAACACTAAATAAGTGTTGGTAGAGATATTATTGACTTTAGAGTCGATGTAAAGGTAAAAGGAGAAGCGGTTACAAAGCTGGGAGAACAACCTCAACATCAGAACCTTCAGAGGAGTTAGAATAATCCAAAGGAGTTGGTAAACATTCTACACTTAGAATTAGGTCTACTTGTGTGTTTGGTTTGTTATGTAGTTTGTAATCTTCTACTCTATTTGAGTGGATTTTGCTTTTGAGGTGCAGAGACCTCCATGGATATTTCCCCAATTGGGTGGAGTTTTATCACATTAAAATCTTGTGTACTTGCATATTTACTCCTCATTTCAGCGCTTTCTTGAGGTTGTGCTGATTTAGAACCTATATAAGTTTTTTTTTTCAAAACTGGTACACCTTTACCTTAAATAACTTGTTCATATAATCTTTTATACACATCTTGTATTAGTTGTTAGTTTTGATTAAAGAGTTTATTCAAAAAATTGTTCAGAGCCATTTAAACTATTTAATATTGAATTAAACGACTTAAGTGGTGATTTTTCAATTGGTATCAGAGCTTTGGTTTTAAAAATACTTTTAGATCTTGAATTTTTGAAATTGTTTTCTCAAATCAAACTATGGACAAGAAATTTGAGAGATTAGGTAACCTGTCCAGGCTCCCTTTCTTTCATGGAACCAACTTCCCTAACTCGAAAGTGAGGATGGCTACTTTAATCCAAGGGACATTGGGAGATGATGTCTGGGATGCTATTGAAAATGTATACACTTTTCCTACTAAACCATCCGTTGAAGGAAGTACTGTGAGGATTAGGATGTTGCTAATTGAATTCACGAAAGAAGAAAAATAAGCCTCCCTTAACAATAATAAAGACAAAAATTCCATATTCATGTATATCAATGAACACGAATTCAAGAGGATATCTTTATATACTACCTCTAAGGAAGCATGGGACATCCTAGTGACTGCACATGAAGGAGACACACGTGTTAAAGCTGCTAAAACCCAAATTTTAATCCAGCAGTACAATTCTTTAGTCATGACTGAGATTTAGTCATTTGATGACTTCTACATTAGGTTAACAGACATAGTGACTAAGCTGCATGCTAATGGCATAATATATGATAGGAAAGAAATTGTCTCTAAAATTATAAGGTCACTTCCACAAAAATTTGATAATAAGCGTTATGCAATTAAGGAGATGGATGATCAAAACCTTACCCCTGAACTCCTCAGTATCAAGTTAAGAAGTGTGGAAATGGAATTAGAGTTTAAGAAGAAATTAACCCAAAACCATAAGAAATAGTTTGCCTATAATCTAGTTTTTACCTTTAAGTCTAAACCTGAATCTCATTGACCTAAAATTGACATAGATTTTGATAAGGACCGCAATTTAGAGAGTTTGGATAATTAGATTTCCTTAATGTCTAAAGATTTCAAGAAAAATGTGAAATTTATAAATAAAATTGCTATTAGACAAGGCAAAACTACCTATTCAAACCGATCTAATAATAAGCCTCGTGAGAAAAGACTTGACAACTAACGCAATAGAGACCTTAAGAACACTGAATGCTATAGATGTGGAAAGTTAGGACACATAGCTAATGATTATAGAGTTAACTTGAATAAGAACAAGAACACTAGGGCTAACTTGTGCAAGACTTGGGATGAATTGAGCGAATCAGAAACTGAGGAACCTGAGTCATCTAAACCTTATGACCCCTGTATATCTTTCTTTGCCAAAATCATATACACTGATTGTTGATGTAAAAAACTAGATCGCTCTAATTATTCAATCACAGATAAATAAATAAGACAAAGACTTTTAAAGTGGTTCGGCTAGGAATAAAGCCTACGTCCACTGTTATGTTATTGCTGAGTGTTTGTGGAATTCTTGATTACAAGTTCTCTCAAGAAATTCCGGTCCCTTTGAATGGGATTGATACAAGGTATTTATAGCTTCAAGGCTGTACATGAAAGGTCCAATACATTAAATGATATACATATGAATGGGTAATACATTTAATGCAGCGTGTGCGTCAAGAATCTAATGAATAGTTGAACAGTTGTCCGTCTGATAATTGATGACACGGCCGAGGTGCAGTTCGGACCGCCTTAGTTGCTCGTTGATCAAGAGTTCCTCGGAGTGCTTAGAGTATCTCGGGATGATAGAGTTCCTCGGATGGAGTTCCTCGGCATGATAGAGCTCCTCGGTGTATTCTCGTTGCTCGGTACTAACCATGGTTGTTCAGTAAATGATCTTCCTCGCTGTTATTGTGCCACGTAGATTGACACGTGTCTTCATACTATTCGTCCACATCAGCATATTAATTTTGGTATCAACAGAAGCCCCCAATGTTTCATATTTCGAACTTTGAGGAGTATGGGACATTCTTTCTCGGTATATGGTAATATTAAATGACCTTCCTGGGTTTTAGGAGCATTGTATTCAAATTTCCTTCTCATTTCGCAGTTTCTGCCTTTTTACAAGCGCTTCGATCTTCGTGCAACTTTTGTCTTTTTAGCCGCCGGAAGTTCAGTAGTTTCTTTTTAGTAATCATTTCTTTCGCCGCTTCCCAATGCAAAGTATTTAAACTCCTTTGGTAACCATACCGTCGTCTACACTTTCCATTTTTCTGCATTCAAGTTTTCTATTCTCTTCCTCTCTCTTGTGTGTTCATCATTGTTTCCGTTCGTTGTCAACATATCTCCTTTCTTTCTGTAAGATCTTCTTCCTTTCTTCTGCATCTCTTTTATTCAATATGGTTTATATTGTTGAATCTGCTGAGAAATTTCGTTCTGACTTTTCCATTCCTTCTTGGGTAACTCTAGAGGTTCTTTCTGAGCCTTTAGATTACTTTCGATTGGCTGAGGGACATTGGTTCCCAGTCTTTTCATTGCTGAATGTGGTTTTTCTTTTCCCCCAAACCCATTATGTCTTGAGTTTTGTCAATATTTTGATCTTGTTCCTGCAAAAATAGCCCCCAATTCATGGAGAATAATTAACGGGGTGCACAAGTTAAATCTAACTCATGGGACTCGTATAGGGATCCCAGAAATCATGTACTGCTAAAATGGGCCACTTTAGATAATGTTTATTATTTAAAAACTAGGTTTTTAAATAGAGCCCTTGTAGTTAACCTCCCTGATTCAAATAGAGATTATTTTGAGCATGGGTTGGTCATAAAAATTGGCAACACGCGCCTTTATCTGGGAATGAAGTATACAATGGTCCCAGATGCCCCCCCATACGGCAATGGGATAGGTTTATTTTTCATTTTATTTTACTTATGAAATTGCGTTTTCATCATGTTTGACAAAATGTATGACTGAGATTTATGTATTTATTTGCAGTTGATAGTAAAAGAAAAACTCCAAAAGAGTCGGAAGTGAATATCAAGCATTTAAAACTTATCTGGAATTTGCACAAGACAATTGCAGACGAGCATATTAGGTCTGCATCATATTTGCTGCAGTATAAGAGCTACACAACCTCTTATACTGCTCGCCCTGTTGAACCAGCCTCAACACCAGAAAGTTCATCTCAGATTCTCATATTCCCCTATCTCAGAGAATGGGCAAGAAAAGAGCTCCTCCTGCTCTATTTGGTGAAATTTCTTCTGCTGTTGGAGCAAAGAAAGGCAAAATTGATGTCCCAGAGGGGACTAAAAAAGTAGATGTTAGTTCCTCCAAAGTTGCCGAGAAGCCCCCCAGTGGCCCCGAGCAAGAAAAGTGCTAGTGCTGATGTAATTACAATATCTCCCGACCAAGACTTCTTCCTTGGTTGATGCTGCTGACCCTCCTTTGAAGAGATTGAGGAAATCATCTTCGGTTAATCTTGCTGGAACTGCATCTTCTCTACCCGTTGGTGGTAGTAGTGTTTCAAAAATCATTCTTCCGAGCTCTTCAACGAGCTCAGTTATACCCGAGGTTCTCGGGGTTGATGAAAAGATTCCTAGGGATACACTGACATCCTTAGCTGCTCGCCATCTTTCTTCAGTAAATTTCTCATACCTTTGGTCTTTCTTTCTTTTTCTTGATTTCTTATATTTGTGTTGACTCTATTGTTTTTCTTATCTTTCAGCTGGTGAACTGTTTCAATACCATCGTGAAAAAAGATCAAGCTATTAAAGCTTCTAGTTCCTCGTCCGATGTTGACGATGCCTCTTGGGTTTAGCCCAATCTGTGAAAGAATCTCGCCAGCAGTACGTCGAGGAGAAAGCTGCCTGGGAGAAAAAATTGGCTGCAGCTGAGGCTGATAAGATGATGATGGCTGAAACCTCCAAGAATTTGGAGGAGAAGGTGAAAAGCTTAGAGGTCAATCAGCAAAAATGCGATGACCAACTGAAGAATGCAGAAAAAGAACTATCTATCTTGCGAGACATCAAAATCCAGAAAGAACAATTGGATGTCAAACTCTCCTCGGAGAAGTTGAAAAGAAAAGCTGCAGTTAGGAAACATTTCAGTGCTGGTTGGGAAAAAGGATGGGATAAAGGGATTGCAGCTATGACATCTCAAGTCAAATATGGGGAATTGAAATACTTCTATGATGGTTGGGTAGCTTCTCTACAAGAGCTAAAAATCCAAGACGATTCTGAGCTATTCCAAAGGCATCTCCCTGGTCCTCCTCCACCAATTGTGAAGAAGAAGAAGATGAACCTGCTTCAGATGAATCTTCCATGGCTGTGGATGTCCCAATCTCTGCTTCTCAACCCCTCTGTCATTGAGGATATTTCTTCTATGCCTCCTCCTGCCGAGAAGCTTTCTGCCGATCAAGCTGTTGTTATCACCGAGCAACCGAGCTCCTCGTCCCAGCCTCCCGAGAAAGTCTTGGGAGACAAGGAAAAGGTGTGAAGTTGTTCGGTATCATTTCTATCTTTTATCATTTGTAATCGAACAATGTAATCCTTTTATGATCTAATAAAATACTTCTTTACTCATCGCTGTTATTGATGATTCTTTGTTGATTGTTGTCTTTTTCTTGTCTTTAGTTTGTTGCTAGAATGGAACTAATCTCTTCTCATGATACCGAGCTGATGCAGCAATGTCACCAATTCTATAGGGCTGGTCATACAGACCTTAGTTCTTCTGAAATTGCTGACATTCTTGGTCATGATGCTTCAGAACAGGCGATTGAGGCTTATCGATACTTGAAAGATTTACTCGACCGAGCTGTAGCTAATAATGTCGCTTATTATGATTTGATTGAAGAGCTGCATTGTTCCTTAAAGGATCTCCAAGGCCAGCACAATGAATCGATGGCTTCATTACACCAGGAATATGAAAATAGATATCAACAACTTTCCTCTGATACAGGTCATAAAAAGATCATTGCTGCATATGACATTAGGGAAAGGACCCTAAAAGGTGAAGTTGAAGCCTGCCGACAAATTGCCGAGATCCTGGAACAAGAAAATAATAGTCTGCAGAAAAGATTGGCTCAATATGAATCCGTTGCCTCCTCTTCCACTGCATTAATACCAGTTACTGATGAAGGTTTTTCGTTTCTAGAGGTTGAAAACGCCAAACTAAGGCAAGAGTTGGATGACTTGAAAAAGTCTATTATTCCTGTGACTGCTCGGGGACGAGGAAGGAGTTCTCGGGGACGAGGAAGAATCATCGAGGAGCAAAATTCTCCAGTTGCTTCTCGGAGCCGGTCAAGAGTTCTTAGCCGCAGTGTTGAAGAATCTCGTACCCAATCTACTCTGGAAACTCAAGCATTCCAACTAAATGTTAAGGATCGTGCTCTGTCTGATTTGTCTAAGAAAAACTTATCTTTAGAGGATCAATTGGCTGCGATGAAGTCTGCTCTGAATAATAAAGATGCTCTTATCAAGAACTTTCTCGAGCAAGTAGATAGATTAACTTTCCAATTCCATAAACAGCCTCGGGAGTTCTGGAATGCAGGCTATAATGAAGCTCTTTACCATTTGGATGATCGCCTTGAAAATGTTAACAACGAAGGTTATAAGCAGGGATGGTTGAACGCCTTGGGTGTATTAAAATTGGAACGAGGTCATTATTTATGGGATTATCATGCTCCTGGATTGCTAGACTTGCCTGTTCCTCCCTATAAATTGGATATGGCATGGATTCCTGCTCGTTCCATTCCTCGGAGTTTGATCTCTAAATATCTTGGTGATTATAACCTTCATTCTCAAGTTGAAGTATCTCGTCCTGAGCACCTGTTGGACACTCCTACAATAATGAATGTCAGAATGCTGAAGGACATGAATTTTATTAATTCTCCTCTTTGTCTAGAGGATCCTCCTGCCGGCGAGGAACCTGTCTCAAAGGATAAAGGAAAGAAACCAATAGAGTAGGAATCTTTAATGTAATAGTTAGCACATACATGTAACATGTAATACATTTTTATCTTAATGAAAGAATTTCATTTTCTGTTTTGCCAATAGCTATTTTTCTGTTTGCAAATTATATGGTTCATCAACCAACTTAGAATTTATAATAAGCATAAATTGTCCAAAATTGTTTCCAACCAACCAAGGTGGATAAATAATGTTTGTCGACCAACCACAGTTGATGGGTTTCTATCCCCGACCAGCCATACTTGGTTCAATTTTCAAATATAAACATGTGTCCGACCAACTAAGGTCAATACTTTTGTCCTCGTCGACCAACTACAGTTAGTAAGTTTTTATCCCCGACCAACCATACTTGGTACAGTTTGGAATATTTTGTTCTTCAAAGAACTTTTTGTAATAATGTTACCTTCCGACCAACATAAGCTGTAATGCGAGAGTATATAAAGTCTTACCAACCGTAGTTGATCATGCTGGTATACACCTCCTAATCAAAGGAGTAGTAGGGTTCTTTCGAACTTTTTGGCTCCTTGGAGCATGTCCTCCTAACCAAAGGAGGTTGGCTACTTATAGCACTTTTGCTCCGTAGAGCGCTCCGTAGAGCTTATCCTCCTAACCAAAGGAGGTTGGCTACTTATAGCACTTTTGCTCCATAGAGCGCTCCGTAGAGCTTATCCTCCTAACCAAAGGAGGTTGGCTACTTATAGCACTTTTGCTCCGTAGAGCGCTCCGTAGAGCTTATCCTCCTAACCAAAGGAGGTTGGCTACTTATAGCACTTTTGCTCCGTAGAGCGCTCCGTAGAGCTTATCCTCCTAACCAAAGGAGGTTGGCTACTTATAGCACTTTTGCTCCGTAGAGCTTGGCTCCGTAGAGCATGGCTCCGTAGAGCATGGCTCCGTAGAGCATGGCTCCGTAGAGCTTGGCTCCGTAGAGCAGTCTTCTTCTTGTTATCAAGCAGTGTAGTGTTCAACACTAATATTCCCCGAAAAACTTTCAACAGAAAGAAAATGGTGAACCATCCTCGTTTTATTCATAATGAAGGAAATACTTTACATTTTACATCACTGATAATACTTTCGCAGGTGTTCAGCATTCCATGCATTCTGAAATTCTTCTCCTTCTAGAGTTGCTATTCTGTAGGTTCCAGGTCGAACAACCTCTGTAACTCGGTAAGGTCCATGCCAGTTTGCTTCCAGTTTATTCTGTTTCTGAATGACTTTCTTCAGCACATAATCACCCTCCTTCAAATCGCATTTCTTCACCCTTTTGTTGTAGAACAGAGCTGTTCGTTGTTGATAAGCAGCATTCCTAATGGCTGCCTCTTCTCTTACTTCTTCGAGCATATCCAAATCCATTCTTCTCATCAAGTCACTGATCGGAGAGTTGAAATTCAGCACTCTATGCGTTGGGAGACCCAACTCGGCCGGTATCACAGCCTCACTTCCAAATGCTAGCATATATGGTGATTCTCCAGTTGCTGCTCGGGGAGTTGTTCGGTAGGCCCATAATACTGATTGGAGCTCATTAATCCAATTTGCTTTAGCTTCACTTAGCCTCTTTTTCAACCCATTTAGTAATGTTCTGTTCGTCACTTCAGTTTGTCCATTGCTTTGGGGATGGCCTGGTGCTGAATGAAACTTTAAAACGTTCGACTGATGACAATAGGCAGCAAATTCTTCATTATCAAATTGTGTTCCATGATCTGTGATGAAAGCATGAGGGAGACCATATCGACAAATGATATTCTTTCATACAAACTGGTATACCTTCTCGTACGTCATATTGATAAGAGGCTCAGCTTCCACCCACTTAGTAAAATAATCCACTGCAATTACGAGATACTTGAATCTTCCTCGGGTGGTCGGCAGTGGTCCAACCAAATCAATTCCCCACATGGCAAATGGCCAAGGGGAAGTTATTGGTGTTAGCAATGCTTGTGGAGTTCGTCGGATGGAGGAAAAACGTTGGCACTTGTCACATTTCTTGGCATAGGCTATACAATCAGCCCTCATTGTCGGCCAGTAATATCCCTGTGTCATCACTCTTTGTAAAAGTGTTCGACCTGCTACATGAGCTCCACAAGATCCTTCATGGATTTCTTCAATCAATTCTTTCACCTCGGTGGGATGTACACATCTCTGCAAACCTGCCATAATTCCTCGTCTATACAAAATACCATTAGTTAATACATACCGAGCAGCTTTATACTTCAGTTTCTTGGCAGCGAGTTTGTCCTCCGGCAATTCGCCCTCTTCAACATATTTCCTGATTGGATCCATCCAAGATGGTCCTAAATCAAGGGTAATCACATTCGTTGTCAGATCTTCATCTATGCTCCGACCTTCTAATACTTCAATCGGTATGGTTCTTCGCATCTCGGTACGAGTAGCTGATGCTAGTCGGGCCAGTGCATCTGCTTGTACATTCTCCATCCTCGGTATTCTCACCAGTTGAATGGCATCAAATTCTGTCAACAATTTCATCACCTTTGCATGATATTTGATCATTAAGTCTCCTTTAACCGCGTATATTCCCATCATCTGATTCACAATTAATTGAGAATCACTGAATACCATCACTTGTTGTGCTTCCATAGTTTTTGCTAGGCTAAGACCTGCTATCATGGCCTCATACTCCGCTTCATTGTTAGAGGCTTTGAATTGGAATCGCAAAGCATATTCCATATCAATCTCGTCTGGAGTGATCAAAACAATTCCTGCTCCACAACCAGCTGTGCAGGATGATCCGTCTACATATAATCTCCATGTAGGTATTTCGTCTTCAAATTTCTTATCTGTCAGAGTTCCTCGATAAAATATCTGCTGTTTTCTTCCATCATCCCCCGGTATCTTTCGCTCCTCGTCAGTCATCTGCTCGTACCCTTTTACCAACCGTGGTTGGTCTGAGTTTGAATATAATGATTTCTCTACATCCACAAGTCCTTTTACCAACCTTGGCTGGTTTGGACCTATTTCTGCTGATCCTGTATCGTCCACAGGTAGGTCAGCAAATGTTTCTGTTGATCCTGTATCGTCCACAGGTAGATCAGCAGATGTTTCTGTTGATCCTGTATCGTCCACAGGTAGATCAGCAGGCACCTTTTGCTCCTCGGGGGTATCAGGGTATGTGAACTCTGCTATAAAATCTGCTACAGCTTGCCCCTTGAATGATGATCTGGGCTCATACACAATATCATATTCACCAAGTTCTACTGCCCAGTACATCAGTCTCCCTGATTTTTCTGGCTTATGGAGGGCTTGTCTCAATGGCATATCAGTATAAACGATGACGGTATGGGCTTGGAAATATGGCCTCATTCTTCTACTTGCTTCAATTAGTGCCAATGCCAATTTTTCTAGCTTTGGGTACCTGATTTCTGCACCTCGGAAAGCCTTACTTGTGTAATAAATTGGCTTCTGGACTCCATTCTCCAATCTGATCAACGCTGAACTGACTGCGTTCTCTGATACTGCCAAATACAAATACAACTTTTCTCCTGTTATTGGTCTGGACAACAGTGGAGGTGCTCCCAAGTATTTCTTCAAGTCTTGAAAAGCTTTTTCACATTCCTCATTCCATTCAAAGGTTTTTCGAAGTGTTTTGAAGAATGGTATGCATTTATCAGTTGCTCGAGATACAAATCTGTTGAGCGCTGCAACTCGTCCGGTAAGACTCTGCACTTCTTTCTTCGTCGTCGGAGATCGCAGCCCTAGAAGAGCTTTGATCTTATCTGGATTTGCCTCAATACCTCGCTGATTGATGATGTATCCGAGGAACATTCCTTCTTGTACTCCAAAGGTGCACTTCGTCGGGTTAAGCTTCATTTGGTATTTATCCAATTGATCAAAAGTTTGACTCAAGTCAACCAAATGATCAGCAGCTTTCTTGCTTTTAGTGAGCATGTCATCGACATAGACCTCCATGTTGCGGCTGATTTGTTCGGTAAAAACCTTGTTCATCAACCGCTGATATGTTGCACCTGCATTTTTTAAACCAAAAGGCATAACATTATAACAATAAGTTCCCCTAGGGGTAATAAAAGAAGTACTTTCCCTGTCTTCAGGTTTCATTTTGATCTGGTTGTAGCCAGAGTAAGCATCCATGAAGCTGAGTAGCTCGTGTCCCGAGGTAGCATCCACCAGTTGATCAATTCTGGGCAATGGAAAATGATCCTTGGGGCATGCTTTATTGAGATCGGTGAAATCGACACACATTCTCCATTTGTTGTTTTTCTTCTTTACCATCACCACATTAGCCAACCAATCTGGATATTTTACATCTTCAATGAATTGGGCTTTCTGGAGTTTCTCGACTTCCTCCTGTATGGCCTGGTTCTTCTCGGGACTAAACACCCTTCTTCTCTGCTTTACAGGTTTAATCTCCTTATTCACATTGAGTTCATGACATAAGAAGTTTGGATCTATTCCTGGCATGTCTTCATGACTCCAAGCAAAAGTATTTTTCCTATTCTTCAAGAAAGTTATCAACTCCTCTTTTATTGACATATCCAACGATGAACCTATCTGGGTTATTCGTTCAGGATGTTCGTCGTCCAGAATAACATTTTCTGTAGATTCTACCACTTGCCCTTTCACAAGTTGGGACTCATCTCTAGGATCAAGAGTTTCAATTTCTGTACATTCATCCACTTGATAAGTAGTAGTCTTTTTCATCGATCCTTCTAGTTCTTCTTGCTCGGCCGACGAATAATAGCATTCCCGAGCTACTTTTTGATCACCTTTCACCACTCCAACTCCAAAATTTGTTGGGAATTTCAAACATTGATGTACTGTAGAAGGAACGGCTTCGAACTTCTTCAATCCAACTCTTCCCATGATGATGTTGTAGGCCGATTGCACATTCTTATCCATCACAAAGAATCGTATTCTTTCTGTTCGACAAACAGGCCAGGTTCCAATGAATATATCCAACTTGATCGTCCCAAGTGGAAAAACTTTCTCGCCAGCAAAACCCAGAAGGGGTCTGTGATAAGGTTCCAATTGAGATAATTTCAAATTCAGGCTATCAAAGCATGAATAGTACATGATGTCTGCCGAACTACCATTGTCTACCAACACCCTTGAAATGATCACGTCCTTCATTCTCATTTTGATCACCAAAGGATCATCATGAGGGTAAAGAACACCTGCCAGGTCGTTTTTTGAAAAACCAATTACTAGCTTCTCTTTGTTTACCTTCCTCGGACGATCATCCTCGGCCAGGTTTATTCGTTGAATATATGAGCAAGCTTGAGCCTCTCCGAGATAAGCTTTTCTTTCTGCAGTAAGGTCTCCTCCTCCTGCATCTCCCCCTGTAATAACGTTACAATGAAATGATCCAAAACGTATGGAAAATACCTCTCGTTCAGGTTTTCTTGGCTTCTTGGGAAGATCGGGGTCATCATCTGGATCCTCTTCATGGTCCTTCCTCTTTTTCTCCTCTGCACGACGAGGAGATCTAGATCTCTCTCTAGTTCTATCATCATTCCTCCTTTCACTTCTGCGATCTACATACTTTGATAATTTTCCTCTTCGAATGAGTGTTTCAATCTCGTTCTGAAGGGCTATACAATTTTTGGTCATATGGCCATGATCTTTGTGAAACTCGCAATATTTGGTCTTATTCCTCATGTCTGGATCTGTCTTCAGTTTCTCTGGCCATTTGATTTCCTCGTTATTCCTGATCTCTTCTAGAACATGATTAATACCCATTTTCAATGGAGTATAATTATCATACTTCTTTAGGGCTTCCAACTTTATCCTGTTATTCCTGGAATGTTTGTCACCACCATTACCTTTCTGATCTTTCTTCTTAGAGTTGTCGACCTCCACTTTAACTTCTTTATCCATATTCTTCTTCGCAGTCATAGCCTCCTCGGCGTTCATGATTTTGGCTGCCTTTGCCATCAATTCCGACATATTTTTAGGCGGATCTTTGGCCAGAGTATAGTATAGCTTGTTAGGCAGCAAACCACTCATCAAAGCAGTGATTGCTATCTTTTCTTCATAATCTATGACTTCCAACTTCTCGTTATTGAAACGAGTTATGTAATCTCTAGTACTTTCTCCTGATTTTTGTCTAACACTTAGTAAGTGCGCTACTCGCTTTACTGGCTTTGCTCCAAAACAAAAATTGCCAATAAACAGCTCGGCTAACTGAACAAAAGTTGAAATCTTACCCCGAGGAAGATTATTATACCATATCTGTGCAGATCCGGTAAGAGTTCCCGAGAATGCTCTACACCTCATCTCGTCGGGGACAGCATAGATATCTGCAGCAGCTTGGTACTGTTCTATATGAAGTACGGGATCTGTCTTTCCATCATACTTGGGGGTCACTACAGGTGCTTTGAATTTCGACGGTGTAGGGAAATCCACAATGGCTTGCACAAAAGGTGTCCCTTGAACAAAAGTTCTCTGTAAGGGGTTCCTCGCTTTAGCCATTTCTCCCAGTCTATCCTCCAATCGTTGAATGGAACCTTTCCATGCTTCATTCCCTTCCTCGGGCCGCTTAGTCCGAGCAACTGATTGCTCTGACGTAGCTTCCTGAGATTTATCTCGACGAGTAATTGGTCGTGATTGTGCAGATCCTTCTCTCAAACCTGGTGGTGGTCGAAAACTTCCTGATGGAGCCCTAGGTGGACTCATGTTCCTCCTTGGTCCTAACCGACTGAAAGGAGACACCCTGCTTAATCTTTCTAAAGCGCTAGTTCTCTCCGGAGAAAGAGAGATATGTTGATCTGTATCCGTAGCCCGTATTGATGAAGTTCGCCCAGGTTGATAAGAAAAATCATTGGATTCCCCATTGCGATATGACCCAATACGTCTGGATCGTGATTGCCCATGATCAGTCCTTTGCCCTGAATGAGTAGGTACACCGCCTTGAAGAGTTTGAAGGAGTTGCCTCATAGATTCTTGCATGGCGGTTTGTCCTTGAGCCAGATTCGTCATAATTCCGGCCAGATCTGGAAATGCAGATGGATTTGGAAGATTTCCAGTATTTCCAGTATTTCGATTACTGGATTCTGGATTATCTGCCATTGATGATAAATGATTTTTATGAAAAACGATAACAACAGTCGTTTCCCACAGACGGCGCCAATCTGTTGATGTAAAAAACTAGATCGCTCTAATTATTCAATCACAGATAAATAAATAAGACAAAGACTTTTAAAGTGGTTCGGCTAGGAATAAAGCCTACGTCCACTGTTATGTTATTGCTGAGTGTTTGTGGAATTCTTGATTACAAGTTCTCTCAAGAAATTCCGGTCCCTTTGAATGGGATTGATACAAGGTATTTATAGCTTCAAGGCTGTACATGAAAGGTCCAATACATTAAATGATATACATATGAATGGGTAATACATTTAATGCAGCGTGTGCGTCAAGAATCTAATGAATAGTTGAACAGTTGTCCGTCTGATAATTGATGACACGGCCGAGGTGCAGTTCGGACCGCCTTAGTTGCTCGTTGATCAAGAGTTCCTCGGAGTGCTTAGAGTATCTCGGGATGATAGAGTTCCTCGGATGGAGTTCCTCGGCATGATAGAGCTCCTCGGTGTATTCTCGTTGCTCGGTACTAACCATGGTTGTTCAGTAAATGATCTTCCTCGCTGTTATTGTGCCACGTAGATTGACACGTGTCTTCATACTATTCGTCCACATCAGCATATTAATTTTGGTATCAACACTGATGATAAAGAATTTCATCATGATATGTTGAATGATGTTATACCTACAGTTTTTTTGCCTTATTACTTGATAATGCTGATAATTCATCAAATGTGGTGTGTGTGAGTCAAAGGGAATGGTCTATTGTTGATGCTAACAGGTGTGTAAGACCTAAAAATGAATCGTCAGGGGACACTGCACACATAGTGACTCCGACAATGAGGACCTTCCTTACATTCACACACTGTACTAAAAAACTCAAGAAAAGCACTAGACTTGAAAAGATTGTCGAAGACCTTACACAGAAGATAGACACCCTAAGTCATATGATCAAACAAAATGCTGAAGAGTAAACTTCTCAATGTCCAATTCATGAGAAGGAAACTAAAAATTTTGAACAAAAATGGAAAGAGTTGTCCAACTCAAAGGAAATTTTGGAAAAGAAATACAAATGAACGTTGTTATAATTAGAACAAACAAAAGAAAAGATATCAACAGTCTTCAAAAGGTTTGCTAAATTTGAAAATAACTCAAAATAATTTGAAGACTGTGTTGCAAAAAGTAAAACAAATTTTGATGACAGAACTGGAATAGGTTTTTTCCCAATAATTCCAAGCAAACTAAAACTTTTGAACCTATCAAGTTTGTGTCTGGTGGCAAAAGACCTATTGAAACTTTTCTAGATTTTCAAGCCTTGAAAAATGATTTTGACTCGCAACAAGAAAAGTTAGACATTGGTGAATCAAGTAACTCTAAGCGTAATATTGAACATAAGGCTAAATACCCTCCTACTAGACAAGGTTATTCGACATTTCATCATGTGCCACCTAGGAATAAGACTAGAGCTCAAAACTTAGACAAGTCCTTGATTAACAATCTTCCTAAGGTTAAGATTTCTATGAGTCATCTTTACTTCTCCTATTATGATGTCTATGGACATTACTTTGATGGTTGTTATGCCAAATGTCTATATCAACCACTTTATCACTCTCATGTTTACCATAACTTTAATTATTCTTGGAGCAGCCGAAACAGTTATGTCCTACCTAGATAGCCAGGCAAGAATTCTAACTATCAAAATAGGAAGAGAAGAACAAATACTAATATATCATCAACAAGAAGGAATCCTAGATTCTTTTCTAAACCAAATGCTCAAACTTTTTATAATCCTCATAAACCTACGCAAAAATCTTTTAGAGCAAAGACTGAAGCTCGCAAGTTTTATCAAATACGAGCTAATAAATGCAAATTGAAAAATAAAGCAATTTGGGTTATAAAAGATGAGCTATTACCCCATATGAAAGGAAATACTGTGATCAGTGCCTTTAAAGCTGAAAACACAGCATTTGGAGGGTATTTAGACTCTGGATGTTCTAAACATATGACCGGGGATGATACCAAACTTTAAAACAAAACTAACTTCTCGAGAGGAAAAGTCTTGTTTGGAGATGGTGTATCAACCCAAATCATTGGTAAAGGAACACTCCATGAAGAAGGACTACATATTCTTGAGGATGTTCTTTCGGTAGAAGGTCTTAAAGCTAATTTACTAAGTATATCGCAATTTTGTGACTCCAAGCATACTATCACCTTTTTAAAGAACAATTTCAAAATTTTAAATGAAAAATGTGATTATAATATTACAGGACTCCATACTCCAGATAACTATTATACAGTCAATTCAAGTACATACGTTTGTCACATTGTCAGAATGAATGACAATGAGATATTGCATAATAGGTTAGGTAACATTAATTATGACAGCCTTGGTAAATAATGTTCCTAAGAAATAGTTAGAGGTCTTCATAAGATCAAACCAATTTCAAACATCATATGTGGTCCCTGTCAAGAAGGAAAGATTGTTAAGGCTCCCCACAAGAAGGTTAAAGAATTTTTACCTACTAAACCTCTAAAACTCATCCATATGGACCTAATAGGTCCTTCTCGTACTGTTAATATTTGTGGTAATAGTTATATTCTAGTCATGGTTGATGACTTCAATCGATTTACCTGGGTTTCCATTTTAAAACACAAATCAGAAACATTCCGCAAGTTTTTGAAAATTTTAGTTCGTATTGAAAATGAAAAGGGCTCCCAAGAAAATATAATTCATAGCGATAGAGGAGGTGAATTTATAGATTCAGGTTTCATTGAATATTGTGACTATAGTGGTTGCAAACATGAATTTAATGCCCCTACAACACAACAACAAAATGGAATTATTGAGTGTAAAATCGCACTCTTCAAGAAATAGCCCATAAGATGATTCATGCAAAGAACTTACCTAAAATATTTCTGGGTAGAATTCATTCGTACAGCCTATCATATAATCAATCGTGTATACCTAAGTAAAAACACCAAACAAACGTCCTATGAACTTTGGTATGGGAAGAAACCTACCCTAAAATACTTTAGAACCTTTTTGACAGTTATGTATGAAAGGATAGAGAGCATCTGTCTAAATTCTAAACCAGAGGAGATAAATCTATTTGCTTAGGATATTCTCCAAATAGTGGATCTTACCGCGTCTACAATCATTGTACCAAAACCTTAATAGAATCCACTAATGAGGTTGTAAGTGACACTAATATAGAGAGTAAGATCAAATGACCAACTATAGTGGATGAATCTTAAAACACTTTAAGTTATGATTCTCCAGATATAGATGATTCTTTACCAACTGAGACCCCTAAATTGCATAACTGGGTTTCTAAAGATCATCCTTTAAATAGTGTAGTAGGTAAACCTACCGAGCCAGTTCATAAAAGATCCCAACTACGTACTCTTTCTCATTATGCATGATTTGTTTCTCTTATAGAACCAAAGAATGTTAATGAAGCTCTGAATGACCCATTGTGGATAAGTGCTATACAGGAGGAACTTCTTCAATTTTTCATTCATGATGTATGGTATCTTGTACCCCAGCCAGAAAATAAAAGGGTTATTGGCATACATTGGTTTTTCAAAAATAAAACAGATGAATCTGGGATATTTATACGGAATAAAGATAGATTATTTGCCCAAGGTTAATCTCAAATTGAAGGAATAGATTTCGAGGAAACCTTTGCAAATGTCACTTGCCTTGAGTATGTTCTCTTACTCTTTGTAATAGCTTGTTATTTTCATTTCATACTTTATCAAATGGATGTTAAATCTTCATTCCTGAATGGCATCTTGACTAAAGAGACCTATATAGAAAAACCCAAAGGGTTCATTGACCCTCATCATCCAAATCACGTCTATCGGCTTAAAAAATCTCTCTATGGGTTAAAATAAGCTCCTAGACCTTGGTATGAACGTCAATCTACCTTCCTTCTGAACAACGATTTTAAATAAGGAGGCGATGATCAAACTCTTTTTGTCAAACATTTTGATAGAAATATTACCATAGCCCAAGTATACATAGACGATAGCATTTTTGGATCTACCTCCTCAATAGATGTCGAAATATTTTCTGACATTATGCATAAATAATTACATATGTCACTTATGGGGGAGTTACAATTTTTCTTAGGTCTTCAATTTAAGCAAAATTCAGATGATTTATTTGTATCGCAATCCACATACGCTTTAGAGATTGTCAAAATTTTCGATTTAGAAACAGTGAAAGATGTTAGGACTCCCATGAGTACTTCGGTTAAACTATCAAAAGATGAGAATGAAAAATCCATCGAATAAACCTTATACCGTGGTATGATAGGAAATATTTTATACTTTACAACCTCCCGTCCTGGTATTATGTATATTGTTTGTGTGTGCGCCCGCTATCAAAATAATACTAATGATAGTCATTTACTTTGCGTTAAAAGAATTATAAAATATGTTAAAGGAACTCTTAATTTAGGACTTTGGTACACAAATGACACATCTAGCACGATAATTGGCTACACTGATGCTGATTGGGTTGGGTGTTTCGATGATAGTAGAAGTGCATCAGGAGCATGTTATTACATAGGTAATAATTGGGTAGGGTGGAATAGTAAGAAGCAAAATTACTCTTCATTATCCACAATCGAATATGAATATATAGCTGCGGGCAGTTGTTGTGCTCAATTACTTTGGCTAAAAAAAAATTTTAAAGGCTATGGCATTACTGAAGAACAATTACACATATATTGTGACAATCAAAGCACGATTAATATTTTCAAAAATTCTGTTCAACACTCTCGTACTAAACATATTAAAATTCGCCACCATTTTATATGCGAGTTAGTTGAATCAAAGGAATTGGAGATTAATTACCTCCCTATTGAATTGCAATTAGTTGATTTATTTACGAAACCCTTAGACAATATTCGATGTGAATCCTCACGTAAATTAATTGGGATGGTTATGGCATAATTGTAATGTATCAATGATGTTTATGCTTTCATATTTCTCTTTTATCTGTGTGTAGACCCTTTGTCCATTTGAGACAAAATGGGGGAGAAACTTTAAGTCTACTTGAACATTATTTTGATTACTTCAACTAAAAGCTTGATCTTAGTTATCTTATTTTCAGGAGATCAATACCTCATGTTATCACAATGTTGTTAGGGTATTGGTTTGTATTTAGTTGAGTAATGTAATTTTCTTTTCTAGGATATGGGGTAGTTAGAATTTTGTATTGGAATAGGATTTTCTTTTTCTTTTTTGTATCCCTACAAGTCATTGATGACTCAAAGGAGATTTTGCTCATATTTCCAAAGGGGGATATTAAAGCATACTATGTATTTGACTTAGTTGAGTCTACATTATATAGGCGCTTGTCTAGTTTGGAAATAGTAGAAAAATTGAGTCATAGCCTAGTCTACCAAAGAGCCTCAAACACTACATATCAAATTCCTCTAAAACCCACAAAGGTAGAATACCGACACTACACCTAGGATTGCATTCATTTGTTGCAGTCTTTATAATTTAGGAGGGGTGTTTTAAATCCCATAAAAATGATTTTTTAATAATTTTTGGGATATGGTAAATAATTTTTAGGAATTTATAAAACATTTTTAAACATTTAAAAATTATTTTTACTAATGTTGTGGGTTGATTTATAAGTATCCTTTTCTCCTATAAACTAGCTTGGGTAGGATCCGAAAGCAGTAGAAAATTCTGTGGTGGTAAATAAGATTATTTTAAACTTCAAAACACGCATTTTAAGTTTAATCCCATCCCTACATGTGTTAATCTTTGAGCGATTGGATTTGTGTTTATTTACTCTCATAACGTTAATATGTAATCATGTCCATTGGATCATTTGCTATCTATGCTCTGCATGTCTTTACCTCAATCCTTGTGATATCAAAGAGTACCAATGAAATTGCTTTTAACAGCGGTATATATTCAGCCGTGAGATTTACTTCGATAATTCTAGACTTAATCTTAGCCATTGAACTTATACAACCCTTCCCGATCCATCCTAGCTTAGTTTAAATAGAGACCAACTGGTGAACATTCCCAATCTTTTGATTATTTTGAGTTCTAAGAGAAAATAAGAGAAGAGAAAGAGAGAGAAGATAGAGAGAGAATTAGAAACCCTAATCAAACTCCGATCAAATATTTCATAAGAAAACCCTTCTGTGAGTTTGAGTGAGTTCAAAAGTGAGAAGAACCAGCCTCTCTAGTCTTTAATCTCTTGTCCAACCAAGTCACGAAGTTTAGATTTCAAATTCTTTTCATAGAAATTTGAGATCTCAAACTGTGTGATACATATCACCTAGATCTTGTTAAGTTTGATTTCTTTTTTTAAGAAATTATATTTATTGGTTATTTTTCTCATATATGATTTTTTTTCAAAACTAGAACAAACAAACTTATTTCTGTTTTCAGTTTACGAGAAAAATCAGACTTGGATCAAGTTATGATCTTGAATGGGATTTTACACTTTTGTGAAATATTCACATTTTGCGAAATAGGTTTGTAAATAAAATAAAATAAGTGTTTCGGAACTTAGTTTCCTTTTAAAGAAAGGTTCCCTCAATATCTATGGATAGAAATAAAGATCTGTAGTCTGAGACTATCAAATAAACTGTGATTCAGAAATCCTTACTGCATCTTAGAATGATATTTGTAATTTGTTAGTAATATTGTCTTTATAAGTATGTGTGTGTGTGTGTTGCATGCATGTGATTAGGCACTTCACCACTTACACTTATCACACTACAACACTAAAAAAGTGTTGGTAGAGAGATTCTTGATTTTAGAATCAACGTAAAGGTAAAAGGAGAAGTGGTTACAAAGCTGGGAGAACAACCTCAACATCAGAACCTTTAGAGGAGTTAGAATAATCTAAAGGAGTTGGTAAACATTATGGACATGGAATTAGGTTTGCTTGTGTATTTGGTTTGTTATATAATTTGTAATATGTTACTCTATTTTTAGTGAAATTTTCTTTTGAGGTGTAGAGACCTCCGTGGATGTTTCTCCAATTGGGTGGGGTTTTACCACGTTAAAATCTTATGTAGTTGAATAATTACTCTTCCTCTCATCACCTTCTTAAGGTTATACTAATTTAGAACCTATATAAGTTTTGTTTTTCAAAATTGGTATATCTATGCCTTAAATAACTCATTCATATAATCTTGTATACACATCTTGTGTTGGTTGGTTGTTTTGATTAAAGAGTTTCTTTAAAAAACTATTGGGAGTTATTTAAACTATTTAATCTCGAATTAAATGACTTAAGTGGTGATTTTTCAGGTTGCTCAAGGCTACACATAGATTGAGGGTGTACATTTTGACGAGACATTTGCTCCTATTGCAAGGCTTGAGTCCGTCCACTTACTACTTGCCATCGCATGTCATCTGCGCTTCAAGTTATAACAGATGGATGTCAAAAGTGCCTTTGTGAATGACATTCTACAGGAGAAATTTTATGTGGAACAACCAAAAGGGTTTGAAGACCCTAAGCACCCTGATTATGTATATTTTTTGAGAAAATCCCTATATAGTTCGAAGCAAGCACCCGGTGCTTTGGACGAGCGGCTTACTTCCTATCTCTTAGCCCGTGGCTTCATTATAGGAGGAGTTGATAAGACGTTATTTATTAAGATAGGAGATGGTTCTATTTTGGTTGGCCAGGTCTATGTGAATGACATAGTCTTTGGATCTACATGCTCCCGACATGCTCATGCCTTTGAGTAGGAGATGAGGAGTGAGTTTGAGATGAGCATGGTCGATGAGTTTACATTCTTCCTTGGTCTTCAAGTTCTTCAGCTAGAGGATGTGATATTCATCTCCCAATCCAAGTATGTTAGAGAACTTATGAAGAAATTGGTTTAGACTTCGCTAAGCACACACATACCCCAATGAGTTCCTCAATAAAGCATAGAAAGGACACTTCAGGAAAGGACGTAGAGCAAACCTTGTATCAAAGTATGATAGGTAGGATTTTCTACTTGACTGCTAGTCATCCTAACATCACCTTTAGTGTTGGAGTCTGTGCGCAATATCAGGTGTCCCCGAAAGAGTCGCACTCACTCACTCTTAAAAGTATTATCAAATATGTGAGTGGGACTCTCTCATTTAGCATTTGGTATTCCTTGGATACCAATGAACATTTATCAACCTATTCAGATGCCAATTGGGTCGGGGATACAGATTGATGTAGGAGCACTTCTGGTAGGTGTTTCTTCTTTGTAACTACTCTTGTATCTTGGTTGAGCAAGAAGCAAAACTCCATATCTTTGTCTACTACAGAGGGTGAGTACATAGCAGT
Organism: Sambucus nigra; assembly: GCA_949130495.1. NCBI lineage: Eukaryota > Viridiplantae > Streptophyta > Magnoliopsida > Dipsacales > Adoxaceae > Sambucus > Sambucus nigra. The sequence continues at coordinate 541,080,989 of OX422212.1, forward strand.
CGGGAGTTGTTTCATGCAACTTTTGTGGACGAAGAAGATGTTGGAGGATTATGGGATATCACAGGACACCATGACTATTTCTTGTGATAACACGAGCGCGATACACATATCCTATAATCAAATCCATCATTCACGCACAAAGCACATTAGGATACGAGAGCACTTTATCCGTGATCTAGTAGAAGAGAAGGTCGCATCCTTGAGTTTTGGGTCTATATACCTCCTGTTAGACGATATTTTCACAAAGCCTTTAGATTCCCTTAGATTCGAGAATCTTAGGAAGTCTTTAGGAATTTGCACAGTTGACGGAGGGATGGTCACCATGTCTAGAATATGATGCATTTTCGTTATCCATATCATATGATTCCTATATCTAGATTGTATCATTTGTATCATTATTTCTTTAGTTTTTATTGTTTTCTTCCTTGTAGAAAAATACAAAAAGATTTTCTTTTTTTTTGAAAAATTAAAAAATCCAAAAAGATTTTATTTTTGATAAATTTTCGAAAAAGTCAAAAAGATTTTCTTTTTATAAAAAAATTTAAAAACACAAAAAGAGTTTTGTATTTTTTTTGCACCATTTATGGATGAACATTTAAGATAGACATAGTCACAACTTCATTCCATAATCTATGTGACTATTTTATAGTTATTTGAGATGCTATATCATTTTATCCATGTGCTTTAAATTGTTTGGAGTCATTGAGATGTGATTAGTGATATCTTCCACATGTTTGGCTCCTTTTATCCTTTATTGCACACATTCGTGGTTTTATTTGAATATTGTACTTGTCTATCACATGTTAGTTTGACAAGAAAGTAGTGCATGTAAAAAATGTTGCAGTGAGTTTGTGTGAATTTCAAAAATGGGGAGGGGATACGAAAGTTACTTATTTATCCTTTGCGATTAAGCAACCATTTAAATCGAACATAGAAAAATGCGTGGCACAAAAACAAAAGTCAAGGTCCAAAAAGGTTGAAAAGAGACAAAAAAAATTAAATGCAAAAAAAAAAAATATGCCAAAAATTGGGCAGGTAGGTTTTAGTTTCATCACCTCCAAAGAAAAATAAAAAGCATTATTATTTATGAAGGAGTTTGGATGGAATATAAAATGGGTTTTCACGTCCTTCAAAGTCATGAAAAGAAATACAAAGTTTTGGATGTTATTAGTGTGGAAATCACTTTGAGCTTTGATTTGTTGATTTGATTGAGTCAATTTTTTATAATTCCACCATTTTTACACCTAAGGAAGATGTTGAGTTCATTCGTTAGGAATATCTAAAATTAATCATGCACATATGTTATGATTGTATGTATTTCTTTTCCTATCAAATTTGTTCACATCCCCACATTTCCGCTATCATCGACTTGGTTATTTTAGTATTCTTTCATGGTGTGATTTGTTTAGTATATTTGGTGAGAAAATTTTTGAAAAAATTTAAAAACAAAAAGTGTGTTTACTATCTGACATTATCCATTTGCATTGCTTTGTGTTCTTCATATTTGTCTATTTGGGAACATCATAAAAAGGGGGAGAACGAATTATGGGGGAAAATTTTTGTTTGACTTAACAATGATTTTCTTGAGCTTAATTGATATTTATTTTTGTTTATCATTATTTGATATTTATTTTTGTTTATCATTATATTTCGAACTGTTGCACGTCACGGGTATTGTTTCTTGTCTCATGCGTGTAGGTACAAAATTGAGGATTATTTTTTTCATACCTCATGATGACAAAGAAAGTTAGAAGAAGTTGAAGATTTGAAGATGTTAAAGCATGTTTAAACAAATGTCCTTTAGTATTTCCAATTTTTGGGTTTAATGGGAATATTAAATTGTTTGTCATTTTTTTTAGTTTGCGTTGCATAATCCGGATAGTTTTTATGTATGTATAGGCATAGACATAGGGGGAGATTTGTAAGGACATGATTTTATAAATGTCCATTTTAGAATCTGGGAATTTTCTGGGCGTCCTAGATCACAGCTAGTATGTCTGATACCGTTACATTCAGAACGTCAACTCTATCATCACCTCGATCGGAATCCGAAGTTTCACACATCCATCATCTTCATGTGTTCATAGTTCATCATTAACCAACAATGTGCAATGCGCATCTTCAACATTCCCACAATTCCACTCGTATTTATGGAAAAATAATTAATTTGGAGTTTTTAATGGATACATAATTATTTGGGAATTTATATAAAATATTTTTTAAGGTTTTAAAATGTTTTCCTTCCAAGAAATAATTATTTCAAGCATTGAGGCAAGAAAAATTTATCGCTAACGTCGTTCAAGTGACAACACACTGTCGTTCAAACGACATGTGGCTGTCGCGCGAAGTGATTTGAGTGACGTGTCATTTCATTCGAGCGACAACCCTCTGTTGTTTGAGCGATGCTCCGCCTCGATTTTTGTATAAATAGTAGCGTTCTGCATACACATTTCTCAAGTCTTTTGCACCTACACTTATAGCATAACTGCTCGTTTTTCAGATTTCATCTTTTAAGGTTTTAACCTTTTTGATTAACAAATCCATCCCAAATACATGTGTGAATCTTTATAAACCCCAGATTAATTATTCTACTGATCTGGAGTATTCTTATGGAGAAGAAGGTTGTTCTCCATTGCTGACTTAGAGCTCTTGCGGGATCTCTTGCCGATGACTACAAACCGACGCCTACAGATATTCGTGTGTCAAGCTGTATTTCTCTGTATTTGTAAGTTTTACAAGATATAGTGCAATAAAAAAAGGTTTTTCCCCTTTTGGGGATTTTTCCTCATATTTGTGATTATGTGCATGCTTGAATTTATTTTATTCATCAATCACAATTAGTTGCAAGAGTTAGGATTTTGGGGACTAAAATTGGAATTTAATTAAACAAGCTTGTCTATTGATTGTTGGCGCACTCTCGGGATATATCTTCTTCCTAAACACGAAGTTGGTGATACCCAGATCTAAAATAAATCTTTAAAAATATCTTTGGCCCTTGCAACAGGTCAAACAAATTACTTATCCTGGTCAATGGTGTGACACCCAGCCGAATAAGTATCGGGTGATCAGTCCTATATCGAATTAAATAGGAATCTCACTTGGTTCATTCTCAGCATCACCCTCGAAAATTTTGTAAAACTTACTAACCACCTAGTATTCAAAAAGATATGGTGGTTTTTTTTTATCAAACAACAACACAACATGTGGATGAATATAATTGAAGCCATTCACACAATCACTGAGTCAACCCATACTAAAAATGAATAAATACAATATTTGCGGAATAAACCACCATCTACAAAACCCAAATCAAAAATATAAACCAGTAGAATAATAAACTAAGTACATCATCTGACTGAAACAAATGAAAGAACTAGGGCGACATGCCCAAATGAAATACTGATTGCATCCTACTCTAGGAATGAAATAACTTAAGCGGCTAAGTCTAAATCATGTAACATCCATATATGTCGCAGCTGTGTGACCCTGGAATAGAAAAAATTCTAGTTTCCTTGTGGATAAACACCTAAAAGGTTTTGAAAATATTTTATAACAAGGGTTAGAACCCAAAACATTTTGAAAATATTTAGCAAATGATTAAAATGCATGAATGCTCTTCATATTTAAGCTAGTGTCACACTCTCTTAAGGACCTACTCAACCCTCAACTATTGTGCACAACTAACGCTTTTCTTTCTAACCCCCTAGCCATCTACACCGTAACTAGTCCATATTATAACTCGTTCCTGACACAATACTATATCCTGAGTATATTTAATATATGATTCATAAGTTATTGCTCACGTTAACTTAACTAATCATTTTCCATTTAAAATCATACAACATTCTCACTAGTTATATATAATAATACAGTTCACTTCATGTATTTTACCCGTATATAATTATCTGAACCATATATACGTATCATCGTATTACAAATTCACATGCATCTTGTACATATATACCTCCCGATTAGGCACTCACCGAATGTTCTCTACAATGCTATCAATCCAGGTATACTCATCCACTCGGACACCCTGACACGGTTAGCTCCCCTAATCAGTGAAACAAAATAAACTCAATGGATGCTGCCATAGTTCCCTCTGAAAATGAGACCGAATCATATCCAAGATGTCTCACCTTGGGGACTATGCTCACCCTGCTCCTCAAGCCAGCGGATTCACCCACATCGCGCAACCTCCTATGATAGCACTAGAGGGGTATGTATTCCTATAAATATTATTCACACCAATATTTATAAAGCACACAAATGTATGTCATAAGTTTGATCGATGACATCATCTATATGACTTTTTCCTGCAATTCCTATTTTGTCCCTCAAAATTTTAATTTCCCCCTCTTTTTTTACTCTCTAATTAATTTCTCCCTTTCACTTTAATTCAAACACAGGGATATTTTGGTACACACATCAAAATGCACACAACTAGATCTCTCTCTCAATCTCGGCATCATTTCTCAAATGCAACCCTCTCTCTCTCTCTCTCTCTCTTCAAGGTCGATTCCCTCAGCCTTCGAGCTCTACATCTCAACACCATCCCACCTTCATCCACCATTTTCGTATAAAAACGGTTGGGAAAAATGCAGTTTAATTTCATGTCATTTTTAAATTCGTTGTGCGACTCATGTGAGTATACACACCCACAGGTAAGGGTTTTCAAATTCGTTGTGTTAATTTCATATCAACACCATTCGTTTTCAATTTTTTTGTTTAAATATTTTTCCAGATCTAATCATTTTTTTTGCTGATCTAATCAGATATACATCTAATCAGGTATATATTCTATCTTAATTTCATGTCGTTTTCAAATTCGCTGTGCGACTCATGTGAGTATACACACCCACAGGTAAGTGCGACTCATGTGAGTATACACACCCACAAGTAAGGATTTTCAAATTCGTTGTGTTAATTTCATATCAACACCATTCGTTTTCCATTTTTTTTGACAATTTTTTTGTTTAAATATTTTTCTAGATCTAATCAATTTTTTTTACAGATCTAATGAAATATACATCTTATCAGGTATACATTCTATCTCTGTATTCATTCTATTAAGAAAATATTTTTGCAAATGTAATTTTTGTTTGGGTTTTTGTATTATGTTTTTTTTCCAGTCTGAAACAATTAGGTATACATTCTTTCTCTTTGATTTGAACATTGTGTACTTCATTAATTTGTATTATTTACGATATGTTATTTTAGGTAAGTAACAGGTTTTGAGAATTTGTTGAACACCATCAATTGTTTGACAATTATGAGAGGACATTTTCTGCATTTATGTGTATTTTCTTTCATTATATTGTGAATATTGGAAAATTTGCTTTAGGTAGCCTTTAGCGTGTTTTGTGGTGTTAAATTTTTGTGCCATTACTCAAATAGGTGATGCTATTTTGTGTTTTTTTAGTAATTACTCAAATAGGTGATGGTTCTTTAGGTAGACTTAGGTTCATTCTGTTACGTCACATCTTAACTTAGGTTTGGTATGTTACTTTATATCTTGAAATCATTTTATTCTTTTCCATTATTATTCCCGTCTTATATGTTAAATTGTTGATTATCAATCAATGCCATAAAGAGGAATAACACATGCTTCTCTGTAGACTGCATACAATAGCAGATATATGACGCTGCCCATGAAAGAAACCACGAGTATAAAGAAGGGAAGTTTGTTCTTAAAAGATGGAAGATCATTGACGGACTCGACTCAGAATTCTATATCTATACTCATCCTAATATGAGTGATGCTGAAGATGTGTAATAAATGTTCTAAGTTTTATAATAGCTGCATTTTCATCTGTTGAAATAAAAATTATATGAAATTGCTGAGGAACAAAAATTGATATGAATCTGAATGCTTATAAATAAAGTAGATGTTGTTAATGAATGGTAGACTTGAGTATATATAATAAGATATGACTAAGCAAACATAGGGTGTTGACATAGGGTGTTAATGAATGGTAGACTTGGTCCTACTATTTCAGACTCAGGAGTGTTCTTTGTTGAATTTTAATTTATTTTGTTTTCCGGTTATAATCTAAATTGCAGGATATTTGGTTTACACGATTGGAAGGTTGCAAACATAGGTTGATTACTCTCTCCCTACAACGATTTCTGGCATCTACTCTCTAGTAACGATCTTTGTCGGCAACAATACGAATAGCGAACAACGATAATGTTTTTGGCTCTCATCGAAGGTAATTTTTTAGCTGTATGCCTTCTCAACGAACAACTCTGGTATCATTTTTTGCTCTCCCTTTGTTGGGCTATTTGAACAACTCTGGCATCTGCATCATCCCTTAATTATATTGGCGGCACCATTGCAATTGCGTCATCCCTTAATTATATTGGCGACACCATTGGCAATGCTCTTGAGGAGGGCCTTACAATTGTGGAGAATCGGACTGCAGACATTATTCAAGAAACTCGCAAGCTGCAAGTAAGAAAAAAGGGTAGCAGGTCTGAGGCACGAAATCTCTGACTTATTTCATTCTAACTGATTCTCTGATTTTTCCATGAATATTGACATGTTTGGTGTCTCTCCCCCCATTCTCTGAGTTTTTTTAATCTCCATCTCCAACACTATGGACAAATGGGGGAAAAAATGAACGAACACCAACCGAATATGGTATAGTTATCAAATATGTTATAGTTATCTCCTCTGGACTAACTCACGAAAAGGTCCTACTTCATATCATATACTCCTCCTATTTCCACAAACATATAATATACTACTCTTTTTTTACCCCATCAAAGGAGAAACAACTTTAGCCGTCTTTCTTGCCAAGTTTTATGGCCAACGCTACCGTCTTTCCTACCATGTTTTATGGCCATGCTGGCCTTATGAATCTGATCAACACCGGCCCAGAAAATGTCCGCCCTGATCACTTCTTATTATATCATATAAATACATATAGTGATACATACAATCATTTTTTTCTTCCTAACAGTAAGTATTTATTTGGCTTTGATTACAGCAATATTTAGGCCACTGTTGTATGAGGATTGTGAACCCGATTTAAGGTTCTATGGGTTTCCTATGGTTTGGAAGCAGGCAGCTTTGTCAGAATGTTGTGGAGGCTATTTTAAAAGTGGCTCAGATAACCCAGATAACATCGGAGCTTTTTTTACGGTTCAGAGGTCTTAATGGAGGAGATGTTTGTGTAAACATTAAATCTATCTAGATGGGCAAACATATATTTGGGACACGAATAGGTATTTTCTTATTAAGAACGTACTTAGATCTGAAATATTTTTATTTTATGGAATTCTCATAAGAGACCAGCTTAGTAACTATTTTTCTTATTAAGTTCTATGAAGTATTTTTCTTTTCTAATCTTTGGTTTCAGATCTGAAGCGCATGGACATTTCAGATCTAAAATTATCACTGCACATGATAATACTTCTCTCGATCCGCGTTTATTGACCTCACAACCTAAGATACCTAATTTCAAATTTTTTTGTTGTAGATCTCACTATGGGGTTCGTTTGAAATAAGGCATACCCAGTTTGGGTGTTCAATAATCCAAGGTTTGTAGAAATCACTTCTCTCAGATTTGAGGCAATCTGTTAGTTTGGGTATTTTTCTCTCACGTCAGTTTGTATATATACGTATATTAAACCATATGTCAGTTTGTATATATACATGTGTATTAAACCATATGTTAGTTTGGATATTTTTCTGTCACTGCCATGGCTTAGTGTTCGAGTGCGGATAAGGAAAAGAGTGAGGTGCATATTCACTGTCATGGCTTCTGTTTTTTTGTCTTTTCACGTTATCAAATATTGAAACAGAGAACCCCGTGGATGTTCTATATCAAGTGTTAAGGTGGCATTTATTCTACTCTCCATTTCCTTTCTTTAATGCTTTTTGTAAATTAATTTCTTTTTTATTTGTTGCGATTTGTGTGGAATACATATTGTACGTGGATGTTTGATCTTTTGAGTTTTTAGTAACCAAATAAACTTATTATCAATCTTTTAAATTATGTATATCAATTTGATTTTCCAGATATTACAAATTTACTATAACAATTTAGTCGCTTTATTTATCTGTGCACACGTATTCAAAACGGGGTTGCTTTTTGTGTTTAATGTCAAATTTTGTGGGGTTGATATATAAATAATTCACTGTACTCAAGTTTAAAATGCATTGTGTGTCCTATTGTTTCTTAAAATGGTTTGTTCATCATCATCTTAGTTTTTTTAACACTTGCTATTGGAAGGATAAGTCTTCAATAATACATCAGCATGATAAGCCATAGCTGGATATGTACTTTTATTGTTGTGAAGCTACGTAGAAATTGGTCTCGAAAAAGTCCAGAAATTTTAAAAAAGTAAGAAGTGTAGAAAAGAGGAAAATCATCTCTGCAAAATTGGGAAAGCAAGCTAAACTGCACAAGGCTCGAAATGCAAGATTCTACTTTATTCCAATCAGGATATAAGGGTGGAGTGCAACATACAAAAGGGATGATAGTTAAAGTGAACTTTTTTTTTTCTTATTAGTATTATACTTTTAATATAATACTAAAAATATTGTTGAGTATTTTCTTAATCTTTTTAATTATTGTTGAGTATTTGTATGCCACGATGCGTGTTTGATCTTTACACATGGTAAGTTGATGCCATTCGTCGCCTACGACGAAATAATTTTGCGTACATTTGAGCCATTAGCGCTATTATGAAATAATTTTGCGTACATACGAGTCAAACATGCAAGTTAATCCCGAAATAGTCTATAGCAACTTCAATTTAAACTAGGCGTCCTTCATGATAGATCTTAAATGAATTGGTAAGATTTCTTTTGCGGAGAAGTAACCATGAATTAAATTTGTGTTTCTTATCTGATTTTGAGATTTTTTAGATTTCATGTCATTGTTGCTTAATGAATTTTTGAAATTAATTAATAAAATCTAATTTCAATTTCAAGTTTGACGTGTAAAAAACAATAGATGGGATTAAAAACTTAATTGTGCCATCGGGTACACCCTTACATGTTTGATAAAATGCAAATGATAATTTATGTTTTAAATGGTTCACGGGAACAAATTTATCCCGAGAACAAATTTACTTTCGTACCATCTATAGAGTATAAAATATCACGAGAACAAATTTATTACCGTGCCGATGGGACGGGTACAAAATCTTAAAAAATTTACATTAAAAAAAATTAAAAAAATAAGGATTTAAATGATTTTTTTATATTTTATAAGATTGTTTTTTAAATTTTAAAATCCATATTAAAAATATTGTAAGTCATTTAAAAAATGTACAATATTTTAATTACTTTTTAATGCATAAAAGATGCAGGATTCAATGAGGCTTTTACCACAACATATAATAAGGATTTTTTAAGGCTTTATTATGATAGATGAAGAAACAATTGTCTTTACGTGGTTCGAGGCAAAATGAAATAATCACATCATAATGTACATCAACTACCCAAGGCACTAGAAAAAAAAAATAACTATAGGCGTCTGAACAGGTATAACAATTATGTTTATAGTTATACGTAACTCTATTTATATAAAAAAAATTATGTTTATAGTTAATACCAATGTATATTTTGTATATGTAGTACATAAGGAATTACACGCGCGGGGTTCAAATTGGGGTTCAAATTTTCATAAATGTTACGAGGCTCGAGAAATGGTGACTCGCCTATATTATCAGAGTACAATGGCAACTCACAATATTAGTAAAGTTTATAAAAAGTTGGTTCCATAAAGTTTGAAATGTAATAATAAAAAAATTACTAATTGCAAATCTAAACTATATGTTCTTAAAATCGTAATCATGCCGTAAGTGTACTAGGGGGTGACCAACAATATTTATATTTGCACTATTAGCGATACGGGAATAAATTTATTGTCGTGCCATCGGCACATGCATGGCATTATCCTTTTCAAAATTATCAACGTGCCTTCAGGCACGGGCATACCCTAGTATATATATATATATATAATTAATCCTGGCTACTCCATGAACAGTTTACCATAACAATAGCCTAACATTCCTAAGTCTATATACCGACTTGTAATTTAAATAATTCTCACATTTATTTATTTATCACTCGAGTTATGTCACCCAACTAAATTACCCAGACTCATTCCTTCAATTCAAAATTTCATCTTGTAGAAAAATTTTCTCAAATTCCAATTATCATTCGTACGTAGTATGTTTCTCTTGAATACTCACTGTACTTATTACTTACGATTTTTACTCACATATAATATTTATATGAATTTTCACACAATTGTAAGGGCCCTAGTTAACCCGTCATTATTTTTCAGTAGTTATTCTCGTCGTCACTATTGATTATAAACATAGGTTCACTTATCACTACGTCACCCTTATCGAATTTCATTCATTTATCAATTACAGATATTTTCTCAATTATCCCAATACTTTTCTCACATTATGTAAACCTAATCTCCACTTTAGGCCTAATGTCCTTATTATATAAAAATCATTCACAATCAATCAATATAGGCAACCTCCAACAGAATAATAACTAAAAATAACATTTCATAAAATTTACCCCACGAAACTGCCCAGATTTTTAAAATGCAGTTTTGAGGCCTTTCGGAGCCGTTTTTTGAGAAAACGTATCAGAGAACAAAATGCAGAAAATAGGGTTTTCTACGAGCTAGCAGGGACAGAATAGCCATTTTCAGAACCAAAATGTCGCAAAATAGCTTCTAAAATGACGGCTTAATTTACCTAATTTCATAAACTTCTTCAAATTCAAGAAGTTGTTCTACAATTCAATCATGCCCATCAAAACCCAATTTAGATATCAAACCAACCGAAAAATAGTATAATCTTATCACACCTACTATGATATAAGTTGAAATCTACAATTGATTTAAGAGCGAGTTTAACCACTTGCCTTAAAGGGTTCGCTGGGTCTGAATTCTTTGGTGTAGATGATGATAATTTGATGAAGAACACACATTTATTCTTGATTTTGGCTCCCAATGTTTCTCCAATTGTTGCCTCTTTTCTTCTCTATTTACTTAGGTTTTCTTAAATGATTAATGGATGCCACACCCTCTCACTTTCAGGGTTTATTAAGTCAATCTCGTTTTTCGGCTTGTGGGCTTTATTAAAATGGCCCAAACACTCCCGTGTGAGCTTGGTTATTCGTAAAAATGTCCCGAGACCCATTTACTACCTATGAGTACTCTTTTTCGACTATTTCGACCCATTTGGACTCAATCGTACACTTAGAAGTGTCATCCGAATTATTTTTAACATTCTCCAATTTTTTACCTAAAAAATGCGACACAAAAATAATCCGAATAATTAAATCTCAATTCCCCAAATTAAATAAATCCTCTAATTTAAATAAACTCTATAAATTATAAATTTAATTTCTCCCAAATAAAATAAATTATATTTCTCGCAAAAATAATTACATTAAAAGTCTTCGAATTTACGGGGTGTTACATACTTGCCCCTTACAAAGGAATTGTGTCCTTAAAATTCGAACAAGCCTAGTACTCCCAAGCCTCGACTAGCTCCCTAATCACTTACCCTTAGGATCTTTACACATTTTTCTTAAGAGAATATAGTTAACCAGGGATCCCATACACCATGTACCCATACTTAACCACACAAAATACCCGACTTTTACCAGCTTTAAATCGTACTATCACTTTGATCTCACAGTCCACATATGTATATATTAACCAAGGTATCAAGCTTATGTACTAATGACCAAACGTCTCCCCACTTCTAACATTGCGCTAAGTTTCAAGCGTGGGACGTCTTACAAAGAAAAATCCAAATAAGGACCCCCCCTCCCGATACACTACTACCTAACATTGTCGATCGTTGAGATCTATCAGGCCCTCAGTCCATAGCACGCACCCCCAAATACCCGTCCCTTTACATAAAAGTATATATATCCACTCTTATGCTACAAAAGACAACATACAATACCGCGCTCTTACTCTCACTAGTTTCCTTGCGCAAAAATAAATACTGAGCTACATTTCCCCACTCGATAATAAGTTTATCCACCCTGAGTCACATCAGTAACATCCCTACTCACCGGGGTAAAATATAACAATACAAACATTTTCTTATAAGTATATTATGCAACACACCATAATCATATACACACAGATATATAGACTGGACCTTCTTTCAGGTGGTAACTAACACAAGTAAATCATATCTCAAAACAGTGAACACAAAGTCTCACTATACTATTTACTATATCCCAAAAATCCTGGCATTAATACCACTAACGGATCGTATGTAACATGCTTCTCTCAAGATTAGCTCCTCACTCTCTACATGGCTAAATCATACATGTATTCTCGATTACCCTATAATTTGCAATTTATTTCTTCCCAACACTGCCCTACTAATTAACTTATGGTGCAAAAGCTCTCTCAATGCTTCCACCCGCTCCCTTACAAGGGGAACTGAAGAGAACCCCGATATTCCATGGTAAATATTCACATACTAGTGATATTAATTATACCTCTACTAACCCCGTTTCTCACATAAATCTAGTACTAGTACATTACTGTGACTCGCTCACATCACACAAAATAGACCCCAATCATCTCAGTATAAAACTCATAATTTAAATTGCCAATAACACTCATAGTTCAAATGGTTCCTGGACATAAAACCCTTTTCTAAACTAAACCAAAAACTTCTCTAGCAGTTTCCCCTGCTAGGAATTCTTCTCTTGTCCCCTGACTCGCTGTGAAGAAGACCCAACCGTGTGTTTATACTCTTGTACACATAAGACACCTCTTTATGTCATTTCCCTTTCCCCTTTCTCTGGCTCCACCTTCCATGTCGTGTCCTTCTCGCGAACCTGGTAGTTTTGACCTTGATTGCTATCCTAATGTCCCTTCGGCTCTGCTAGTCCCATGGGACTTGTTGATGGCCTTAATGGCCCTGATAGAACCCAAAATCACTTTGTAGAAATTTTATTGATTTCGATCATTCGTCTGGGTCCTCTACTGGGTATCCCTTTCCTTGGTGCCTCACTAACATTAAAAAATCTAATCTTACTATTCTGGTAGATTTTCTAACTCCCTTATCTCCCTTCTCACTAAAGCATTGAAATAAATTGTAAATGTACAACCTTAACGACAACGACACCAGTCATCCTAATAGGATCTCCTATGCACACTTGTATATTCTACCCACAAGTCGGTTATCAACTTACGAACCCTTTTTGATTCTTCGTATCCTTATTATAGGTTATGAAGTTTTGCAAATTTCATCAACTTCCTTCACATCCGACCACTGTCCGGCCCCTTTTGGAAAAAGTACTTAAATCTCCCTTTCCTCTCTATTTAAATAAGTGGTGAGAGGATTAGTAATAATTCGCACCCCAAATTCCTTGTTATACATGTAACACCCCGTACTTTTGGGGATAATTCAAATTCATAATTAAGTGTAATTTGGGAATTTAAGAAATTATCATGAATAGTAATTTTTGGAGTTTTCAAGGATTAGATGATTTTCAATGGGTGTTATATTTACTTTTGGGATTAAGTAAACAATCTGGAGTATTTTAATTGTATGTCATAGTTGGGTAAAGCGACAGAGGATAATATTTTAATGGGAAATCCCGCATTAAGTTGTATTGGGTTTAATTAAGTGATTTGCGATCAAGAACCTCAGATGGAGATTCCTATTGCGCAGTGAGTCTCGAAATGGCTGAGATGGTCATAATAGAGTATCCGGGGGTAGAAATTGAGTTTCAAGAATTTTTGGACCAGTAGGGACTCGTAATTGAGTAAACGAGTCATTTTTGGGTTTAATAAGGGATAAACCCTTTCCTCCCTATATAAGGCACGTGAGAGGGAAATAAAGGAAAGAAAAGAGAGAAAAGAAAGAGGAGAGGAAAGGAGGAAGAAAAGGGAGGTTCCAGCCAAACTCCGTGGGATTCGACTCGAGGTCGTCGAATTTTATTCCCCAGGCAAGTGTTTACTTGCTTTATTTCCTTTTTAGCATAAATCTCATATATAATTTCGTAATAACAAATTAGACGATTTTGGGGTTGGTTTTTCATGAATCAAAATGGGTTTTCGGAAGTTAAACGAGTAAACCCCGAATAATAATCAATTGGAGAAACTTAGGATTTAATTAAAATCGAATTGTTGGTTATGGGTTGTAGGATGTTTAGAACCCTTTTTATATGTGCATATATCGTTAATTGAGGTTGGAATAGATTGGGAGAGGAGATAAAAGCTTGGTGGAAGCTTTAATGGCTGAAACAGCTTCTCGGAGAAGAAGTTGTCCGGGTCGATCGATTGATCGATGGCCTAGGGTCGATCGATCAATCGATGGCCCAGGATTTTTGGCAATTTTTCCTAAGGTTAATTATATGGGATAAATCTCCGATTTAGTTGTTCCTAGTTTATTTATTTGAGGATATAAGTATTCATTTAGGAATTAGCATCTAGCCATTGGGGGTTATTTGTATGGGCTAGGAGGGTGCTAAGATTTTGTGGCACTAAAAATATATTTTCGAGGAAAATAAATGGATTAAGAAAATAGAGGTTTGGGGTTCCTAAAATAGAGTTGGGACCTATAAGTTATTAATTGAGCGAAGCGTAAACTTTAGGTTCATGGAAAATGGAATCCATGACTTATTTATTTAAGGGTGTTTAAGGCCTGTAACACTCGACTTGATATTTCGGTGGGGGATTGTACGTATAGAATTATGCGAGTAGAGAATGTAATTATGTGTCAATTGTGCGTGAGAAAATCCTACGAGGCGAATAGGATGAAATTTGGGATATAGACTAAAGAGGATTTAGCGATTTCCGACACGTCTATTGACCACGGTCATTATAGGTGGTGCGATACTTATGGAATTAAGATGAGTCGATGGTACACTTATCCAATTAGTACGAATTGGTACATTCGAGTTTACAAGTCCTTAAAAAGTGATTAAGGTGAGTTATATTCAAGAGAGAAAATATTTAAATATGACTACGAGATTGGCGATTATAGCTACATATTTATATTTGAGGAGTATTATAGATTATATATACGATGTGATTACAGTATATATATTATGATACGAATACATATATAAATATATATATATATGTGTGTGTGTGTGTGTGTGTGTGGTTGATTGGCATATTTGTATTTTAGAGGCTGGTTTCCACCGACTTTCCCTTGGCGTACAGTTGGAATAGCCAGATTATATATTTTCTCTAGTGAGATCTAGGGAGGTTACGCGATGTGGGTGAATCCCTTGTCTTGAATAGCAGGGAGAGTATATCCCCGGGTCATCTCGTCCCGCGTTCGAGTGTGATCTGTGTACTCCACTTGCAGGGGGAACATGACCGCCTCCACCGTTGTGTATATTTTACCATGACCATTGAGTAAGTCTGGCTTTGTACCATGGTACAGTGAGTAAACCCGGAGTTGGATCAGAACTATGAGGTTGCATCCTCGAGTTATAGCTCGTTTGTATGGTTATTATACTAGTGTGGGTAGTATAATACCTTTGTATGAGAATAAGATATTATGTGTCTCTAATTGGAATAAATAGGTAAAATGAATAAGTATGATAATGTGAGGTATATAATTAAATGAGTATCTAAATATAAGTGGTGTACTTAGGGTCTAATGGATCTCGACGATCGACACTGCCAAGTAGTAGTGTATCAGTGGGGGTCCTTATTTGGATTTCGCTTGGCGAGACACCCCACGCACAAACATGGCACAGTGTTGAGACCGGGGAGAAGTTTAGCCCTTAGTACTCGGGTTCGAGGATTATTAGGTGATGGGTGAAATAGATTAGTTAGGCGGGGTAACTTAACTTGGATGTATTAAACGGATGCGATATGTGTGCACTATTAGAAGAGGGGTGAAGGGTATCTCATGGGAGTGTGATACCAAATTTAAATATGAGGTAAAACATATTTTTTAAAAAATATAGCATTTATGAACTTGCAAAATATTTTTACAACTCTGGCTCTAACCCGTTTATCTACTTTTCCCCTATTTTGCTATATATATATATATATGTATATATATATATATATATATATGTATATATATATATATATATATATGTATATATATATATATATATATATATATAAATATATATATATATATATATATATATACCTATAGGTGTCTAGACACAGGGACGCCTGGATGACGACTCCTTCGAGTCAGACGTCTGTTGCAACAGCTGTGGATGCATGCAAGTTTACTGTAGATGCTTATATCCTTGTAATCTAGATAGGAGGTATTGTATAAACATTCAGGCCGGAATCACAATTACATTTACTTATTCTTTTTTTCCGCCTTTATAGTGCGATATTCGATTTGATTGTCTTTTGTTAAACCGAGTGTTCGGTTATTTTATTTCATTTTAGTTTCATATATATAAACTGTGTGGATATCTTAATTGTATGGTTTGTTTAAAAAGATTAGTTAAATAAAAATTTGACGCCAGCCTAATAGGTTATTAGTAATTTAATTGGTTTTCGACAGTGATGCTAAGAATGAACCATATGAGAAACCTGTTTTAATTTGGTACAGGATTGATCTCCTGGTATTTAATTAGGCGGGGTGTCACAATACATGGTAATTTTCCTATAGATATGGTGACTGACTCCCATCACCCTACCTTGCTCCCATGAGCAAACATCTTTGCCATAAATTTTTTACTTGAGTGTCACTACACTCCCCCACATATGATTCCAAATGGATGTTCTCCTTCCATTGGTATATCACCCTTCCGTACTTTCCTCAAATTCTAGAGGATTGTTCTTTTTAAAACCAAAAATTCTTCTTCGACCATCGTTCTTGTCGTCTACAGTCTAACTTTCCACCATCATCCTTCACGGAAGTTCTTGGGGAAGCTTATATGCCCCAGCAGTTACTCCAATAACAATTGTTCAAATAATAATCGTGGTGACTCCTATCGCATCATTGTTTCCCAAATACTTTATGCCTTCTGCTGAGTCCTCCCTCTTGCAATCATTCTAACATCCTATGCTTGTCTTTCTGTAATGATCGATATTCCATGCTCGATCGAATCCATATATGAATCACATCAACTATACTTTATAGCAGGAGAACATAAGTCTCATAAGTAAAGGAATACAACAACCCTATAATAAGGCTCTATATCAAAGGACGCTAAGATAGAACGTGAAAAGTCGCCCACATCCTAAAAACACTAGAACTTGATGCTCTAATACCGTCTATGACACCCTGCCTAATAAATTACTGGGTGATCAATCCGATATTAAATTAAACAGGAATCTCATTTGGTTCATTCTCAGCACTGTCGAAAACTTTTTAAAACTTACTAACCACCTAGTATTAAAAAAGAAACGGTGCCAAAGTTTTTCTTTTTATCAAACAACAACACAACATGCGGATGAATATAATTTAAACCATTCACACAATCATTGATTCAAACCATACTAAAAATGAATAAATACAATCTTTGCGGAATAAACCACCGACTACAAAACTAAAATAAAAAATATAAACCACCAGAATAATAAAATAACTGCATCATCTGACTGAAACAAATGAAAGAACTAGGGTGACATGCCCAAATGAAATACTGATTGTATCCTACTCTAGTAATGAAATAACTGAAGTGGCTAAGTCAAAATCCTGCAACATCCACATATGTCGCAGCTGCGTAATCTAGAATAGAAACAATTCAGGTGTCCCTATGGCTGGACACCTAAAAGGTTTTGAAAATATTTTATAGCAAAAGTTAGAACCCAAAATATTTTAAAAATAATTAGCAAGTGATTAAAATACAGCAATTAAAATGCATGAATGCTCTTCATATTTAAGCTAGTGTCGCACTCCCTTGAGGACCTACTCACCCCTCAACTATTGTGCACACCTAATAGTTTTCTTTATAACCCACCTAGTGATCTACCCCATAACTAATCCTTATCATAACTCCTTCCTGGCACACTACTCTAGTCCTAGTATGTTTAATATATGATTCATAAGTTCTTTCTCAAATTCCAAATTATCATTTGCATGTAGTATGTTTTGTAACACCCCGTGTTTTTACTAATTAATTTAATTAATTAATTGGAATATTCAAAAAAAATAAAATTTTGGATTTAATGGTTTTTAATATATTATTTTTTATATTTGAGAAGTACACTTTCAACCAGAAATTTAAATCAGAGTTATAATATATGGTTATAATAATTTCTAAAATGTTTTATCAAGCAGTTACTTTTTTGTTGAGTTCAAGAATATTTTTCTAGGTGTAAAGGCGGATTTTTTTACGTTTTTAATTGAGTGTTTTGGTCATTCGAATGATGTAGCATGTCATTTGAACGATAAGTGCTAGTCGTTCGAGCGATAGGAGGCGGTGGTTTAATTAGAGTCTTAATTGATTCTAACTCTTAAACCCTTTAAATACCAAAACTGATACGGGGTTGGGACTTTTAAAACACTTTTCTATCAAACTTTTCTCCTGTAAGGTTCTCCAAACATATTTCCTCTCATCTCCAACCCCTAGCCCCAACTTTTAACAAGTTTTAACTTTAGAATTGAAGATTCAATTTTCAACAACATATCTTTGCTAATATTTCAAGAGGAATCCAATTGTCTACTCAAATTTTTATCCCACTAATTCCAAGCATGAATACTCTATTTCTTTCCTTTAGTATTATGCATTTTAAGTGTCTCTTAAATCCTTAACAACGTGTTTTTGATTAAAATCAATTAGCAACTAAATTAGAGGAAGTGGACACTAAATTTTGGAGTTGTTTTGATGAATATTTTTAATATGATTTAATCCTTGAAACCCTTGGGTGCGTAAGTTAGTTTATTGGGCTTTTATGATTTTTGGGGTGTAGGTTCGCATGTAGAAGTTATGGGATTATTTATATGATTATTAGGACGCACTCACCCTTATAAAAATTAGATGGCTTACAAAAGAGAAAGATTCTGACGTATTGAATATTATTGCATGTTAATGAAACTTAACATTTTTGAACAAAATTAATTATGTTGAAAACGACAACAGTGTTAGTCATTGAATTAAATTGAATTGGGACTTTTATGATTACTTGCTATGTTATTCTTATGAACTGTGTGTTGTGTGATTTATTATGATTCACTTTTGCCATCATGAGGATGAGGGGCTTTTGGGTAGTATTTTGCTCACCTCTAATATAGGATGCTTACTAGGTATGGGATTAGTGGGTAGGCCTTGGTTAAAATTTATGCTTGCTAGGTATGGAACCAGTTAGTGTAAATTCGTAGGGATTTTTATATTCCGGGGGTGGGCTGATTTTTATATTTTATCGTTGTCACGCAAGCCTAGGCATGAGACTAGGATGAGTAAATATTGGAAATTCATCTTATACGTAGGATAGGATGTATATGTACTTTAGGGACCCTTAGGTATGGGACTAAAGGTTATTTTAATGATCTCACATCGATTAAAAGGGTGGGGTAATTTTTTAACAATGAAATTGAGAAAATCAGAATTAATGCCTAAGATAAAAATGGGTATTAAAATTTTTGGCGACATAATGTGTCAGAGACCAACAGTTTAAACAGTCCAGATTGGGCAATTTATATCGTGTCGTGTTTGGAACCTTGTCATATTGCGGGGGATCGATAGTTTAAATAGATTCGGCTGGCTATTGACAAAGGAAAGTGTGACACTTTGGTGGATTATCAGCCCGGGCAGGAGGGCCGCCATAATACAAAGTGAGAAAAATAATAAATTTGGGTTTATTTAATTAAATTAATGCCTTGGGGCTATGGGATAATTAAAATGACATTGGTGTGTTTTTATCCGAATCTTTGGGGGTGGTTAGTAATTTATCTTTCCCGCATTTAATTATATTCATAAATAAAATACTATATTGTGATATTTATTGCGTATAATACTATTCTCTGGATTCACGGACCCTATTTGAGGGGAGTAGTGTGCATTCATGCTCGGGGTTCTGACCTCATACGTTTACTAACTTTTTCAGGATAAGTTTTGGAGAGGATGCATAGGAGTATCAGAGTTTCTCATTTGGAGGTGCAGCTGGAGTTTATTCATTTTATTGCTTTATTTTGTTAGACTTTCTTTTCAATCGAAATTCATTATGAAACTTCATTCGGGTTTTTATTGGGCCATTCGGTTCCAAAGTTGTTGAAGGATTTTAGTTGGATTATTCATAGTCGATTATTATTCAGTTTTTAATTAAATCATTATTGGAGATTGGATTCATTCGAAGTTTTAGCATGTGATGGATCTTTTATCGCTCAGTTGTTATTATCATTTGGGATTTATTCAATCATTTATCTTTTGGATTAATTTTATATGTCTCATATCTATCTCATGCTAAGAATGGTATTTTATGTACTCCGCCCGACATAGTTTTGGTGGCGGTCGATGCCAGAATTACGCGGGGTGTGACAGATGGTATCAGAGCATGGTCTTAGGTCTCGTAGGTTATGATTCCATTTAGTTTTTGCATTATCAATATTTAATTCCCTTTACTGATTCGTACTCCTTAATATAGAGAGTATAGCATACGTATTAGATGTGTTTCTTGGAGTTATAGAATTTTGTGTTAAGGACGGTGTTGACATTGAGTTTAGAATTAGTAAGCTTGATGTGAGAATCCTTAGAGTTGATTTTGTAGACGTTAATTATTTGGAAGATCATTAATATAAATTTTGGGTATGTCTCATATCGATGCAACGATGTATTTTGCCTTGAGGATTTATTTATTGCGAAGATTATCGGAGATAGAAGCGAGTAGCAATTTGAGAGAGCACGTGGGACGCCATTATTTTCATAGTTATATATATATATATATATATATATATATATATATATATATATATATGTGTGTGTGTGTGTGTGTGTGTGTGTGTGTGTGTAATTTTAGAGATCGAGGGATTTCGTACGTGTAGGATTGAGTGTTTGGGAGCCCAATTATGGCATTTTACGGGTAGGCATATGTGAGCCTTATTTTAATTTGCGCGATTTATGCTTAACGTTTATGCTTCGTCGAATTTCGGGGACGAAATTCCTTTGCTAGTAGGGAAGTATGTAACACCCCGTGTTTTTATTAATTAATTTAATTGATTAATGTGAATATTTGAGAAAAATAAAATTTTGGATTTAATGGTTTTTAATAATTAACATGTAAGTTTTATATTTGAGAAGTATACTTTTACCACAAATTTAAATCGGAGTTATAATAGAAGGTTATAGTGATTTCTAAAATGTTTTATCAAGCAGGTACATTTTTGTTGAGATAAAGAATAATTTTCTAAGTGTAAAGGTGTATTTTTTTAAGTTTTTAATTGAGTATTTGGGTCGTTCAAACGACAGTGTATGTCGTTTGAACGATAGGTGTTAGTCGTTCGTGCGATAGGTTGCGGTGGGTTAATTAGAGTCTTAATTGTATTCTCATTCTTAAACCCTTTAAATACCAAAACTGATATGGGACTGGGACTTTTAAAACACTTTTCTCCAGTAAGGTTCTCCAAACATATTTCCTCTCATCTCCAACTCCTAGCCCCAACTTTTAACAAGTTTTAACTCTAGAATTGAAGATTAAATTGATGTTTTCTCTAGAGAATACAAGAACACTTCTTTGCTAATATTTCAAGAGGAATCTAACTATCTACTCAGATTTTTATCTGACTAATTCCAGGCATCAATAATCTATTCTTTTCATTTAGTATTATGCATTTTAAGTGTCGTCTAAATCCTTAATCACACATTTTTTATTAAAATCAATTAGCAACTTAATTAGAGGAGGTGGACACTAAATTTTGGGGTTGTTTTGATGAAACTTATTAATATGAATACTTTATTCCTTTCCTTTAGTAAATTCCTCAAATTTACGGGGTGTTACAAATGGATATTATTCTTGACGGTTACTTGGTTCAATTTTCGGTAATTAATACATAACCGAAAAGATTCGTCTTTCTTTCGCACGAATAAAACTGAAGATCTCTAAGGTGATGTACTGAGGCGTATTAATCCTTTATTGAGTAGGTTTTCTAGTAGTGTTCGAAGTTCTCACAATTTTAAAGGATCCATACGGTAAGGGGGTATTGAGATAGGGGAGGAACTTAGCAACAGGTTGATAAAAAATTCATTTTCTCGAGGTGGGGGTAACCCAGGTAAATCTTCTGGGATCGCATCTTTGTACCTGATCAAGATGTTAGAAAGGGAGGAGGTTTCCTTTTCACTTATTAAGAGAGGTTGGTGGGGATTTTCCTTGTAAATTAAATGAAGCTTGATGGGGTGGTTCGAATGTCAGCGTCTTCGCATGACAGTCGATGTGAGTAAAGTTTGGGGATAAAATGTCCATTCTAATTATTAAATTGAATTATGTTAAGTATAGGACTATTAAATCTATGGTTAATGCCCTGGCTCCAAAGCATAAAGTATGACATATTCAAACACTATTGGTAATGGCCATCTTTCTCGTTGGCATTCCTATTGTAAAGGGATGAGCTAACGGACTAAATGATAATTGCATATGAGTCATACATGACTAAATAATGAAAGAGTGTGTGGATCTAGAATAAAATATTTTGTGTGTTGAGATATTATAAAAAGGAAGATTAACTTTGACCACACCATGGTAATTTGGATTTTTTTCTAGGAAAAGGGGAAAATTTCGACCTTGGTATGGTTAGAGTTGTTGGCTGGATTTTTGAAAGGAGTTTTGATAAAGTTGGGGGGAGGTAGAAGGTGCAGGCATTTGTAGAATAATGCATTAGGGGAAGGTGTCCTACTTGATTGCACTCATGATAACATATAAAAGGTATGATGTAGTTGTGCTAAATATGACTGAATGCTCGTCCATCCTTGGGCTTGTTGTAAGGATGATATAATTGATTATGTTGGTTCCTAATAACATAGGGATTTTGAAAAGGAGTATATATTAGATATTTGTTAGTAGATGCAGAGTTCTTTTCTATAAGGGAGGATATTTTAACTATTTGGTCAAAGTCTCAAACCTGTAAAGGAATAATTAAGGATTTGATATTTTTGGGTTCGGTGTCAACGTATTCTCGAGCATATCGGGATAATTCGATGAACCTAGCCTCATACTGGGCCATATTCATTTGTTGTTGTTATATGATTAGGAAGTTTACTGTCATTTAATCCCTTACATACTCTGAAAAATACTTGTTGAAGAATATCTCTTCAAACTATTCCTAAGTTAGTACATTCACATTCCGAAAGCATATAATAGACTGCCACTAGAAGTCTGCTTCTCCTTAAAATAGGTTGTAACAACCCAAGACTTTCGAAACAATAATTATTTTATTTTGGGAGAAATAAATAATATTTTATTGGAGAATAATTAAAATTGGCAATTGAGGTCAAAATTTAGAGTCGTTAGAAAGTGTCTCAAATGGAGATTCTGAGGATACCATTGTTTCCGGAAGGGTCGAGAAAGTCGAAATGACTGTACTTGGGGTCTATTTAGGTTCCGAAATAAATTAGGACCGTTTGACTCGAATTAAAGTCACCGAGTCATTTAAAGTGTGTATTATCATTTAAAGATGTGTACATTGGGAGACAAGGCTTAAAAAGCCTACGAGAGATATTCTCCAAAGAGAGAAAGAGAAAAAGAGAAAGAAAGAAAGAAGAAGAGAAAGAAGAAGAAGAGGAAGGAGAAAAGAGGGAGAGAGGGGATTTTCCCGTGGATTTAGACCCTACGAACCCGAGGCAAGTGATTAAACTTGCTAAATAATTATTGTGTACATTTATTTCATGATTTGTGGATTGATATTTTGGGTTTTAGGTTAAATTTGCTAAAACCTAACTTTTGGGAAAAACCTTAGATTTGTAGTATATAAATGGATTTAAGGTTAGAAACTAGTTTATATGTATTCTAGGATGAGTATTGATGTTATATTTATGATTGGGTTGAAGATAAGTGGAGAGAAAACCATTAAAATGGATTTTAGGTATTTAGGCTTACTTAAAAAGTAGCCATTTTCGAGGTTCAGCAGGGCCGAATCGATTCGGCCCCCTTGCCGAATTGATTCGGAAATATGCAGATGCCCAGGTCTGAATGACCAAATCGATTCGGACTCTAGCCGAATCGATTCGTCCTGAGACAGAGTCCCAGGTCTTATGACCCGAATCGATTCGCCTTCCTGGCCGAATCGATTCGCTGGGCAGAATCGATTCGGAATAAGCCCGAATCGATTCGGAAACAGGGCTTTTGGAGGGATTGTTTTCTAAAGAGAAATTCATCCCGTTTTGGTTGAAGTTATCGATTGGGGATCTCTATAGGAGATATTTGGAGCATGTTTTGGAGACTTTTAGCGAGTTTCCCCTAAAAGAATTTTTGGAGTCATATTGACTAAATTTGAGGAATACCGATTAGAGACTTTGGTATTTTCCTAAGTGGTGAAGCCCACTTTTATTTGAGGTTTGTTTGGTGATGATAACAACTTCACGATTTGTAGATGAGGTTGACTTAGAGGTGCCGGATCTTAGGATCCAATCCCTTTTGGGATAACTTTAATGGTTCACAATATAAATTGAACCCTATAATGGATGGAGAATTATGAATGCTATTGATGTGCATATGGATATAGAAATATCCTTATTAATGATTGATTTGGGAGATATCTCATACAACGAGAAATGCTAATTGAGGTGCATTAGGATATAGAATATCCTTAACTTAAAGGAATTGAAAGACAATTCATAATAGAAGCGATATGAGAGCTTCAAGCGAGAATTAGTATAGCATATACTAAGTGGGGTTAATGTGTGAGGTGGAGCATTAGTATATCTTGAGATAAATATACTAAACAAATGATGTTAATAAAATTGCGCCTAAGAGCGTATCATGAATATGAAAATGAATATGATGTTTCAGGTATACCTTATAATGGTATATCTTTATTATGTGGGATGTATGTATACCTTATATGATGGTGTATATACATGTTGAGCATACCCCCTCCTTGCTATCATTGAGAAGTTTCGTGCGTAGAGGGTGAGCATTCTGACTAGAAAAACAGAGTGTGGATATTCCCCAGGTCATAGTCGTCCTTTGTGGTCAGCAAATGACATATATATATATATATATATATATATATATATATATATATATATATATATTTATTTATTTTGGGGGTGAGAGGTCGGGGTATGTGACGCTCTCACTTGCCGGTTAGGAACTATGACCGCTTCCCGGACGTTGTGTGCGTGAGTAGATCACGAGGTGGGTGTCGTTGAACCCCACCAGGTGGCCCCAGTTTGCTATGTATATGGCCTGCTGGAAGATGATAGCATGTGAGCCTGCGTCCTTCGAGTTATAGCTCGTTTGGATGGTTATTATTGCTTGTGTTTGTATTTGTGTGTCAAGGGCATAATGGACCTCAATGACCTACATTGCCAGGATTAGTGTATCGGGGGGGTTCCTTGTTTGGATTTCGCCTCTGCGAGACGTCCCACGCACAAACCGCAGTGTAATGTTGGAACTTGGGGATAAGTTTAGTCCGTAATGCTCATCATTATATATATATATATATATATATATATATATATCACCTATCCCGACAATCGACAGTGCCAGGAGTAGTGTAACGGGGGGGTTCCTTGTTTGGATTTCGCTTCGGCGAGACGTCCCACGCATGAAACGCCGTGTACTGTTGAGAATTGGGAATATTAATTAATTAAAATTGGACAATTATCATTTGGGTTACATGCATCTTGCATTAAGGTCATAATGAGCCCCGAGGATCGATACGGTCAGGAGTAGTGTAACGGGGGGGGGGGGGTCCTTGTTTGGATTTCGCTTCGGCGAGACGTCCCACGCATGAAACGTAGTACCGTGTTGAAAATCGGGAGGAGTTTAGTCCTTAACTCTTGATGCTAATAACTCATCTATAATAAATTATATATATGGTTTCATGCCTTATATGGGCATCACTAGAATATAAATTCTAGTAATTGAGATTGATGGTATATGTTGATGATGTGGACATGATTGGATCATGTAACTTTATATGTTCAACAAATGAACATTATAAAGATAACTATAACAATTGCATTAAAGATAATGTATATAACTTAAAGAAAATAGTGATAATGTAGAATTGGGAGATAGGTTATATGGTTTCACTTAATCACTTTATTTGGGTTTAAGTTAGAATCCTCTTACCTAATTAGAATCGGACATCCTTTTGGAGACACGTGCATACGCTTAGTGCGCGCTTTAGATGAGAGGGGAGTTGAATTTTGATGGAGTGTTCGATTCCAACTAAATCATGTAATAATGCATTTATAATTATTATGCATTTTAATACAGTTGCTATAAACTGTTTTTCAAACTCGGGTTCTGACCCGTTTATATTTTCCTCCTCCATGTATATATATTGTATTACTTCAGGTGTTCCTCCGCAAGGACGCCTTTGATATTCCTCCATTCAGGATTTGTGGAGATGTGGCAGTAGCGGACTGTTGCGGCACTTTTCTTTAGTCGATTCCTATCTATTGTACATCTAGATTAGGATTCAGTTGTATTGAGTTAGTATTCAAGTGTTGTAGATTAACACTTTCATATTTTATTTATCAGTTTATTGTATTGTCTGTTGCCCGACAGCATATTCGGGTATTTCTTTATTGAGATCTTGTTGTACAATGTATTGTACTCTTTCATATCATTGGAGCATGCACATTTCACATCATAGTTAGATGTATATTGTTGGTTGAGTGTATTATTGGTTTTGCTGTTGTTGTTAAAAAATAAAGTTTTAAATTTTTGGCAATTCGCACTAAATAATTGTGGGTAGTTAGCCTTATATTATAGTGTTTAGTTGTTGATGTTGAGACTGTACCATCTGAGATACCTGATTTATGTAGTATAGGGCTGGCCACCCGTTATTATTTGGAGCAGGTTGTCCCATAGGTATGAGAGAAAATTTACCATAAGTTAAAGGATAATGCCCACTCTATTAATTACTTTAAATGTTTGGTGAATCCATTTCTCTGCTTTAACCGCATCCGATTTTTCAAAGAATGTTGGAAGTTTTGGTCTCAAAAATTTCTTAAGAGCATTCCTTCTTCGAGTCTCTTCTGATAATTAATTATTAACGAGGGGTGATGTATTTTGTTTTCGTTGGGTTAATATAATTAACTCTTGGAGATAATTTAAATTCTTTCATCAGTGGTGGTTGGATTAGGCATTTGTGGAATAAATCGTTCCTATTGGGTTCCACTGGTAGTTGCTCGAGTATTAACCATCTTATAAAAATAATGTTTCGATGGATAAATTACAAGTAGAGATACTGCAACAAACTTGTTACATTATATCACATTAGGTTACCTAGTATCACATATTCAATGTAGAGAAGCTAAAACAAAGGAAAATACATAGTTGTTGGATATATTTTACAATAAAAGAACAAAAGAACTATTAGCTTAAACTATGGTTGTCAGCAAGGAATGTGGGTTTTATCTACTTGAACACTCACACTTATAAATTTTATTTAGTTACAACCATATTCCAACGATAATTTATAAGCTATTTGGGGAACCACTTGGTCAAACTCGGGGTCTAGATTAGCTTCTGAGGGATCTGAATCATCGGGGGGTAGTGGTATTTGTAGGGGTAAAGATAGTAGTGGCAAGGGAAAGAGAACCATATTCGATCGGTGAATTAGGGTAGTAATTGTAACTTCATTAGGTGGTATGACATCCCATGCGAGATATATAGCTTGTTGAAGAGTATCAGGGTCTTTTGAGAACCTCTTGATATGTCTAGTTGCTTGCGCCTCTCCCATCAGACGACCAGTAAGCAGATTGTGTTAAATTTTAGGACTAACAATCGCCCAGTCACGATCAATGCTTCTTACGTGTCTATAAATCTTTGCATACTCGATCTCTTTAATTTCTCTTTCAAACCGTTCGTGAGTCAAATCATGAATATCGAGGTAGATATCATCCCAAATATTCATTACTACAAAACAGTATGGGTAACAAAATGCGATAAAGGAAATATTTTTATTACTAATTGTATAAGTCGTTGGGGAAAAATCCTTGTAGTCGGTCTTGTATAAGCATAAAACACTGCGATGCTCTGATACCGTGTTATTGCATCCGCAAATTTTATGTTTTTAAGTAAAGAGTAAAATTAAATAAAACAATAAAATTAAGGTAGTAGAAACTAAAATATTTTTATCATGGGATGCCTAGCATCCTATTATATAGTTGAGTTTGAAACAAACGGAATTACAATATTATTCATTCATGCCACACATAATATAAAACTAGTAGAAAACATTCAGGAATTACAAGAGATGATAGATTGCAGTGTAGATATTCCAGCGGGGACTACCATCCTTGCGTGCTACTACCTATACGTAGATAGTTGAAAAATATTTTTCGAGGGAGTCTAGAATAAAAATTCAAATGTGCGGGGGAGGTACCTTGTCTTCCTTAGGTTTGTCATCCATCTGGAGGGAAAAAAATTAAGCATACATGCCAAGTAGATAATTTTATTTCTATACAAGGTACGGGAGAAAATGTATTGTTAAAGATTAACTAGATGTAATATTGATATTATAAAAATCCGAAAGCAAATAGAATTATCATAGAGTCATTAGGGCCATAGTTAAGTCTAATGATATGTAAATGAATAATATGGTGAAGAGTAATATAATAAATTGTGCATCGAGTTACCAGGATAATGGTTCATATTATATCATGATAACCCATAAATTATCGGTTATAGGGCTTCAATAGCGTAGATATACCATTACATTATTGCTCAAAGCATAACATACATTTGGATAGGCAATCCCAAATCATCAGGGAATAGTAATAATAATGGATTAGAATACTTAGCTAGATCGAAACCCATACGTATGTAGCAAATAAAAAACTTGGCACTCAACATCTGAGTCCTATATGCCAATTAGAACTGTCGTGGTATGCCGGGGTCTAATCCCTGAATCATAAGGTATGTTACTTGGATTTTCACTGATAAGGATATAAATTGCAGGGTGATATGCAATTACTTATAATAGGTTGCACGGCTACACCACAATTAGGGGTAAAAACAAGAGTTTAGTGGCTTTTATTGAAGTCATAGGCTGTAGCGTTTATTGGATTTTAGGGATAACTAAAATATCGAGGGAATTAATATGCGGAATAACTATGAACTACTTAAAAGAGTTTGTAATTCAAATATGAATTCAAAATTATCACAGAGTGATATAGTAATCAGTAATTTGAAAGACATAAGCTCAAGTTGTCTACTATTGAAATTAAAATCACCTACTTTGAAATTTACGGATTTTAGTGTTTGTGCATCTAATTCACAGGGTTGATTGGGTAATCAGAAACCATAAAGAGTGTTAGTAGGTTATATAGGCCTAAAACAATTCTTATATGATGCATTAGGATATTAAATTGAAATAAGTTTCAATGTAAAATTAACTAGGAGTGTATAATATATAAATTTAAAAAGTTTTAAAACTAATGGTTTTCTTCATTTCTGTTTGGATTTGAATTTAGTGATAGAAGAAAAAATGGCTTTATTTGAACTAAAGAAA
Source organism: Sambucus nigra (assembly GCA_949130495.1). Lineage (NCBI taxonomy): Eukaryota > Viridiplantae > Streptophyta > Magnoliopsida > Dipsacales > Adoxaceae > Sambucus > Sambucus nigra. The sequence goes on from OX422212.1 coordinate 541,110,572, forward strand.
TCGTGGAAAAAGTAGGGGGGGACAAAAAATAGACCGACACGAATGGACCGATTGGACCTAAGGAAAATGAAGGCTATTTTGAAACCGATTCGAAAACCGATCCACACAAACTAAAAACCGATTAATTCTGTTCGGTCCGTAGTCCGCATTCCACTATATTAAAAGATCGGTTTGGACCGCACCGAATCGATTCCTGTATATATATAATAAAAATAATATTATTTTTTTTCTTATATATAGTTTTTGAATTAATGTATATAAGTTATGAATTTAATTTAGGACATTTTATATATGCATAAACATTTTTTTTATTTGGGTTAAGAAAACCCATGTAAATATCCCTTGGGGTTTCGAGTATTATTATTTTTAAACATTTTGTATATATATATTTGTGAGAACAATAAATAAAAAGAATTCATAAAAACATGTATATAAATAGGGATAGGACCAAATTTTAACTCGGATCGAACCGAAAAAGTCAGAACCGAATTAATCAATCCGGTCTCGATCCAAAAACATTTAGGACCGAATATTCGGTCCGGTCCAAAAAATAGGCAAAAACTGGATCGAACCGGACTGTGACCACCCCTAGGAAAAAGTTTGGGTGTGTCTTGAAGTACTTGAAAAGGTAGTCGGGGGGTTATGTGTAAAACTAAAACTTTTTTTTTAAACTTAAGGCTAGTTTTCTCGAGATAATACTTTCTATGGATTCAAATAGGATGATGTAATATACTATTTTGTTCAGAATTAAGAAAATACAAATTTTGCAAAAAAATCAGAATATTTTGATTAGAGACGCGCCATCATGCGCTTAGTCAAATAATTTACGTGCCTGGTTTGACTCCCACTCGCACGCATGTAATCCACTCATCTTCAACCTCCGACAGTTCACTGCAAGAAAAGTAGCCATTTATGTCAATCAAAAACTGACATAAATGACTATTTATATCAGTTTTAGAATTTTTCAAAACTGACATATAAATCCCTAACATAAATGTTCGTACAACTGACATATATAAGATCACATTTATCTCAGTTTTTAAGAACACACATAAAAACTGCACTATTCACCATATTTTTATCACATTTTCATGAAAAATTGACATAAATAAGATCACATCTTAGTTTTAGCAGTTTTATGAGAGTTTTTTCAAAACTGACATAAATGCTGATATAAAAATTTAAAAAAATTATTACTCCATCAATAGATAACTATTATTTGAGGTTAAATCAACCCTTGTAAATAGATAGTAATCAAGGTCATAAATATCACAAACTTGATATACATCAAGATACTTACAATCAAAAGATATAAATCTGAGCTACATCATATCCAAAAACTAGTTAGTGTGTGAGCTACGTGATGATATCCAAAAACTAGTTAACGTCTAGTTATCTCCGTGATAATATCCTAAAAATAGTAATGATACATCACAATATCCAAAAATTAACATTGCTAACAACATCATAAGATCTACAATCCAAAATAATACTCAAACTATGACGTGCAAAATGTAATACTCGATCAAGTTTCTTCTCAAGCTACCCAATCTAGAATGAGTTACCCCACAATCAAATATAATCAACTTGGCTTTCATCAAAACACAATCATCTAAAAAAAAATTCATTACGATATAATAAAATACATTTATTCAAAAGTACCTAATATATTTAATCTGTAATGAACTCAATGAACTCTATTTGAACTTCATTTATCTCATTCAACGTGTACGTCACTTTATCTGAAGAAATAGAAGCCTTAGTATTGCTGAGGTTCCGATCAGTGAGAGCATGTACCACTTCGAGAAGTATTCCATGTTTATAAGCACTGTCCAGCTGTAATGAAAAAAGTACATAAAAAAATCAAAATAGCAAAACAGACCAAATAATGATATGAGACTCCCAAACTACACAGCAGGGAGCCGAAACAAGTCCATGAATGTAACAGTAGAATTTTTTCACGAATCGTTGTTAATTGCGAACATTCATGCCAATATTCCTAATGAATTTCTCATTTACGACATTCATGGACACATTTATTCAAACGCCTACCATATGCAGGTGTAAAAAAAGTTGAAGGTTCAACTTTGTGCTCAACAACAAAACTGCTTAAACAAAAGAAACCAAAAATATAAATTTAATGTTTTCAATCCAAACCAAACCCAAATGCCAATATATAAGCATCTGCTAAAATTATTATTAAACAAAATCCTTTCAAAACTTTACTGGCCGATATCAATGGTTAATAAAAACTATGAGTTAAAAATACTTTCAAATTGACCCACAAATTTAAGTTTTCCCATACCTTATATTTAGTAAAAAACATAAAACAAATCCAAAACTAATCACCTAACAACAATATCCCAATGGGAATAAAATATCTCAATTAATTGATAAAAATATAGAACGGGAAGAGAAATAGAGAGATTACTTACCTGAGACACTACCTGCAAAATATAAGCATATTGTGACAACCCGCTCAACAAAATAGGGGTGGCCAGCCCAATACTCCAATATAACGGAATCATAGATGGAATCATTCTCAGCATCACAATAAAAATATGGAGTGTCCAGGATAACCACCCAATATTTCAGAAAACGGGTTGCCAAAAACTTTCATTTGAAAGTAAATAAATGAAAACAAACAACCCAATTCCTGAAAGATAAGGGAAACCCCAAGACTTATATAAATAATACAACAAGAATACAATAAAAAGTCCAAATATGATACCGGTCACCAACTGATACTCCAATAATACACAAGTTCAATAAGTTACTTATTACATTTCATTAGACATTTACAAAAGCTTGGGAACCTCGTCCGAATAAAAGACTTGATCTTAACTAGAATACAAAAATGAAAATGTCTATACCGATTGTGACCCGTAATACCCGCAATGCATCATGGCTCGCCGAGGACATCGAAATAGGAATTCAAATTAGGCATCCCTGCGGAGGAGTACCTCAGCAGAGACAAGATGCATATGCAACAAGAAGTGTAAACGAGTCAGGGCCCAGTTCTATATTATTACCAGATGCATAAAGAGTATGACAGTTATGAATATTATCACACTAGGAAGAATAAAGTCTATCTACACAATTCTAAAACATAGGTTAAGACAGTAAAGAAAAGCATGAGTTTAATTTTAACTAAACAGGAGAAAGGAAAGATTAACATAAATAAAACTTCTATCATATAACCCGATTCATGTAATAGTTTATTCCTCAACAGGAAAATAAATCTATAACTATAAGCTCTTTATGGCTTTTATCTCAATTTTAAGCTCTTTGTGGCTTTTATTTTAATTACATGCCCATCCTGGCATTACCATTCCTTAACGGGAATATTATTATCAACAAATGCTCTTTGTGGCATTTCATTGTGCTCTTTATGGCACTACATCATGCTCTTTATGGCATATCACATACATCAAGTCCCACTTGATTATGAATAGTTATATTAATATACATATAACGATTCTAAGACCGCCCCTCCGAGTTTCCCCACTGGGCGCGCCCCGAAATGACCATCATCTTCCAGGGCCTATCTATACAAGACAACCTGGGCTCATAACGCAAACGTCGGGAAGCGTACATATGCCTGCGGGAGAGTCAAGACCACACTCGGAATCTCCTCACCAGCGCAGAAAATATAACATAATCGCTCATATGGCCTATGGACTATATCCACCCTGCATTCACTAGCTAGGGGGCATCACCAAGCGCGCGAACTTCCCTTATGATGTCATTTAGAGAGGTGTGTAACAACCATTTTATTTATCATTTTTAAAGAATCAAGTAAATTATCATTTCTCGAGTTCATGATTAAGTAAATTATCATTTACTAAAATCAATACCATTTCTACATGTTTCATTTATATCCGAAACCTTTTTCCATTTACTTTATTTGTAAATGATATTACTTATCATCCGGAGCCATACGTATATCATGACGGTATTACAACCTCAATGAATAAATGAAATATCAATCTATTCTCCCAAGATTTACCTGTCAAGTTATTATAAACCATCAAGACAGATCATGGCTCTATTGAGCTTCTAAGGTCTCTCAAACAAAATACTACATCTCCTAGTCTTATTTTAGTCAACTAGAAGAATAGAATGCCCTAACATTAATTGGCATAACCCCGAAAAAGTTCCCACTTGTCCTATTTCTAATGTAGGGTGGATAACTAATTCATCTAGGACTCTAGAACTCTAAATTTACTTCATTCAATAAGGATCCTAGTCCCTATTGAAGAAAATAATTCTAGGAAACAAAATAAGATTTTAAAGGTGAAAAACAGGGGACCGGTCGACCGATCCGAAGACCGCGGTCGACCGCGTCTCAAGGTTTTGCCTACGGAGAAAAGCAGAAAGCTTAAAATAGAGAGGCCGGTCGACCGGTAAAGGAATCGCGGTCGACCGCACTAAAAGTTTATGCCTTTGTAGGAAAGCAGTAAGCCCTCCCACGAAGGCCCGATCGACCGATCCCGGGACCGCGGTCGACCGGTCGTAGCAGACCTAGGGTTCTTCCTTCTTCCAAAAGCTAAACCCAAATCTCAAATCTCTCTCATTTTGAACACAACCAACAACTTTTATCTACCCAAAGATTATCCTACACGATTTATAACCATTAATACTCACCATTTTATCATCAAAAACAAATATTAGGGTTTAAATCCCATAAATTCCATTTGTGATCCATAAATGCAAATACACAACTATCATACAAATTATTCAACTTATATCACATATTAGCAAGTAGAAAACTTGCCTTAGGGTTAAAATTTCAGATTTCTTGCTGGTAGAAGCAATCTCCCATCTTCAATCTTCATTTCTCTCTTCTTTCTCCACTTTTCTCTTCTTCTTTCTTTCTCTCTTTGTTCAAGACATAAAAATGGGGAAAAATAAGGGATTTTAGAAGACTTAAATCGTGGCTTAGGTTAAGATTCCCAGCTTAAATGGTTAACACCACATTAAGATGACTCCTAAACACGCATGTAAGCTAAAACCAGGTAAAAGTGACCGAAATGCAAAAATACCATAGGACACTTATTTTGACTGTCTCGCACCATCCGGGACTAACTACACCCTCTAAACTGGCTTCCACAAATTTTATAAATTATTTCGAGTTCCAATATCATTTAAATCAAAATGTCAGTTTAAATACCTGACACTGCAAACATGCAACCCGATGATATTTACTTTCACCTACAGTAAATATGCATCAAAATAGTAAATATTAACTTCAAATTCATTAAATTAATATCTACTCCAAACCCCACATTTTATATAATTACCTTATGCGGTAAAATTAGTATAAAATGAGCCTCCCAGAATCGAGGGTTGTTACATACTCCCCCCCCTTAAGAGGGAATTTGTCCCCCAAAATTCGGGCATACCCAACTCTCATAAAGGGTATACTATTCTAAACTAGGATTCTACCATCCTAAACAAACCCCTGGTTAACGTAACGTCCCAAATGGACCCGGACCAAGATCGACTCCATCGATCTTAGCCTACAGCAATTGTGCTCTAGTATAGCACAAAGCGTTCCTCACTAACTATCGATTCTAGCTTCCTACGGCGGAAGACGATGCCCACATGACTCAGCACAAATCGCCCAACCTCCAGAATCATGTTACATCTCCCCTCGGGGTACCCATACCGACTCTAAGTGGCTAAACCCCAACGCTACTCAACTTCCTCACATTGACGTATCTCATCAAGGTGTATGGCTTAAAAGCCAAATCTTTAAAGAAATGTCCCGAGACCACTCCAAGTCCAAGGAACATATTACCTGTTGATTCCTTCTAACGAGTAAGCGAATTACTCAACCGACCTCACTAGACCACTCACAATGCCAATACCTTAGGAAATGATCCATAAGGCCATTCAAAAGCCTCAAGGATGTACAGGGATTTCCATCCATACACACTACTGCTCCATCAGTCATGTATTCTAAGGCGTACAATCAAGATACGCCTTTCAACATTAAGCCGGCCTTCTCCATACATTCATCCGTGTTAGGGGGGTAAGGTATACTCCATTTCCATACGGTTCCATCTTCATGGAAATTTATACCAAACTTCCGACACGAAAATCTAGTCTCGGTCTACCCTATTTATATAGGCACCTCCCACTGTTCGACCATTCCTCCATAAAGAGCGGGCCGTACTTATCCACATAAAGTTCGTCCATAATGGTCGGAAATGCAACAGTCTGGTCAAACGATCAACAATTCTCTCAAATAGGATTATGACCTGAACGCTGCTGACAATTCAATGCAACCGTCTATGACTATACTCTTCTTCATTCCACCGACACTCTTCTTCACAGGAGTAGGTGAAATTGTCTATCACAGACCGGAATGCTCTTGCTACAAGGTCTTCCGAGTCACACTCGTTTCATTTGGCTTTCCAAGCCAACACAAATATCTCTGACGGTTCTCTTACTCGACACATCTACAACCCCAAATCGCATTTCCTTAGCGAATGAGAAAATATCCAATCAGTAGTCCTTCTGAACTCCGAGCACCAACTCGATTTCTCCCACGACATATAGCAACAACTCGCTGCTAGCGAGAAAGACTAGGTTTCCTGCCCAGGAAGTAGTGCCTTATCTATTTAAGGTAATCACTACCACGATGAAGTTTAATTCAAGCATGGAGTAATACTTCCCATAAGTTTAAGCTTGTGAGATGCATAAACAACGGGTCTATGCTCCAGTGTCATTATTCCCCAACCTGGCAGGAGCTTCTCCATTACAACCACTCTCGAGCTCACTATCATGGGCTCAGGAGTGAGGGTCCACCCTTCCTTTTAACTCCTCAGAAGAGAAGTTCCAATGTAACACTATTTCTAAGAAAGGCCTCATCTATTGCGGCCAAACCTACCAAACCTCACGAGACCCCATAAATCTCGTTCCTAGGGATCTAATCCCAACCCACGACTTACTCGTGGTCCACTCCTCACCACCTTCCTGAGTGAACATCACATACCCTAATAGCCCTAAAGTTCTAATGAATTCTAAGGTCTATCTATAGATATCCTATCTAAGTCGTATATATATGAAATACTAAGTATATCCCTAGTGTCCAAGACCTATCTTAACTCCCAACATTAGCTCGGTTTCATGCGTGGGACGTCTCGCCCAGGCGAAATCCAGACAAGGAACCCTCCCGTTACACTACTACCTCTCATCGTCGGTCCTTAAGATGTGATGGTCTAAAACACATAATCGGGATCAATAAATTTTAACTAACACGCATTTTAACAAAATTCTACTTCTACGTCTTACCATAGCATTATTAAAGATTTTAACTGATCAGACATTCACTTCCTGTGAAGCCTTTTAAATACATATCTCCTTATATAAACATGGCCTTCTTACCAGGGCACAATCCCAAAGTCTCAATTCGACTTCGTATCACAGTCTCCCTCACATCGGTCAGAGGAGAGAACTATATACAGTGCTTCTATCTCGCACTTCAATAGCCCTTAATCACTCTACTACGTGATTCTCGGCTAATCCTTCCTATCCCACATCTAACAACAAAGTAAATAAAATAAACAAGAAGGAAAAGAATAACGTCTCTCCAATCACAACATCGTTAAGTGTTCATGCGGCGGAGTGTCTCACCGAAGCGAAATCCAAACAAGGAACCCCTCTGACACATGCCTACTTAACTAGTTGATCATGGAGATAAGCGTAACATACATAGACAAGACAAACAAGCAATTAATCAAACACTCACACAAGGTAATAAAATGAATAACAAAATCTCCTACCTACCTCGATTCATCTCTATAAAGTCTCAACCTGTATCCAGGGGAGAAATCATAGAACAACTAGTTCCATTTTGAACTAGAAGTAAGATAGCCTCACAATTTTATTTTCTTGCTATCACCCCAAACCAACCAAAATACCTTTACTCGCGTATAATACATAAATTAAAAGAAAATAAAACGGCATCTCTCCACTCCCAACGCCGTTAAGGTTCACGCGTGGAGCGTCCCGCAAAAGCGGAATCCAAACAAGGAACCCCTCCTATGCATTACTACTTAACTTTGTTGGTCGTGGAGATAAGTCATAACAACCACATACAATGCAACAAGAAATAGAACACTCATACCACACATTACATGTAACACATATACCTTTAAAATATCATCACTCGTTTCATAACGAGTGAAGAAATCATAAAACTTCTCTACTACGGAAGTCATATAATTACTCTTCTATAATCGCATCAAAACTACAATGAGCTCAAACTACACACCCGAATCTACAGTAGATATAATACTACTAAGTATTATAATAAGGAATACACCACCCACTAATAAGGGGGAATTCCCATCCACATACTTACCAACCACTCCACATCCTAGCCATTACTCCGACTCTGGTCGACAACAATTACCCACGCAGTACCTCTTACTTCTTCAGTAAAAGAGGACACGCTCTCGGCCTCCTCTTCCTCAGTTCAATGAAATATCCCCAGGCGGATGTCGACCAATGGGGTTTCATGAATCTTACTCCATTAGAAGTGTTAACGACACCTATTCTGGAGCCTATCATTTCCTAGTGCACGGTCTCCCTAACCGTACAACACCTTATTCCCCGTCGGTCTTTAACCGAACATTTTGTGAACCTTCTAGAATCCACCTTCTCCTCAGTCCAGTTATCCCAGAGAAACTCGCCATTGCAAGTATTCAACAGGCTTCTCAATGGGCCAAACTTCCGGCACCCACGAATATGGTGACCACATTTTCACCATCCCAACACTACTCCTACGGGTGAAGGATTATCCTCAATCCTACTTCAGGGCACTACTCCACTTCGATTTAGCATCGCTTGAAATCTCAAGCTCAGTACCACTTCTACTTCTCGCGGTACATGGGAAAACTACATCAACTGAAATTAGTAGCCATAGTAGCAAGACAAGAAAATGCTACAAAAAGGAAGCGACCTCCAAAGCGGTCCTCATCCCCGACCACAAATTACAGTCCTTCGTAGTTCCTGCTCATGACGCCCTTCTTCAATCGACCTACTACTCTCACACGAACGCGCAAGACATTCTATAGATTCTACCTCATGGCAGAAGAACGAGATCTCACTAGAGGAATCAACGATCTTAATTCTAAGGCTTTATGTCAAATCAATAGCAACGCTAAAACTTAAGGCGTCCACACAGATTCCTAAGGACTCTAGAACCTGATGCTCTGAAACCATCTGTGACAACCCGCTCACCAAAATAGGGGGTGTCCAGCCCAATACTCCAATATAACGGAATCATAGATGGAATCATTCTCAGCATCACAATAAAAATATGGAGTGTCCAGGATAACCACCCAATATTTCAGAAAACGGGTTGCCAAAAACATTGATTTGAAAGTAAATAAATGAAAACAAACAACCCAATTCCTAAAAGATAAGGGAAACCCCAAGACTTATATAAATAATACAACAAGAATACAATAAAAAGTCCGAATATGATACCGGTCACCAACTGATTCTCCAATAATACACAAGTTCAATAAGTTACTTATTACATTTCATTAGACATTTACAAAAGCTTGGGCACCTCGCCAGAATAAAAGACTTGATCTTAACTAGAATACAAAAATGAAAACGTCTATACCAATTGTGACCCGTAATACCCGCAATGCATCACGGCTCGCCGAGGACATCGGAATAGGAATTCAAATCAGGCATCCCTGCGGAGGAGTACCTGAGCAGAGACAAGATGCATATGCAACAAGAAGTGTAAACGGGTCAGGGCCCGGTTCTATATGATTACCAGATGAATAAAGAGTATGACAGTTATGAATATTATCACACTAGGAAGAATAAAGTCTTTCTACACAATTCTAAAACATAGGTTAAGACAGTAAAGAAAAGCATGAGTTTAATTTTAACTAAACAGGAGAAAGGAAAGATTAACATAAATAAAACTTCTATCATATACCCTGATTCATGTCATAGTTTATTCCTCAACAGGAAAATAAATCTGTAACTATAAGCTCTTTATGGCTTTTATCTCAATTTTAAGCTCTTTGTGGCTTTTATTTTAATTACATGCCCATCCTGGCATTACCATTCCTTAACGGGAATATTATTATCAACAAATGCTCTTTGTGGCATTTCATTGTGCTCTTTATGGCATATCACATACATCAAGTCCCACTTGATTATGAATAGTTATATTAATATACATATAACGATTCTAAGACCGCCCCTCCGAGTTTCCCCACTGGGCGCGCCCCTAAATGACCATCATCTTCCAGGGCCTATCTATACAAGACAACCTGGTCTCATAACGCAAACGTCGGGAAGCGTCCATATGCCTGCGGGAGAGTCAAGACCACACCCGGAATCTCCTCACCAGCGCAGAAAATATAACATAATCGCTCATATGGTCTATGGACTATATCCACCCTGCATTCACTAGCCAGGGGGCATCACCAAGCGCGCAAACTTCCCTTATGATGTCATTTAGAGAGGTGTGTAACAACCATTTTATTTATCATTTTTAAAGAATGAAGTAAATTATCATTTCTCGAGTTCATGATTAAGTAAATTATCATTTACTAAAATCAATACCATTTCCACGTACATGTTTCATTTATATCCGAAACCTTTTTCCATTTACTTTATTTGTAAATGATATTACTTATCATCCGGAGCCATACGTATATCATGACGGTATTACAACCTCAATGAATAAATGAAATATCAATCTATTCTCCCAAGATTTACCTGTCAAGTTATTATAAACCATCAAGACAGATCATGGCTCTATTGAGCTTCTAAGGTCTCTCAAACGAAATACTACATCTCCTAGTCTTATTTTAGTCAACTAGAAGAATAGAATGCCCTAACATTAATTGGCATAACCCCGAAAAAGTTCCCACTTGTCCTATTTCTAATGTAGGGTGGATAACTAATTCATCTAGGACTCTAGAACTCTAAATTTACTTCATTCAAGAAGGATCCTAGTCCCTATTGAAGAAAATAAATCTAGGAAACAAAATAGGATTTTAAAGGTGAAAAACAGGGGACCGGTCGACCGATCCCAAGACCGCGGTCGACCGCGTCTCAAGGTTTTGCCTACGGAGAAAAGCAGAAAGCTTAAAATAGAGAGGCCGGTCGACCGGTAAAGGAATCGCGGTCGACCGCGCTAAAAGTTTATGCCTTTGTAGGAAAGCAGTAAGCCCTCCCACGAAGGCCCGGCCGACCGGTCCCGGGACCGCGGTCGACCGGTCGTAGCAGACCTAGGGTTCTTACTTCTTCCAAAAGCTAAACCCAAATCTCAAATCTCTCTCATTTTGAACACAACCAACAACTTTTATCTACCCAAAGATTATCCTACACGATTTATAACCATTAATACTCACCATTTTATCATCAAAAACAAATATTAGGGTTTAAATCCCATAAATTCCATTTGTGATCCATAAATGCAAATACACAACTATCATACAAATTATTCAACTTATATCACATATTAGCAAGTAGAAAACTTGCCTTAGGGTTAAAATTTCAGATTTCTTGGTGGTACAAGCAATCTCCCATCTTCAATCTTCATTTCTCTCTTCTTTCTCCACTTTTCTCTTCTTCTTTCTTTCTCTCTTTGTTCAAGACATAAAAATGGGGAAAAATAAGGGATTTTAGAAGACTTAAATCGTGGCTTAGGTTAAGATTCCCAACTTAAATGGTTAACACCACATTAAGATGACTCCTAAATACGCATGTAAGCTAAAACTAGGTAAAAGTGCCCGAAATGCAAAAATACCATAGGACACTTATTTTGAATGTCTCGCACCATCCGGGACTAACTACACCCTCTAAACTGGCATCCAGAAATTTTGTAAATTATTTCGAGTTCCAATATCATTTAAATCAAAATGTCAGTTTAAATACCTGACACTGCAAACATGCAACCCGATGATATTTACTTTCACCTACAGTAAATATGCATCAAAATAGTAAATATTAACTTCAAATTCATTAAATTAATATCTACTCCAAACCCCACATTTTATATAATTACCTTATGCGGTAAAATTAGTATAAAATGAGCCTCCCAGAATCGAGGGTTGTTACACATATATAGAGAGAGGGAGAGTAATTTGGTACGTGAAAATGAAAATAAACACAAATTCAAATAAAAAAACATGAGCATACACAAACGCTACAAAAATAATTGATACAGATGATAGATCTAAAAGCCCTTACTAAATAACTCTGCTATATTGACCACACACTGAAGAACTGCTATATAACTAACACCAATCACTCAATAGCTGAAACCTAAGTTTCAGATAACCTAAAGCAGGCTTGTACGGATACACCTATGGTAATGCATATTCTATTCCAATTAATCATAGCATGTACATGGGCATGTCTACCGGCCCTGAATTCCATTTTGTTAAACGAAAATGTAATTAACCCTTTAATTCATATATAATTAATTTAATTATAATTAATGTAAATTTTAGTTTAATACAATATGTTGATTTTGATGATTCCAAACAAAAAAAATTCCTATAATATATATGCAGTATACTAGCTCATTACATACATGTTATCTTTTATTTTTTTATGTATATATTTTTTCTTGTTGTTATTTTGATTATATATTACATGTACATTATCTCATATATATATATATATATATATATATATGGATACAAGTATATTGCTTAAACATTGTTAATGCATATTCCTTTATCTCTTGTTAATAGGTATATGCCATGTAGTTGTTGACATATTTTTAACAGTTGAGTTTCAAGAATGCTAGCCTACCTCATGTTTTTTTATTTACACGCTTATACCTATTATGCACTTGGCCGCCAATGCCAAATTCAATTTAAATTTCTTTTCAATCACTGCCATGATAAAAATTGTTTTTGACGATATCCACGCATACTTTTATTTTAAATATTAATTAAAAAAATCTGAATATTAAAAAAAAAACTATAACATTTCGTAAATTTTTTATTATATATTATTTCATAAAAGTATTTTTATATATAATAAAGTAAGAAACTTATGTATGTCATAAGCTTCAACTATGATGTCATCTATTTGAGTTTTTTTTTGCACTTCCTATTTCATACCTTACAAATTTGGATTACCCCTCTTTTGACACACTATATTTTTTCCCCCTTTTCTTCAAAATTCAAACATAAGGGTAGAATATTATTGTACCTATTTTGGTCTCACTTTTCAACCTTTCACTCTCTCCTCTAAAACAGAACCCACCAACCCACACTTATCGCTGCTCTCTCTCTTCGACATTTCTCATGTGTCCTCGCTTCTCATGTGGCTTCTCTTAGGTGATTTTTTTGTCATCTTTTTGTATCTCTCTATCTTCATTTTTGAATTTGTGCAATTTTATGTTATTTATTTTGCAGATCTTGGTTCAGATTTATCTTCAAATATAATGTTTTGTTTTCAAATGCTCAACATATTTGTCTTTTAGAGAATGTCAGTTTGTTTCTACATACTCACCAAGATTCTATTATGTTATGGTTTGGGGGGTATCATTTGATTCAATTATGGTTTTCTGTTTGGTTTAATATTATAATTTCATATGATTTTTGATTTTATAAAAGAGGGGTTTGAGAAGCTCGTATGCATGACTTGCAATTTTTTCCATTGTTAGAGCTCCTAAAATACTGCATAAATTCTTAGTGTAAATTTTTTTTCTAATAGTTTTGCTTCCTATATAGTTTTGGGCTTTAAACAATTTATTTCAATTGATTTATGTGATTCTTTAATGATTAATGTATTTGGTGTGGCTAGCAACTGATGGGTATTTTTTTTGAATCCGTTCTAAATTTGTTATCTCAATTGAAATTATGTTACTACTTGCACAACAAATGTTTGATTAAATGCTTCATCCTATATTTTTCTTGATAGTGTGTATTCTTGGACATAATATGCCCAATTAAAATTATTTAACGTTTATATGTTTATCTTCTTGGGTTGAAGTTGGTGATTGTCTATGCCGGTGAATAGAATTATCCGAACTTTTAAAGTTACATATGGTTTGAAAAGATGTCAAAGTAACAGAGCTTATGAGGTTGGTACCATTTTATTTAACTCGGAGCATAAATATTCATATTATATTTTGTCTCAAGTTTTTGCTCTATCATTCATTTCTTGGTCATATTATGTATGTTTGACATTGAGTGCAAATATATGTTAGACATTCATTTCATAGTGTTGAGATTTGAATGAAATTTATGCAAAATATGGATGTGATGCACGTATCCATTTGTTCACACAATTATACCTCTTATGTTGCACGCATCCATCAGACATAAGGAATCTCAATTGGATTTTCAATTTTTCAAAAATATAAAGTTTCTCTTTTACTCTTCCCTTTTAACAAACGCTTCATTTTTTTCTTTAGCGGCAATGGGTGACTGTTGTTCCACTTGAAATATGTCTTTACCTTAACCTATTTCATTGTTTTTTGTTCGTTATTCATAATGTTATACATTATGAATTACCCTCAATGAAAGTTAATCTATTATGAAGATGAAAATGTAGATTAGGTTGGTCACATTGTGGATTATGTGTCATTTTTTGTTAGGAAAATGCCAATAGGTTTGTGTTGATATTTTATCTTTTATGATAATTATTTTTTACAAAAATGGAGCATGAGAGTTTTTGGGTTCCATTTTCTCTAATTTGTCACTACCCGTGGCTGCTCCTGTGGCTTTCTTTACATATTTGGCACTAATTGAGCTTGGATTGGTTTCAATTACATGAAGTTGAGCCATTTTTATTTGTGAATGCAATTAAGTACATTGAAGTTGTGCGAAATGTCACAGGCCCAGACCATTATTAATTGTGAGTGATAATGATAAGTGCTTTAATTTAAATGAGTCATTGATAGCAAGTGAAACACACAACCATTATATTAAATCGTGTCCTCTGTCAGTGACACAATTATATTAAATAAGGTGTTTTGGATTTAGACTTTTACCCCCACAAGTTAAAGAATGAGATATTATGCTTTTTTATAATTACAGTTTCCATGTATATAACGTAATGACATATTATGCAGTAGTTTGAAGGCTTTTCTCAACAATATAGGTATGGGGAGATATTGATGTTGGGTTTGGTTCATGCATTTTTGAACTTAATATGAACATTCCAGCATATAAAGTAATAACTGCTACAATTGTGAACTGGATCTTCCATTAATATGAACATTCCAGCATGATAAAATTGGTATGCACTAAATGTTTGTTAAAATTTACAATAGAATAAAACCTTTTAGTATTCATATTTGAACTTAATATGTATTGTATGCAAAAATCGCAATGTTTGAGAGTACAAACATAAAAGTGTAAGGATTATATACTGTAAGGATATAAGTTTCTTTTAAATTTATTTTCTCTATTGATAACTATTCTTTGTGTTGTATGCATCAAATCTTGTAGTTGGTAGACATTGTGTTTGTTAAAATGCTCAAGGGGTTGAAATGCTATGTTTCTCTTGGATTTTAGTTTCTCTAGTGGTCAAATTGGCCATAAGACATAGCATGGGGGATTTAGGCTTCTCCAATGGACCTCTGACACGTGGGGGGGGGGGGGGGGGGGGGATGCTCTGGCCGATAGGGTGGTAGAAGTTGCATCATCGTTGGTAGTGGCAACGACTATGTCTGGTGTTCATTAGCCATAGTATGCAAATTTGATGGAGAACGTGTGACGTATTTATTAACACACAGTACTATTTATTTAAATTGACAATTCATATTTGATGGAGATCATTCACAATTCATATTAACACACAAAACTATTTCTTCAAATTTGATGGAGATCATTCACAATTGATATTATTAGCTAAAAAATGTGATTTTTGAGTTACAAATCAGTCTTATTAGGTTAATTGTTTGGGTCTCAAAAGGAGTCTTTCTTATTCAAATCATGTTTTAAAAGTGCATTGAACAGTTTTGGATGCCCAGTATATTGTTATTCTCTCAGACATGTCTTTATCAACTACTTTCAGATAAACATAACAATGTGAATCTTTGGGTTGTTACAAAAGTTAGTATAGTCACATGACTTACATTTTTCATTATGTCCAACAAAATCAACGTGTAGTATATGCAATGCCACATTTGGAAAGAAAAATAGGTCAAGGAGGTGGGCCCACCATCGCAGCTCTGCCGAGGCAGTGGAGGAGGTGGTAATGCATTTTCAAGAACCATATATTGTATTTCTGACCTGTATGGATTTTTACAAAGATATATTCATTTATTGTTCGATCCAATTCTTGCATATAATTTTCAACATTCATGATTTATACTAATATGCAATCCCTACAAAATCTAATATTAATGTTTGTCGTGGAAGTGGGGAACTAAGAAGCTTGAAATTTGAATTTCCACCCAGTCCAACCTACAACCTATGCCATGACCACTCCTCTCCCTGCTCTCTACCTACATTAATATACCCATCACGCTGACAGACCCAAACCCTCGGCTCTCTCTCCAACCCTCGACTCTCTTTGCCTATCAAAACCACTTTATATCTCTTTGTATAAGTAAAAGGGAAACAATACTTTTTTTAAATATAAATGAATCGTACCAAAATAGACACGACCAAATTATTACAACTTGATATTGAAACTGCTTTGATTGGGAGTGGTTCCGAACCGGTGATTTTAAAAAACAGTTCCATAGTTATCTCAAAAAGACAAATCTAAAGTTAAAGCAAGAAATATTGGTCTTCCCAAACATCGTTGGAGTAAATTAAAGATTCTGTGTAAGTCGGTTGAAGAAGGAGGAACGGGATTTCAAGTTAATGTAAAATCTTTTTGGCCATGGTGGAATATCCCAAATTGTGGTGGAATATCAGAAATATATAAAAAAAAAATGGCTACGCTAGATAATAAGGAAGATGTGGATGTTTAAAATACAAACAGTTAATACTTATAGTTAATAAACAATACTAAAATAATTAAAAACCAAACTAAACGCAGTCCTAACAAAGTAAACGCTTACTAAACACCAAACTAAATGCAGTCCTAACAAACTAAATGCTTACTATATATGCTATATCTTGCTATACCTGATATATGTTTTGTAACCTGCTATTCCATTCTATTGAACTACTTAATTGCTTCGATTGAATTGCTATAACGATTCAATAATAGTCCAAGCAAATCATTATTTTGATAGTTCAATCAAAGAATTTCATTCAATAGCAGTTCATTTGTTAGCCGAAAACAAAGGTACTGAACTAAACAGTAGTTCACTTTATTAGTACTATTCCATTCTATTGAACTAAACTACTCTACATGTATTATGTTTTGTAACCTATAATACCTTCTATTGAATATTGAACTAATTAATTGCTTCGTTGCAACTGCTATACCTTCTATTGAACTATTATATAATAGAAAACATAACGATTCAATAGCAGTCCAATCGAATCATTATTTTGACTGTTCAATTGAATCAAAATCCTTAAAAAAATTAAAAACAAAACTCTATAGATGTATCCGTTGTTAATGTTGATATATATGTTGTGTAATGTTGCTATCTATATACTAATTATCCAACTTAAGATGCATCAAGCTGCCAAAGAGAGAAAGATTTGTCAACTACGAATGGAAGTGAATATATGGTCCATCAACGAGTGAACGACAGACAAAAAAAGTGGTCGTGCATTCATAACATTTGGTAGGGAAACACTTTATCTATTGCCGATAGAGACAACTTATAAAAGATATTATTTTGCATATCCTCCTTTAAAATTTCTATAGTTATAATATCCTAATGGCCTATTTTAGATAGACGTCACACTTGGATGATATCCTTTATGAGGTATGATAATTATCCATATGAGTTGCGTACATAACTATTTTTCTTATGAAATTTTAATCTTTTTTAATGTTGAGACAAGCAGGTTGCGTACATAGAGGGCAATTAGTGTGTGATCTAAGGCAAGTATCAATACAAGGTATATGAAACGCATGGTTACATTCAAAGTTATGCATTTTTTGAGTCCTCCAAGTTCCCCGTCCCTAATGAATTTCTCGAAAAATGTCTTCTCTAATTTTATTTTTCAAATATTATGATTTTCGTTGTTTTAAGCTTGGGTGTAGTGTCTTACTTTTGTTTATGTGATGTTATTATCAGCTCTTAAATTTTTTTCGTTAGTGTGTTTGTTTTTGGCCAAGGATTTTATGAGTTACCGGGTTCTAAAATTTTGAATTTTCATATCTTTGGGTATTTGAAACCAATTTATGGTTATATATCTTCTACTTAGGTCCGACTCTGAATTGGGTCAGCATTTTTTTATTCAGTTCATAGTCTTTATATGTATGTATTTAGTGATCCAGCGGAAGGAAATTAGAAATTTACGGCCAAGCATTTCAATGGAGTTCGAAACATTTCAATGGAGCAGATTAGATGAAAGGCATATTTTAACTTTTTCTCTTCTTTTGCTAAAATGTTTATATATAAATAAATTTAAGGCCTACAATATTGAATTTTAGGAATGTATTTTACTTCATGTTTGTTGCTTTAAGCTATTTCTATAGCGTGTTAAAGTTTAACAATTGAAGTTTTATTGGGTAGGTGGTAGTTTGGATAGTACCGAATATGTATTTGTATTTTTTGTATCTGTGTTTTATAATTTTCGTTTTGCATTTAGTATGATTAGAACATATATGTTTATGATACGAGTATCAAAAGGTTAGAAACCCAAATATTGAAACTCTTCCCAGTTTGTTTTGTAACTCTTTCCAATTTCGTATTGAAACTCTGTCCAATTTTTTGTATACCATAAAAACAGGTGGATAGTCCTATAAATAAAGGAGATTATGTCAAATTGTTTTAAAAATTCAACTTATTAGTATTAAAATTAAATTGGGTCAACTGCTATTAGTAAAATGAAATGATAACACGACACGAAACAATAACATGATGCGATACGAAATGAAATTTACTCGATCTTTTGTGTTCGGGTTGTGTTAAGATCTGTGTTTTTAGACCTGCTATTAAGTCGTGTCATGTTCGTGTCCAATTTCTGCCATTAAAATTGACCCGATAAGGACACGATAGTGACCAAATTAAGATCATGATATAGATTTTATGGAGATCGACTATCGACAAAATTTAAACTCATTATCGACCCACTATTTCGATCCATTATTTTTTTAAGTCCTCAATAAATGGTTTAATCATTCCAATCATGTCATGTTGGGTCGGATCTTATCGTATTATCCTGATGTGTTGTATTTTTAATGTGTTGTGTTTGGCTTATTTATACAAGATTCAAAAATTGAATAATCGGTTTAAGCCAATAGGTTCGAATAGGGGTGTGTTTTGGATGGATCGAATCGGAATAAGGGTGTTCGAAAAAAATTCCAAAATTCTCTGAATATTAAAATCCCTTCCAATTAGGAAAAAATTAAAATCCAAAAATCATTTTTTTCCCTATTCGGCTGATTCGAAATATTCGAAAATTTTGGAAATTTTATTATTCGTAAAAATATTGGAATAATCAGAATTATCAGTTATAATATTTTCAAAAAATATCAGAAATGTCATTTTTGAAAAGGATATTTTTAAAATAAAAATACAAATCGAACACTCTACTTTTCATCACCTATGTAATAAACTACGGCGCTATGTGAATGACAATGATATGCATCTCATACCATTTTGGAAATGCAATAAACTAGAGAGCTATGCATCTCTTACCATTTTGGAAAAAGATCAATCAAGGCTTGACTATAATACTAAGAAACTACAAAGATATGTGAATGAAAAAAAAAATAATGTTTACATACTTAAAAAGAGAAAATGCAAGAATGGTTAACAACTATAACAGAGTCAGTGCTGCATCAGTATTTCAGATACAAAAAATGAATAAAAGGAAGATGAGAAAAACTTAATATAAATCATCATTAGAATCTAAATTCGCATAACAATTGGATATAATTATGGATGTTGTCTTTCGATTTAGGGTTAGTGTGAGGTAGAAGGTTAATATATATAGGTATATAGTAATGGTTGAGATGGTTTTAAATGGAGGGTCAAGATTAAACTAATAACTAATAAATTTTATATATGAATAAGGGTAGTAAAAATGTATTAAAATAAACAAAAATATTATTATTTCGAAAAATATTTTGGATGGATCAGATTGGCCTCGTATTGGAAAATTCGAATCAGAAACTCAGAATCCATATATGATTTCCAATTCCATTTCATTTTTTTTCAAAAAATTCAGAATCTAAAAATTCAAAAATCAGAAAATTAAGAAATGGTGCCAAAATTGGAAATATTTGGATCGAAAAACTGAAAATTTGGAAGTTTGAAAATAACTGACACCCCTAGGTTTGAACCATAGGTTATTTAAAAATTGGTTTATCTGTTGCGAGCTATGTATTACGTATGGTCCTATCAATGATGTACACTTTCAAAAATTAGCATCGTGCCTTCAGGCTTCTCTCGTGTTTTGAACCCGAGACCAACCGTAGCTTTGGCAAGAGCACTTGCCATCGTACCAAGGAACGACTTTATGCTTTTTAAAATTATCAGCGTGCCTTCAGGAACGGGCATACCCTAGTATATATATAAGTTACAAAACTTATGTATGTCATAACATAGAACTAGGTTGTCATAAGATTGGATTTTTTTGCACTTACTATTTTACCCTTGAAAATTTTAGATTCCCCCTCTTTTCTTTCTCACTAATTAATTCCCCCTCTTTCACTTTAATTCAAATATAATAATTGTTTGGGTAAATTACCTCAATTTTGTACTCTCTTATGTCACCCTCCCCCTAAATTTTATCTCAAAATAGGAACCCTCTGCCTCTCAAACTCAAAACCCCATTTTCTCCCACTTCTCCATCTTATTTTACAGGTATTATCTATCTCTGCTATTGGGGTTATGCGTATTTGTATATTCACGAAATCAATGGAGTATATACCTGTTTCAAATAAGGAATGAACATTTTTTCAAATCAATGGAGTATATACCAGCTTCAAACAAGGGATGAGCATTTTTTCAAATCTATCACGTCGAAAAAGGGGAGTATATACCTGTTTCAAACAAGGGATGTGCATTTTTTCAAATAGATACATCAACGGGACTATATACCTATTTCAAACAGGCATATACTTCTATTTTAAACAGGTATATACTCTATTAAGTGATATTGAGCGACGTTTTGGAGTGTATTTCAAGCAGGTATCTTGTAGTCGGTTTTGAGCCATTTTTTGAAGTTATACGCTCATCCCTTCATACTTCTGTTTTTGGTTGTTCTCCAACATTGATTACTAGAATGAACTGGTTGTTGATTGTTATATACTTAGGTTGAGATTAATGTCCATTCTGATGATGTTGTACATTTGTAACGTAGGTACTTATGTTGACGGGACCTGACGTATTGAGGGAAGTTATTGACAATGCTGAGTTATATCCTATAAAAGGATTGTTGAACTTTAAAGATTACTTTAGTGAAATCGACAGGTAATGTCATCAAACCCTTGGTTATCAAATTGGGGTTTCAACTAGATGGAGGGCTTTGGACGACTTACACAAATGTAAGTATACTAATCTATCATATTTGGTTTCATAAATTAGAGGCATGTGTTCTTCCTGAGGAGAAGTGTAGCTTCACATAACTTGAACCTTTGTTTATTCATTTATCATATCTGAGCAAGACAAGGAGCCAGAACCGGAAGCAAGCCTTCTAATTTGGTCTAAAGGGAAGAGATATGGTAGGAGGGGAAGAGGGTGGTCCGAAGCTTGGTCGGCCGGTGTACTTCATTGGCATCGAATTCCTATGCATGGCAACGATCAACAAGTGGAGAGCTCTAGAACAAAAATTGTGACGCCCCGCCTAATTAAATACCGGGCGATCACTCCTTTATTAAATTAAAATCAAGGTGAACAGTTGGTTCATTCTTAGCGTCATTATTACAAATGAAAATTTTCAAATTCAAACACCCTGATTAATTAAGCTAAGTGTCAAACCATTTAAAAACCTTATTTCTATTTTATAATTCCAATTATAAAACTTTTAACCATTAACATTTTAAGAGTCACACATTAAGTATAAAAACGAACATTCAAGAGTTTAACCATCAATAATAAATCCCAACATTAAAATACTAAAGGAAAACATCCTGACAGTAATAAAACCCAAAATAAAGATACTGAAAGTAATAGAATTACAATCTCTGACAAAACCAACTAAATAATGGAAAAAAGGCGACACATGCCCCCACTTGATAAAGTTGAACTAAAAGTGGAGTCAACAATGAAGTCGTCTAAGCAATGGCCTACAACTCCCACAAAAGCTATAGCACGTTCCATTTCAAGAATCCTAAGCATGACGCCCCTGTGGCTGGGCACCTGTAGTACATATGTAAATACACGCAAGAGAAAAGAAATAATAACAAATGGGTCAGAGCCTGAATGTAAAACAGTTAAAAAAATAGTTTAGCAAGTATTTAAAATGCTTACCGGCTAATGCAACAGTCATATTAGTATGCGACACTCTCTTGAGAATTCTCACCTCTCATCTAGTGTGCACATCTACCGTACTAAAGAATCCCATATATCTTTCTAACTTATTCTCCATAAGTCTTAACATGTGAAATTTAGGTTATGATATTTACTTTAGAAAAATATACCTCTTCAAGATTTCTTACGTTATTTAGAATAATTCTATATCGTTATAATGCTTCCGAATACTTATAGTGAAGTTGAAGAATTTCATACTTTACTTAACTATTATTTCACTCAGTAGAAAATTCTCATATAGATATACGTATATATATTAGTTACACTTATAATATATATACAAACGATACCCCACATAAAATCTATGGTGCAAAGTTTCCATAAATAAGTATATATATACCAATCACTCATATAATACATATATACAAACGGCATCCCGCATAAAAACTATGGTGCTGGCATACTCTGCTATCAAGTCCCTATATCACACATTTTTAGGGAAATGCTTGCTCGAAATCACTCTCGAACTGCATTAACACAAACACATACAAATGGAGGCAAAGCATAGATCTCGATCCTAAGAGGTCAGTACATACCCACACGTCTCTTAGGCCCGTCTGAACTATCAATCAGATAGCCTATACCAGGGAATTCTATGTTCTAGGGTACAAGTCAATATCCCCCATAAAGGTCACATCGAGATAAGACTGTCCCGGCGCGAGAACCCCCCGTGATAGCAAGTAGCCCGGGTACGATTTTTACACAGAAATAATATATGCACAATCACAATGTCATATATGTAATATGTATTCACATCCACATTATTAAATTAGGTGCGCTCACGACCCATAATTATAGTTATCCATTATTACCCATATTCCTCGATTATTTCATATAACAGACTCATTCATTTTATTCTCGTAATTGAGTCATTTTAAACTCACTTCTCGTCTCTCGAGTTATTATCTTTACTTAAGTACAATTTCAGTAGGCCCTCACTTACCTTCTACTCCAACTTCCTAGACATTTCGATTAATAAATCAACGCACGTATGATTTTCTAAGTATTAATATTTCCCCTGATTACCCCTTATTTCCTTTCACATTAAAGTCCCACTTAACGGGGTTTATCTTGACCCTACTGGTCCTTTTTGTGTTTCATTAAGTTCTTGCAACCCTAATCAAGGTTTATTATGCATAAAATCGGATTAATCTAACACGAGCAAAAATGCAATTTTCCAGGAGGGGTCGATCGATCGATGAAAGGGGGTCGATCAATCGATGCTATGGGCTCGATCGATCGATCGATGCAGTTATGGGGAATCTGCAGAAAACCCAGCTACAGAAATCTTACCCCAAACTCCTCCAAATCATCATGTTTCAATCCCAAACTCTCAACCACTTATACTACAAGTGTTGTGTACCCATATAAACAATATCCTATGTAACACATACGAATTTTCATCATCTATAACAAGATAAAAGGGTAAAAATCTTTATAAGTCTCAAGAACCCTAATTTTTCTTTAACTTAGTTTTCTTCCATTATTTTCCAGATTTTCTATCACTAATACCATGGAAATTCGTGGTTCAACCTCTACATGTGAAATGGATTTCCAGAAATATGATCTCTACCTCTACAACATGCAATTTTTGTCTCCAATTAACGTTTTCTTTCAAGGACACTAATTCTAATCAATCCTAGACTAATATAAAAGAGCATTAACTTGATAAAATCAAGATAGATACTTGCCTGGAAATTTAGTCTCAGATTTGTGGAAGAAAAAGGTGTGGTTGTGATCCCCTTCATGCGATCTACGGTTTGGAGGCGACAACGGTGCAACCGGAGGAGTTCTTGGCCTAGAACTCCCTGGAAAGCTCCTCCCCTTCCTCTCCCATGGCCGTCATTAGTCTTTGGTTGTTTTAACCCTAGAAGATAACACTTAACATATGATATAACCTTTGAAAATTCGTGGGTTTAATTACCCAAAATTACGAAATGTCCAAAACGCCCTCCTGGGGTACTAGTTAAGCCTAAAAACGCCCCGAGACCCAATCTAAACCCCCGGGTACACATTTCTGACAATCTCGATACTTTCGGACACTTTGGCGCACTCGAAATGACCATACGGGAAACTTATAATTTATTCACTTTATATATTAATAATTTAGTCCCGACACGACACAGGCGCGTCCCGACTTAATTTCCATAATTGTCATTTTATTCACATGTGACAATTTTTATAAAATAAATCGCATATATTACTATACTCATCCAGTAACATTCAAAAAAAATTCCAATAATTACTAACTCACATCACGCTAGTAAATATTTAAATAACTTTCCGGATTAAAATTAAATTAATTTATCTCAATTAAATTTAATAAATCCTTAAATTTAAAAGACATAAAAATACGGGGTATTAC
The DNA here is from genome assembly GCA_949130495.1 of Sambucus nigra. NCBI lineage: Eukaryota > Viridiplantae > Streptophyta > Magnoliopsida > Dipsacales > Adoxaceae > Sambucus > Sambucus nigra. Next base: position 541,135,516 of record OX422212.1, read on the forward strand.
AAAAATCTCTCTTCTTAAACCACAAAACGCTCAACTACCACAAAGTAAGACTTCCAATTTTCTCCACAAGTCTACAGAATAAATGAAAAGAACGTTTAGGGTTTGTAATCCCCTTTTTTTTAAGATTCCTGCTATGAGTCCCAAATAAATCTCCCAAAATCTCTCCCAAAAGTAATAATTGTTTGTGCCCTGGAGGGACCCATGCCACAAGGAAAAAATTAATAAACAAGTGAGAGAATTAGTGGAATCCACGTCACTTTTAGGGGAGATTTTGGTACTCATATCATTATTCTTTTTTAATCTCTTTCTTGAAACAAAAATATAACTCTTTAATCCAAAAAAAAGGATCTAGAACCAGAAGATGCTTCTGAGGTTGTGGGCCCTAGACCTTCTAAAGAATCTACTGTTGATTGTATGTGATTTTGTTTTCTTACTTTTTAATTTTATTATGAAGAGTGAGGTGGAGCAATATTTTTGGATGAGCCTTTTGACAACCATTTTTATGATGTTTATGTCGTGTTTTTAGGGAAATGTGACTTTGGTCCCACCATTTTGACCCATAATTTCTTTTCACCCCACTTATTGAAATCTGTTTCGCTGCATTATTCTACTGTACATAGTATTATTATGGCAATGACATGACTTATATTGACTATACAAAATTTTGGATGAATTTTTAGCGGCTAAAATTGTTAGGTATATTTTTGTCCGACCTGTTGAACAACAAATTTAAAGTTGTGTCTATTTGAGGATGCATTTTTTGGATGCTAACTATTAACATTGAAATTATTTGATGAATTATTGTGAGATTGTTTGTGGGTTTTAAGTTACGTCTATAAGCTTTGAAGGATTTTAAATTGGATACTTTTGTATAATGTCACCTTGATTTTTTTTTTAATTGAATCCACTTTTTTTAAAAATTCTTTGTTATATGTTCATTATTTTTTTTCTTTTCTTTATTTCCTAAAAAAAATTCATTTGTTTATCATCTATTTTGTAGTTTCATCTAACTTCTTGAGTTGGGAGTGTTCAGATGCATAAGCACGGGAATGTTTGGGAATGACCGATTTGTGTTCTGTTTTGAATAGGTTTTGTCATAATGACTACATTGCTTATTAGTTATGTTGTGGTGTTTTTTTTTCAAGTTAGGGTTATATTATAGAGAATAATATATATCCGAAGTTCTTGTTAAAAATACAATAATTCAGCATGATGTAGCCTGTTGCTCATTTAAATATAATGATGATGGGATTGTTACTGAAGTGTGGGTACACCATTTAAATATAACTATGTACTTGAAAGTGGTTGTGCCTTTGTGTGCTTCGTGTTTTTCTATTCATATATGTAGTGGTCAGAGGGGTTTAGTCTAATTGTAATGGCCTTTTAGATATGGCATATGTACATATATGGAAAAAAGTAACGAGTCTTACTAAGAAGGTCTGTTTTTATGTTTTACTAATTCATAAATTTTTTAGGTACTAGAAAATCGCAATTTATTACTATCACCCCAAGGTTTCTTATCTTTCTCATGATGAAAATTGTCAATTTTTGGTGTTAAACAAGGTTGATAGTCCTATAAACAGAGGAAATACTTCCTCAACACAACTCAACAAAGCCTTTTCCCAATTAATAGGGGTCGGCTACATGAATCCTATTTTTCCATTCCATTCTCTCCAGTGAAATATCTTCGGTTAAACAACATGATATCATGTCCTTTTTTATAATATCCCACCAAGTTAATTTAGGCCTACCTCTACCCCTTGGGTTACCATCAATACTAATTAATCACTCTTCCTTACAGGAGCATCCATTGGTCTACGCTTGACGTGTCCAAACCATGTAAGTCGATTTTCTCTCAATTTATCTTCTATATGAGCTACTTTTACCATTTCACGAATTTGTTCATTTTTAATTTTATCCTTTCGAGTTTTACCACAAATCCATCTTAGCATTCGCATCTCCGCCACACTCATTTTCTGCACATTTTGTTTCTTGGTTGCCCAACACTCTGTCCCATATAACATGGCTGGTCTAATGGTCGTCCTATAAAATTTTCCTTTTAACTTCAAAGGTATACGCCTATCACACAGAACGTCGGTCGCACTTCTCCACTTAACCCAGCCTGCTCTAATCCTATGCGTAACATCATCACTAATATCTCCATCTTTTTGTATAATCGATCCTAAATAACGAAAATGATCATTTCTAGGTATTTCTTGACTCTCCAATTTCACCACATCTCCATTTGTCCTCCTATTACTACTAAAATTACACTCCACATATTCTGTTTTAGTTCTGCTTATTTTAAATCCTCTTGTTTCTAAAGTTTCTCTCCACAATTCCAACCTAGCATTTATCCCCATCTTAGTCTCATCGACTAAAACAGTATCATCTGCAAATAGCATACACCATGGCACCTCATCTTGTATTTGTCCAGTCAACTCATCCATAACAGGAGCAAAGAGATAAGGACTTAATGCTGAACCTTGGTGTAGCCCTACCATAATTGAAAATTCACTACTTTCTCCAGCTGATGTTCTTACTGTAGTCATCGCACCATCATACATATCCTTGATCACGTTAATATATATGTGAGTTACTCCTCTTTTATGTAGAACCCACCATATTATATCTCTGGGTATCCTATCATACACCTTCTCTAAATCTATAAAAATCATATGAAGATCCTTCTTTTTCTCTCTATACCTCTCCATTATTATCCTCAATAAATAGATTGCTTCCATTGTTGACCTCCCAGGCATAAACCCAAATTGATTCTTAGATACTGTTGTCTTCAATCTCAATCTATATTCAATCACTCTCTCCCAAAGTTTCATTGTATGACTCATTAACTTAATACCATGATAATTTGAACAACTTTGTATGTCCCCTTTATTTTTATAAATAGGTATTAAAATACTTTTTCTCCATTCATCGGGCATCCTATTAGTCATTAAAATTCTATTAAATAATTTTGTAAGCCATGATACTCCATCCTCCCCTAAGCACTTCCAAACTTCAATAGGGATACCATCTAGTCCTAAAGCCTTCCCTGTTTTCATCCTTTTTAAAGCAATCCTGACCTCTGTTGTCCTAATTCTACGAAAAAATACCTAAGTTCCTCTATATCTAATATACTCCCATTATCTCCATTTAATAACCTCTCAAAGTAGTTTTTCCATCTTTCCATAATTTCATCATCTTTGACTAGGACTCTCGAATCATCACTTCTGATGCACTTAACGTTATTAAAATCTTTTGTTTTCCTATCCCTAAGTTTAGCAAGCTTATAAATACTTTTTTCCCCTTCTTGTGTTCCTAAGAGGAAATACTTCCTAAATGTTTTAAATTTATTTATAATTAATTATGTTATATAAAAAAATTCGAAGTAAATTATACACTACTTAATACTTTGGAAAATAACATCGTGCCTTCAGGCACGGGAATACCCTAGTGTGTGTGTGTGTCTGTGTATATATATTAGTTAGTCTTGACTGTGTCCTTTTATTTATTGTAGTTGAATATTTGCTTTGTAACCTTTTGCCAAAATCTCACGCATCCATCAATCTTTCATATGTCTAACCACTTGTTTTTGTTTTGATTCAAATCTTGGGCCCAAGGTGAGTTTGTCATATCAAGTCTATCACATGTGAAGCTACTTTTGTCTAGCAATAATGAAAATGTTAAGATTTGTTTGTTACTTAATTTTTTTTACAATTGAAAAGATACCTATAATTGATACATCATATCTGTTTATAACGTCTCTTTTATTTTGAAATAATTTTTTTATAGACGTGTGTTGCTCTATCATACAGTCGATCAATATTTTATAAAAAAATTAGACGTCATTTGTATTATATATATATATATATATATATATATATATATTATCCCCCTTTAAATCTTTGAGAGATTTTTTATCTACCTTAGAAAGGAACACAACCTCTTTGTCAGTTTGACTAACTTATATGTAGACTTCTTTTGCATTTCTTCCTTGAGCCAGTTTTTTATATCAACTCACAAATGCCAACACATTTTCTCTTTATTGTGTTACCACTTGATACCCACGCTTGCTAAACATCAACATTTTTTTTTTTTTTTTGCCTTAATAAGATTTTGGTAATATGGTAATATCTATCAAAATTAATTCAATTTTTTAACGACAATTTATTCAACTGATTGTTATTCAGTTGCATTTTTTTGATTTGGTGGATGAACAATTTTCTAAATAAATAGATATTTGTACGAACGTTATTATTTTTAATTAAATAATAATTTTCTTTATAAATTCGCTGACAAATATAAGCTCTATATTTATAAACAATATAATACATATTGAGTGTTATTGATTATGTGTTGCTCTTTGTCAAAATAACTTACAGATATAGTTCTATCATTTCTTACTCTTCTTTGAAGACCAACAATTCATTGTGTTATTTTATTTGAGAATAACATCCTCTACTTCTATACATTTGATTTAACGTGAATGACTAGTATCACTGTTATTAATTAATTTCATCAAATATTTGTTACATCTTTATTACTTAACAAATGTACTCTAGGCTAGATGTCTGCTATCAGATGGATATATTATTCAGACACATCAAGCAAATCTGTAAGATTTATTTTTTCAGACCCACTTATATTTATTTTTGAATAATATCATTTATCTTTTGCAGAGGCTATCTACTAACACTTCCACGATATCAAATTCATCATGTTATTCATCTATCTCTAACATTTTTTATATCAATTGGTCTTTCTCTATACTATTGAAGTAATATTTTTGTAGAACCTATATGAAGTTATCTAAAAGTTCCTTTCAACCATTTATTTTGAGAATGTTATTATCATATCTCAATGGATTTTTTATTGAGAGGCCAAATGAGAAATCAGAAGATTAACTTCAGTCTACTCTTCACCTCAGAAAATCAGGAGCATTTAATATTCAAAATGCATGTGTCTAATAGCTAGTTTTTGAAGACATTTTTAAAGCATTCAAGAGCTAAATTGAACACAACAACAAGAATGAGAATATGATTAAGAGATAGAAAATTTATTGAGAGCATTTAAACTTACTACTCAGCTACTACATTCAAGAGAGCAATTAATTTTATAATCTGCTCAATCATTGAAGAAGAAGACTTCAGCCTACTTCAACATCATTTATTGAAATTCATTAAAGAAGAAGAAACTCGCATTACAAATTTTATTTTTAAGGTGTTTCATTCTTCAACCATTGTACCAAAAATTCAGATTTTTTTGAAGCTTAGCCAAAGCTTCGGATTGTAACAGTGATTGGTTCTTACCCGCAAATGGGCTACGGGGTTTGAAGCTCAGAGTTAGATTGCAAACGGTTGTACGCGATGGTTTGATCCTACCCTTCAAGTGGATCACGGTAAGGAAGCACAAGGGCGTCGGAAGCTCTAGGCGTGTGGATGACAGCTGGGTTTTGGCCGAATCATGTTAAATTCGGTGTCATTTATTTTTCTGCACTTTATTTGCTTATTTATTTGTGGTTGATTTAATTTATATTTTTCAGCACTTAAATGTGCGAATATATTAATTCCAAAAATTGGTAAATTTACTTTAAGATTAGAATAATTATTTTCAAATTAAGTAAATAATTTCACAATATTAATTTAGATTAAATACAAAAATTAATTTAATATGCATGAAGTGTTAAAATATGCATTTTAGCTTATTTAAATTAATTGGTTGTAGTTATTTGATATTCTTGGTATTAATCTTTAAAGATTTATTGATCTGAAAATTGTTAACGTGTTGTAATTTTATATTTTTTTGAAATTTTAATTTGACTTAAAAATTTGCCAAACTCAATTCACCCCTCCCCCCTCTTGAGTATAATCTGGGCAACAATTGGTATAAGAGCAGTGCTCTTCTTGTTTTTTGGATTTAACAATCTTAGAGTTGATCAATGGCATATGTTACAACATCCCTTAGTGAAGGTCAATCCATTTTTAAACCTCCTCTATTTTCTAGAAATGATTATAACTATTGGAAATATAGAATTAAATTTTTTATTCAGTCACATGGTTATAAAGTTTGGAGAGTAGTTATAAATGGTCCTTTTATTCCTATGAAAATGGTAAATAATGTTTATGTTCCTAAAGAAGAAAATGAATGGAATGAAGCAAATATTAAGAAAACTCAAATAAATGCTAAAGCTATGAATATTTTGTACTGTGGCCTTGATGTAAATGAGTATAATAGAATTTGTTGTTATGAATCTGCTAAAGAAATTTGGGATAGATTAGAAGTCGCATATGAAGGAATAAGTCAAGTTAAAGAAGATAAAATCAGCATGCTTGTTCATAGTTATAAGTTATTTAAAATGAAATATGATATATCTATTTTTGATATGTTCACTAGATTCACAAATATTATCAATGGTCTAAAATCTCTTGGAAAAACCTATACTAACAATGAGTTGGTGAGTAAAATTCTTAGGTCATTACCAGCAACTTGGACAACCAAAAAGTTCTCTATCAAATAAGCAATACGAGAAAGACCAATCTCTCTTAATGAGTTATTGAGTTCTCTAATCACTCATGAGATGGAACTCAATGAACTTGTTGAAGAAGAAAAACCTAAGGCAAGCAAAATCATTTCTTTCAAATCTTTAAGCAAAGATGCAGAAAGTGAAGATGATGACGATATTTCCTTACTGACTAAAGACTTCAAAAAATATCTTTCTTCCAAAAAGAAAGCCAAGGGAAGAAGAAGGAAACATTCTTCAAAAGTGTTCAATGATGATACCCATTCCAAATATGAATTAAGGTGTTATCATTGCGATGAAGTTGGACATATTAACACTACACCAAAATGACAAAATTGTCACCTTTCAGCCGGCCACCCTTGTCAAGGTCATTGACTGTGACAAAAAAACACGCGTTTTGTGTTACGGTCATTGACCTTGACACGACCGTGATAATGAATTGTCACGGTCATTGACCGTGACAATTCCATGACAAATTTACTTTTCAAGGTAAATGACCGTGACAATAGTGTAGATTTGGTGTAGTGTAAATCAAATTATACAAAGTATAAGAAAGGGAAGAAGGAATTGAAAGACATAACATGGAAAGGCTGTGACACTAGCTCTTCTGATGAAGATTCGAATGAAAATGAAGTTGCTCATCTTTGTTTCATGGCTATGGAAAATGGGGTACATTATAACCTTGAAACTTCTAATGATAGTGATAATAATAATGTTAATAATTATGAAGAATTACAAAATATTTTTTATGAATTATGTGAAAGTTTTAAAGAACTTAAAAATAAATATATTGAGCTAAAAAAGTCTCACTCTTTATTATCTATAAAATGTGATTTATATTCAAAATAAATTAATGAGTTGATATTAGAAAATCATTCTTTAAGAAAAGAAGTTGCATTTTTTAAAATAGAAAATAATATTAGCATATCTTTTGAGAAACTTGAACTTGAAAATTTTGAATTGAAAAAGAAAGTTGACACATTATTTCCTATATCGTTACATTTTGTAAATGGTAGAGATTATTTAGAAAAGTTGTTATGTAGTCAAAGATGGATGTTTGATAGAGCCGGAATTGGTTACAACACTAATGAAAATGAGAAAAAAATTCAAAATTATTCTAATTATAAAGTTAACTCATTGTGCACATATTGTGGTAGACACACACATTTTTCAGATTTATGTCCATATAAATTTGTAAAGTGAAAATTAGCTTGGGTTCGTAAAGGAACTAATATGTATACTAACCCATATGGACCTAACACATTTTGGGTACGAAAAGAGAAAATCGTTAAAGTTGTGTAGGTTGCATTTTGAGATGGAATGTGGATTTTCAAGTCATATGATTTGGTCTCATTACAAATTTCAAGTATCATTACCTAATGTTGGAAATGGCACATTTGGAGAAATTTTCGTGGATATGTCTTTTGTATTGGTAAGGTGGCTAGGGACACTCTTGTTGAATATTGGATTTCATATATTATGATACTTGATGATTTAATTTTATGATCTTAATTTATATATTTCCACGCATAGAATATTTGTTAAAGCATAAGAGCTTGTTGTTGATAATTTAGTCTTCACATGTAAATTTGTATATTTATTATTCTTGATGATTATATGTTGTATACATACATTTGATTTTGATGATAAATCTTTTGAGATGAAGATTCATATTTTTTTGTTACGTCTTGACATGATTTTTGTGAATAATAATATTGGATTAATTCATGACTTTATTGTATATTAATTTGAAATGAAAATGTCATTTGAGAATATTCTAGTACACTAATTATATGAGCTACATATTGAAACGTTCACTTATTGATTTTGATGATATGAATATACTAATCTTAGTGAGCTAGATTTATGACATGCTATATAATTAGTGCCATTATTCGAATATTAGTGACTGATGATGCTAAGATTCAGCACCACCAGATAAGTGATGATGAGCTCAAACAGTAACCACCATGACAGCCATAGAGATGTATATGTGTGTAAGTGTATAGAAGGGGATGAGTGTAAGAGGAATAAGACAATGATGTATAGTGTTTTAGCCAATTAGGCCTACATCCACTGTGAGTGTGTGATCCACTAAGTAGGGGCACTAATGGCCTTGGATACAATGCACATAAGCTCACTCTCTATATCTCTCTACTATGTGTAGAAGCAGAGTTTTAGATAGGGCTACAATCATCCGTCCCTTTGCAGGGTTGTAGGTGACAAATATATATAGGTCTTGGGGGGAGTAGTGTACCCACCAAGCATGCATGGTGCATGTGAGTGATGATATGGCTAATCCCCTACTAACACCTGGAGGTGCCACCTGTGATTAATGATAACATAATATTCCCTCACGTGAGGGGATGATATTGTTATAATGGTCTTCCACGTTCCATATGAGTCCCACGCGCATTATTCCACGCGTCTCCCAAATCACGTGCTATGATGATGTCACCCTCGACCGATGATACGAGGTTGAGGGCAAAGTTCCTGTTGGAAACGAGCCAGGCCTAGTCTGGACCTCGTACTGTCGTACCCTCGTAAGGTCCTCCAGACCCTGATGAGGGGTCGGCCCGCTGAAGGTTCATCTGGGCCTAATGAGGGGTCATCCACTTTAAGGGTCATCCAAGATATGATAAGGGGTCGGCCCGCTGAAGGGTCGTCTGGGCCTGATGAGGGGTCGGCCCCTTGAAGGGTCGTCCGAGACATGATGAGTGGTCGACCCGTTAAAGGGTCATCTGTGCCTGATGAGGGGTCAACCCCTTGAAGGGTCGTTCAAGACATGATGAGGGGTCGGCCCGCTGAAGGGTCGTTTGGGCTTGATGAGGGGTCGGCCCGCTGAAGGGTCGTCTGGGCATGATGAGGGGGTCGGCCCGCTAAAGGGTCGTCTGGGCATGATGAGGGGTTGACCCCTTGAAGGGTCACCCGAGACATGATGAGGGGTCGGCCCACTGAAGGGTTGTATGATATTCGCTGAGAGATCATCTTGGCCTCGTCCGGGTGGAGGACGCCCTCGGCGTAGACGAGAGTACATATGGGCATATCAATCACCCCCCAGCCCTTAGCCATCGATGTTGTTGAGATGGGTGGGGGATAGTGCTACTTTTAAGATAAGTGTATGATCAGTTTGTTGAGTGACACCTGTTAAGCTGATTTGACACCTATGCAAACATCCATCATCGTTCCAGTTTCCTAGATGTGGCGGCTACACACTTAACTTGGGACTTTTTCCCCAATGATACCCTCCTCGTGGTCCGTGTTTTGCCTTGGTTAATGGGCCCACTTATTAGCAAGATATTTAAATGAATTTTTAAAGTCATTTCCTTTCTTCTTCGCACCTTAACTCTCTCTCTATCTTCTCAACAACTTCCATAGCCATTTCTGTGATTTCTTTTGCATCAAGCCTCACTGTCTTCACCTTCATTGTCAGGTAACCTTTCTTTACTTTAGATTTCTATTTGAGCCTTCAACTATAATTTGCATTTTGGATTCTTTTCATTTTCTCCTTAGTTATTTTACTTTTTCCAGCATTCTTTTCTGGCGGGTTGTTCTTCTTGTTCTTGAGTGTTCTTGATCAAAATACTATATTTCTTGGTTAATCCAAAAGTCCAACTTAGTCAACTGCAAACTTGTTTGTAGTTAGGTTATCCAAATTACTTTAAGTGTAGGGTCTTACCCTTAATGATTAGGAGGCTTTATGATTTAACTAAGGAATTTCCATCCCTGAGAGAGAAGTTCTTCGCAGAAATTAGGCGAATAGAGGAAGAGGACGAGAGAAGATGAGGGGCCGACCCTAATTGGGTACGACCCATTTTCCCCATCCCAATAGCCACAATAATACCCTCTGAGTCATGTGGTTCGTCATATCGTCCAGCCGAGAGTCAATCGTACGAGGGGGAAATGGATCAAAGAGCATCATCGTCGATGGGTGATGGTCCTTTCGTGAGGAAAGAGACGTCCACTCTTAGCCCAAGCTGACAGTCCGAGGGCACAGAACCTTCTGAGCTCATCCTTGTAACAACCATGTCCCCTCTTGCATTTTAATTAGCCTTTCCAGATGGTCCCTCGATAGGCGGTGAGGCCGGGGGATCCGGGGACGAGAGAGCTAAGGACGACAGTGAGGGTTTTTCTAATAATGATGGTCAAGTTGATACTTCAAGCACCTCGACTTATGTATCGTCAGTTAAGGAATGTGACCTCTTAGTATGGAGGCATCTTTTTGGCATACAACCCAATATAAGTATGAGGGTTCCAACTGAATCTGAGAGGGTCTTCCAAGGGGATGAGGGAGAGATTGCTATAATGAGCATATGCTAAGGGTAGGCGTTAGGTTCCCTCTACACCCTGCTATAGTCGATATCTTTTTTTTCCTTCGGGTTGCTCCCTCTCAACTTCCACCTAACTTGTGGAGGAATATCCTTGGCTACATCTCGCTTTGGAAGAATTCATTCACCGACGAGCCCTCAGTCAATGTATTCCTTGCCTGTTACAACATCACCTCTTCGTCCAAACAGCCTGGGTATTTCCATTTGGGTGCTAGGAAGTCTGACAAGAAGTTTCTCCACGTGGCTCAGACTTCCAATCATGACTGGAAAAAAGGTTTTTCTTTATCTTTAGGGATTAAGAATTCCCCGTCGAGGGCGAGCCCGTAGAAGACGGTTCAAGGGTACCAAGGGTATGGTCCAACCCTTCAATGAAAGCGTGATTAGACCCCGAACTCAGCTTGGAGGAGAGGGTCATTATTGACTACCTAAGGGAGCGAGCGAGATAGGGTTAACTTGCCAAATTTGAAGATTTGATGACCCCTCGTCTCCTTAAAGAAGTTAGTCTGAGGGTCGGCACCTTGACAGAACAATGTGAGTAGTTTTTTGCTTAATTTTTGATTTTTTTGAAGTGTTTCATCTGTATCTGTATGTTTCTGATATGTCGTCTCCTTTTCAGGTCGTCCTGCTAACATCTCTGACCAACTTTGGGAGATGACCGCCCCAAGCCTACTGTCTGGACTGGGAAAGAAAAAGGGAAAAGAGCCTCAACAACCTCTGAGAAAGACAAAGGCTGTGGGGCCGACACATATTGAGCCGTTTATCGACAGTCGTAAAAGAAAAGAGCCAGAAGTTCCTGTTGATCCTCGGCCGAATTCTAGGACGAGGGCGAGGGTGGAGATATCTGAGGGGACCGGTTTCTATTTCAGTATGGGGGCTTATTGGTCTCAAAATTTGACATTTTTGAAGGCTGAACCATCTTCCCTCATAGACAACCTGAGGGAGGCTAAGGCTTCCATGTTCTCTAGTCCCTCGGCCGCTGATTACGACTTTTTATCGAAGATGCCCCCTGCCAAGGTGTATGATTATGGTCTGCATACTGTGGCCCAGGTACTTATTTTTACTTCATTTCCTCAGTCAACTTTTCACTAATCGTTCCCTCATCCCCTTACTACGTGCCTACTTTTGTGTAGACTGTCTACGCCTTTACCTTGACCACCAAGTGGATGGCCTAAAATCAACAAAAGTTCTATGAGGCCGAGATGGCTATTCAATATAAGGTCAATTTGAAGACTGAGCTAGAGACTACAAAGGTCGAGTTGGAGTGTGTAAGGACTGAACATGAAAGGGTCCTGGATGAGTAGATGAAGCAGCACGAGGCTGACTTGAAGGCAAAGGATTCTCTCATCAAAGAAAACGATGAGGCATTGATCAATCAGGGGGCCCAGTTCGAGGCTGAACTTGAAGAGGCAGTGAAGAAAGCCGAGACCGATTCATTGGAGGCTTATAAACTCTCAGATGAGTTTCAAGGCTTTGGTCTTGAGTACTTGGAGAGGGGGATCAGGACGGCCTATCGGTGGGTCGTCCTTAAGTTCGATGATATCGTATCTTCAGTTCACCCCTCTCTTGAGGCAGTTCAGTTGGATGACCCTCTTATTACTGACGCCTTAGACCATGTGGAGTCCCAAGTGCATGTCGAAGGTATCGGCACATCTGAGGACCGACATATTTTGGTCAGTGAAGAAATTCCTCTAATCGATGTTAAAACCTTGCCTGCAGATACTGCTCAATAGGGTGGTTGTCTGTATCCAATACCCTCTTCTTATAAAAGCATTTTTGTACTCTATTTTTGTTGGACAAACATCTGTAACACCTTGTTAATAATATCATGCATCTTCCTGTCTTCTATGCTTGTCTCTTTCATGATTTATCTTGTGATGTTTTAAATTAACCATCTCATTAACTCCTCCCTCGTCTTTCTTGAGGGTGAATGAGGGGTCGTCCCCACCATTTGCCCTCATCATAGCCTAGGGTGGTTTCCACCAACCAAATGATGTTTTAAATTTCAAGTCCCCCTTATCTTTCTTGAGGGTAAATGAGAGGTCGTCCCCACCATTTGCCTTCATCATAGCCGAGGGTGGTTTCCACCAATCAAATGATGCTTTAAATTTCAAGTCCCCCCTTGTCTTTCTTGAGGTTAAATAAGGGGTCGTCCCCACCATTTTCCCTCATCATAGCCGAGGGTGGTTTCCTCCAACCAAATGATGTTTTAAATTTAAAGTCCCCCCTCGTCTTTCTTTAGGGTAAATGAGGGATCATCCCCACCATTTGCCCTCATCATAGCCGAGGGTGGTTTCCACCAACCAAATGATGTTTTAAATTTTAAGTCTCCCTCGTCTTTCTTGAAGGTAAATGAGGGTCGTCCCCACCATTTGCCCTCATCATAGCCGAGGGTGGTTTCCACTAACTAAATGATGTTTTAAATTTCAAGTCCCCCCTCATGTTTCTAAAGGGAAAATGAGGGATCGTCTCCACCATTTGCCCTTATCATAGCCGAGGGTGGTTTCCACCAACCAAATGATGTTTTAAATTTCAATTCCCCCCATCTTTCCTAAGGGTAAATGATGGGTCGTCCCCACCATTTTTCCTCATCATAGTTGAGGGTGTTTTCCGCCAACCAAATGATGTTTTAAATTTTAAGTCCCCCTTCATCTTTCTTGAGGGTAAATGAGGGGTCGTCCCCACCATTTGCCCTCATCATAGCCGAGGGTAGTTTCCACCAACCAAATGATGTTTTAAATTTTAAGTCCCCCCTCGTCTTTCTTGAGGGTAAATGAGGGGTCGTCCCCACCATTTTCCCTCATCATAGCCGAGGGTGGTTTCCACCAACTAAATGATGTTTTAAATTTTAAGTCCCCCCTCGTCTTTCTTAAGTCTAAATGAGGGGTCGTCCCCACCATTTTCCCTCATCATAGCCGAGGGTGGTTTCCACCAACCAAATGAGGTTTTAAATTTTAAGTCCCCCTCGTCTTTCTTAAGGGTAAATGAGGGGTCGTCCCCACCATTTTCTCTCATCATAGCCGAGGGTGGTTTCGCGAAGATAATCCCAATCATACTAGAATTGATAAACACAAGATGAGGGGCCAATATGATATTCTTATTAACATTCCAAGTGTTCTATTGGAGCAACACATCTATTACAATTGTGGTCTGATAGGACATTACAACACTACTGATAGTATTTCTTCAAATGATCTTCATTCTAGGGTTGGAAAAGGGTTCCCCCTCAAGGTTCTCTAGTCTATACGTTTCCCCTCAAGGTTCTCTAGTCTATACGTTCTCTAGTCTGGTACCATGTGTTTGAGCTATGAAGAGCTGAACTCAAGAAAAGACTGGTGATCTTGAGAACCTTAATGGGTCTCTTTTAATGGTGAAACAGCTCCACATAGGGGGAGAACTCGTTCGCCACTAGAGTGCCCGATGAGGTCAAGCTGTATAAAGGAAGAGATATCTTCTCGTTTCCCACAGACGGTGCCAAATTAATGATGTTAAGATTCAGAACCACCAGATAAGTGATGATGAGCTCAAACAGTAACCGCCATGATAGCCATAGATATGTATATGTGTGTAAGTGTATATAAGGGGATGAGTGTAACAGGAATAAGACAATGATGCATAGTGGTTCAGCCAATTAGGCCTACATCCACACTGAGTGTGTGATCCACTAAGTATGGGCACTAATGGCCTTGGATACAATGCACATAAGCTCACTCTCTCTCTCTCATTTGTGTAGAACCAGAGTTTTAACCAGGTTTACAATCATCCGTCCCTTTGTAGGGTTGTAGGTGAGAAATATATATAGGTCTTGGGGGGAGTAGTGTACGCCCCAGGCATGCATGCTGCATGTGAGTGATGATCTGGCTAATCCCCTGCTGACACCTGGAGGTGCCACTTTTGATTAATGATGACATAATATTCCCTCACGTAAGGGGATGATATTGTTATAACGGTCTTCCACATGCCATATGAGTCCCACGCGCACTGTTCCACGCATCTCCTAAATCACGCGCTGTGATGATGTCACCCTCGATCGATAATACGAGGCCAAAGGCAAAGTTCTTGCTGGAAATGAGCCAGGCCTAGTTTGGGCCTCGTATTGTCATACCCTCGTAGGGCGATCCAGACCCTGATGAGGGGTCGGCCCGCTGAAGGGTCATCTAGGCCTGATGAGGGGTCGACCCTTTTAATGGTCGTCCAAGATATGATGAGGGGTCAGCCCGCTGAAGGGTCGTTTGGGCCTGATGAGGGGTCATCCCCTTAAAGGGTCGTCTGAGACATGATGAGGGGTCGGCTTACCACGGACTTTAATACACCATTATGAATATTTCAATTTGATTGATATTTCCATTGAATTTTATGTTCGACAGAACATGAACCTCATTATAAATATTTTTTGCTACACATATGTCGTTATATTCTCACTCATTTTGTGTGATCAATTCAAACTATTTGAGAACATTGAGTTTTGATATATTCACCATTACACCCTTGAATTAATTAAAATTGTCGTTTTGGTGACTTATGCATTATTTAATGATATTAATGCCTATCAAAAATACATTATTTGAGAAAATTTATGATGAATATGTGCCTATTGAAAATTTTATTATATTCATATATGGCCCCTTGTGATTTATGGGTGGATCCCATACTAAAATTATTTTTGATAGGGGGAGATTCGTTTGAACCGATAACAATCGATTTAAATTGAAAAATCCTTTTGATAATGTCAAAAGGGGGAGAAATATATATGATTCACTCATTGTGCTTAATTTATTTATTTTATGTATTAGTGTGAATCATTGTTTGTCATCATCAAAAAGGGAAAGATTGTTAAACGAAAATATAATTAACCCTTCAATTAATATTTAATTAATTTAATTATAATTAATGTACATTTTAGTTTAATACAATATGTTGATTTTGATGATTCCAAACAATTTTTTTTTTCTCTAATATATATGTAGTATGCTAGTTCATTACATATATGTTATCTTTTATTTTTTTATGTATATATTTTTGTCTTGTTATTATTTTGATTATATATTGCATGTACATTATATATATATATATATATATATTATTAAATGGATACAAGTATATTGTTTAAACACCGTTAGTGCATATTCCTTTATCTCTTGTTAATAGTTATAATGTCAATTACTTTATACATTATATATATTGTGCCAATCCTTTATCTCTTGGTAATAGTTATATGTCATGTAGTTGTTGATATATTTTTAACAGTTAAGTTCCAAGAACGCTATCGTACTTTTTTTTTTGGTTTACACACTTATACCTTTTATGTACTTGTCTGACAATGCCAACTTCAATTTAATTTTTTTTTTCAATCACTGCCATGATAAAAATTATTTTTGACGATATCCACACATACTTTTATTATTAAATATTAATAAAAATATTCTGAATATTAAAAAATATATATATAACGTTTTCGTAATTTTTTTATTATATATTATTTCGTAAAAGTATTTTTATATATATTTTCTAAATTTTATGTACTTTATTATTGTGTGTGTGTCTATATATATATATATATATATATATATATATATATAATAGTTAGTCTTATAGTCTTATAAGCTACTCGCCTATTACATATATACATATATGTATAATAGTTAGTCTTGATTGTGTCCTTTTATTTATTGTAGTTGAATATTTGCTTTGTAAGCTTTTGCCAAAATCACACGCATCTATCAATCTTTCACATGTCTATGTGACACCCCGCAAATTTTAATCTCGGTTGATCGATCCTTTATCAAAATAAAGCATGATTCTCATATTGATCATTCTCAGCATCACTGTCGAAAATCAAATTAGTTACTAATAACCTATTTTGCCCGGTGTCAAATTTTAAACTTTCTAATTTTGTTAACTAAAACACACAATAAATCCATCCACACAATTAACATACGTATCAACTGAAGTATATAAACAATAATCGATAACTCTGGGTAAAATATTTATACAATCATATCGAATAGGCGCCACCAAAAATGTGGAAAATAAAATAAATGACAAGAGTGGGGAAACAAGCCCAAATATTTTAATAGTACCTCCTATCTAGATTATAAGGAGAGAAGCGTCTAAACAGTCCCTGCTAGCATCCACAGTTG
This sequence comes from Sambucus nigra, assembly GCA_949130495.1. NCBI lineage: Eukaryota > Viridiplantae > Streptophyta > Magnoliopsida > Dipsacales > Adoxaceae > Sambucus > Sambucus nigra. The sequence continues at coordinate 541,152,501 of OX422212.1, forward strand.
CTGCAGCATCGTCTAACTCAAAGGAATAATATCATCCAGGCGTCCCTGTGTCTGGACACCGAAAAGGTTTTTTAAAATATTTGCAAGCGGGTCAAAGCCCAAAGCATTTTGAAAATATTTAGCAAGTGTTTAAAATACTTTAATATTTACAATAAGATATTCACCATATTTAAACTCGTGTCACACTCACATGAGATACCCCTTACCTCTAGTGCACACCTAACGCATGTGTTTTAAACACCCAAGTTACGCTACTCATCCTAACTAGTATCTCTCAAAACCTCTAAGTCACCATAAGCTATCTCATACCCCGCATATATAATATCCTTAGATTTCGCACGAGCTTATGCAATATAAATTTTCACTTATAATTTATCCGTCCATTATGATTAACTTTCACTAGTTATTATACACTTTTACTGTGATTAGTCTCATATATAATATTCCCATCTTTATGTACACATCTCACGTTTTATTCCGGATTTTATTCTCCCGTATGAACCAAAAATCATTTCGCATTTCATTTTTTATTTTGTTCATATCTATATATATATATAACTATATAATAAGTTAGGGAAGTTTTTGAATTACGTACACATTTTAACGGTCAAGATGTGTGCCACCTACCTACATATTTTTATACATTTTAATTGTTCAGATCATCTCTCATTCTTTTTTACCAACTTACCCCTTAATTCTTTGATTTCCCCCTCTTTTATACTCACCAAAATTACACTTCAATTCAAAAATGAGGGTATTTTCGAAAATCTGTCATCCTCACACTCTTACACACATACCCGCTCACCTCTTTCTCTCATTCTCTCTCTCTCTCCAAACCCCAAAAACCCACCCCGTCGTCCTCACCTCACTCCCTCATTCTCTTGCTCCAAGCCCTAGCCACCTCTGCCCTATCCGCCGCTGCCCTCTTCTGCCCTCCTCCGTCCCAGTCAGGTAGTTTTCTCTCTCTCTCTCTCTCTCTCTCTCTCTCTCTCTCTCTCTCTCTCTCTCTCTCTCTCTCTCACACACACACACACACACACACGCACACTTAGACTCACTCTCACACACACTCGCACATACATATGCTGATTTGTATCAACATTGAGTCGATTTTTGTTGCATCTATTAGCTCGATTTTGGTTTGCTTATCAGGTATATAATTTTGTTCAACTTTTTTTCATATCTTGGTTAGTTATTTTTTGGTTCTGCAAATTTGATGCACACGCATCGACCTAATAGTTGATTTTAAATGAGGAAATTGGGACTTCTTTCAAATAGTAAAGCTTGGTTCTTAATAGTTGATTATATCATTAATGTGTGTAATAGGTTATTTATTTTTCCTTTTCCAGGTGACCTAATTATACTAGGACATCCTAAACAGGTATACCCCTTTCTTTTTTATTGATTGTCTATTTATTTATTTTAGGTTAGTTTTTTTCAGTGATGGATAAATATATAATTTTATTTAATAGTGAATGTGAAATCACTACGAAATGAATTTTTGGTTGTGGTTGTGAACAATTGGACTAAACATTGTATTTTTAATTCCCTTAGTAATGTTATGATTTAAATTTCAAGGAATGCGAATATTTGGTTCTGCAAATTTGATGCACACATCGACCTAATAGTTGATTTTAAATGAGGCAATTGGTACTTCTTTCAAATAGTAAAGCTTTGTTCTTAATAGTTGATTATATCATTAATGTGTGTAATAGGTTATGTTTTTAATGATTTTTTAGGTTATGCATTCTATCATGAAGGATGACCGTTGCAAGGATGGGACTTCTGACGAGTTTGATAAAGGTCACGGGATTAAATAACTTGGTCCTTATTCGACTATTTTCTTATGCCCTTTTCTACAGTTCTTGGAATATAATTTGGGGAAAGTGTTTTTTTGAACCTATTAACATCATGTAGTTCGTGCCCGTGAAATGCTTTATCGGAAGCTATGAATAGACAATCAATGCTTTATCATAAGTTATTTTGTTAACCATGTAGTTCCTGTTTGATAAAGTTTAAACCAATTTGCTTCAAAATGAAGAATACCACCATATATACATGTAGTTCGTGCCCGTGAAATGCTTTATCTACATGTATATGTGGTGGTATTCTTCATGCGAGTTGTTGGTTTAAACTTTATCAAACAGGAGGTACATGTGAGTTGTTCGGTTCAACTTGATTAATTTTCCTCCCTTATTAAATGACCTGTTTAAAGGTTCAAATATATTTATAAGAAACTTTGGAGAGCAACTCTCGAGAGTCATAATGTAGAACATTAGAGGCCTAAAAATGCATATATAGTTGAACCATTCTTTAGTCATCATGTCTTATCATGTAATTAAAATTTAAAATCATGAAAGAGACCATAAGGTAATCATCACATTTGAATTCCTGCGAGATATTGTAATGTTTTAATCAGGTGAATTCTCCGTTCAAAATGTTTTAATCAGTTGGATTCCATGTTGAAAATATTTTAATCAGTTTAATTCGATGTTCAAAATGTTTTATTCCCCTGCTGAGTGGGGAAATCGGTTTAGAGTTGTTCATTTTGTGTTGTTAATTTGTGATGTTTCATTTTGTATGGTTGTTGATTTTTTGTTTTAGCCCTACCTCTCCATATCCCATTTCATTTTAATCCCCTGTTGAAAATGTTGGGACCCTCTTCAGTTTAATCATTTTAGGTTATTTGATTTGGTTCGAGAAAGTGCATTTATGTTTCATGTTTGGTTCAGCATCACATGTAATGAAATCGATCATAGGTATTGTTCAAGTGTAAGTTGATTGCGAAACCTATACCTAAAAACTCTTGCAAGTGTAAGTTAAATGTAAGTTGTTTATGTTTCATAGGTAATGTTCATGTTTGTTCAAGTGTAAGTCGTCTAAGCTTTTATGTTAAGTTTTATAAGTTAAGAAAATGGCACAGAATTACTACTATACTCATGCTACTGTACTCATTATGAATTAAGAGTACAGTAACATAATAGCATGGCACTGAGGTTCTTCATTTCTACCTTTCTTTCAAATCAATCATCATTATTAAGTTGGTGTCCAGTGTACCATTAGTATAAGATCGAAAAGAATGAGATGTCCAAGAGAAAAGGAACTAGGGGAAGAATCCCTTGATAATAAGGGAATCTATAACAGAAAATCGTGAATGAAAAAAGCGTGGCGAGAATTCGGAATAGATGGATTTTTCACAGTCTTTTATTGGTTATGTATTTGTTGTATCTGTTCGTAGGTCTTTTTCTCTATTTTCGTTTACTCCAGGAGGTTATCAGCCATAATAAGAGCACAAGGGTCTGGGATTGGACTAGAGTATGGTTGGAGGTGAGTTAAAACAACCCCTATTCCTAATGTAGTAAGTGGTCGGGCCGATCAGGAGAAACAAAATGAAATCCGAATTTGGCCGAAACCCCTAAACAGTAGAGGGGGGGGGGTCAGAGCATGCACTAAATTCTAACAAATTGTGCATTAAGTTTTCTAACAATTCTATTGCAAGCTTTTATGTCTCATAATCGTGCCATGCTCTTAAGTAAAAACATTTTCTCAAATCAATTCATAATTTGTAGGGCTCTGAAATGTTTACTACTATATGCTATTGTACTCTTATGCTAATGTACTAATAATTCTACTGTACTCATGCTACTTCCCTCTTAATTCAGTCACATGCTCTTAATTTGTTAGAAAACATGCCCATCGTTTTATGCTACTGTACTGAACTCATAATTTGTTAGAGTTCAATTACAATTAAACTAATAATATGTTTGATGAAATGTCAACGTGATGATGTAACTCAAGTTTTTGAATATGTTTGTATTTGTATTATGAGAAAGATTAGTACTTAGTAGTGTAAGTAAATTTGTAGTACTTAGTATTTGATTCCAGCAACTTTCATTTCGTATCTGGGGGTAGAATGGTAAGTTTAATCTAACATTTGATTCCAGCAGCTTTCGCTGTCATCGTGCCCATGTCGAGCTTATTATTCGTAGTTTCACTCCACTCACCAATAATTTGTCAATTAATCATTCTCATTTTCAACTACGCTCATTAATTATTGCCCAAAATCTTCACCATGAATTTGGTTCACATAATTTATCAGACGTGAAGAAATACCCTAAAACACCTTTATTTTATTTTGATTTGGTTTATTTTGAACATTATTTCATATGCACTTAGTTTGGTGATTGCGGATTTTGGGAAAGGATACTGATGTCAAGCGTGTATGCAACTACCGAATTTTGGGTAAGGATACTGATGTCAAGCGTGTATGCAACTATCGTGATAGTTTTATTGACTATACAGGGACAAATTGGCTTAACAAATGGATCACTGAGGACTGATTTCAATTGATTCATTTTGAGTTTTCTTCTTAATATTTAATATTTCACTCTCGTGGTCATTTCAACTATAATTTGTTAAGCCAATTTGTCCCTGTATAGTCAAATTGGCTTAACAAATGGATCACTGGATCACTGAGGACTATACACGTAATTGAGGACAAATTGGCTTAACAAATTAGCTTAACTATGAATCAGTTGAGGACCAATTGAGGACAAATGGCTCAACTATGAATCAATTGAGGACAAATTGGCTTAACAAATGGATCACTGAGGACTATACACGTAATTCGTAACGTCCACCAAATTTGATTTGACAAAATATAATAAGTAGACTGAGGACTGATTTTGTCCAGTAATACCTGTAGGTTATTTTTTTAGATATCTTTTTAGCCATAGGCCTTTAGATATTGGTTATGTCCAGTAGTACCTGGGGCTACTATTATAGGTTTAGGTTTTTACTATTATATGACAAGTACCTGGAGCTACTATTATATGATAAGAAGCATGAGGACTGATTTTGTCCAGTAGTACTTGGGGATTTTCTTCACAAATTTAGTTTTTTGATTAAATTATTATCTTTTGGCCATGTATGATGTTTGTGTTCTGTTTAATGTTTGTGTAAGTTTTAGTCTCTTTGTGAAAGAGTTATTAGTTGTCTATCAAACTCTTTTTTTATGTCAAACTCTTTTTTATGTTTGTGTTCTGTTTAATGTTTGTGCAAGTTTTATCAATTTCAGTTGGTTTAGCCTCCTAACATATAGTATGCATCTGATTTGTACATCCTAACACACACTTGGACCTGCCCCGTCCCCTCCCCCTTCTCCACTCACACACGCACACACCCGCACACAAAAATACGCACACACACAAACACACTGCATATATATGCAGTTGCATATATATGCACGACATATATATGCATATGTTGCATATATATGCAGATCATATATATGCAGTTGCATATATATCATATATGCACTGCATATATATCATATGCTGCATATATACCTCCCCCCTTCCCCACTCACACCCCCTGCCCGTCCCCTCCCCCTTCCCTACTCACACACGCACACACACACACACGCGCGCGTGCGTGCGCGCACTGCATATATGCCTCCCCCCTTCCCCACTGTAATAATATGTTGAACCGTAACATCGATGGTTCTAATAGTATTGCACACTCTACAGAAGATCCAAGTTTACCAAGGCCGAAGCCCAATCCAAAGTGGAAGCCGAATCCGAAGCCCACTCTGAAGCAGCGACGAAGATCCAAGCTGACCCGAAGGCCCAAGTCGAATTTGAGTATGAGGCGCAAACTAACATTCAGGGCCAAGACACATTGGTGTCCATCCTTTTACAGCTTTGTAAGCTGCAGAATTGATGAGTCTTTATGGCTACAGAACTGGGGAAATTATTAGGGCACATGCTGGTAAAAGTGACAGGGCATAGTACCTGTATAGTCTTTTTGATCATTCAATTAGATGATTAAGCATGTGTGTGCAAGTCTGTTTGCTATTTCTGGAAATATACTATGTGGTTCATTTTCATATGTTGATTATATGGGGGTTATATCATTTTCATATGATGATTAATGTTTAATGTTTCACCTTTTTATAAATGTAGATTGATAATAGTTGCGGATCCAAGTGGGCATGAATCCACATTTTCCATTCGTGTTTGATGCAAGAATAATTTAGTTCTTATGCATTCAAGTATGCTCCTTTACAATTTACATATCATTTTTCTGTTTTGATAAATGCAGGTTCCTTATATGTGGTTCCAATTTTCTCTGTATTCGATGTACTCATAACACCATATGTGAGTTTTTAAGTTCATAGACTTAGTTGTATCCTTCATGCTAACTACTATGATTCTTCATTAAAGTCTTGATTAAAGTTTTTGACTCATGCATTTAGGAAGAATTATATCCAAACAAGTCGGTAGTGCTCTCATGGGCTTCTCAGCTGCCATTCAGCAACCATTAAGAACTTGGGCTTCTCGGCAACCATTCGGACCTGCTGGATGATTCAAATATTTCAGGTATGTGATGATTTACAAATATTTTTTTAGATCTGTGCATAAAATTGGTTCCGTTCATGCATATATAGGATGCAGACGTGAGCATAAATTTGGTTCCGCTTGGATATGTAATAGATCAGTCTAATATTTATGTTCATTATGTTCATTACATGAGAATTAATTAGTTAGACTTTACCTGATCGTATATGCTTTATCCACCACCCAAGTTCTGTTATAGGCTCTTCGAGATATAACTTCCTTCCATTGATTCATTAGACAAATTGGTGAGAAAAAGTTTGTTTCAATTTCTCTTTTCACAGTCATTGTGGTATCTATCTATTTGTGATCATTGATGTATTCGTTACTTCAAGGGGCATAAAGAAAGGTATGAAACTTTTGACTTACTCAATGTTTTAATACTTACAATATTTTGTAAAAAAATAGAAAAAGCAGTGCAGTGCACGACGCTTTTGCCACTATAGGGTTGTTAAAATGTGTATCAGAGAAATGTCAATGCATTTGGCAGTACTTACCCCAATTCACAACCCCAGTACTCAACTGCTCTAACCCCCTAACCCATTACCCAATACACCAGCCGCTGCCACACACACTTACCCGTAATCACCATGCCTCTATACGTCCTACCCAAACTTACGCGTAAACCCCAAGTTCACTCCCCTACTTGCCTACCCGTAAACCCCACGTTTACTCCCTTACTTGCTTACCGCTCTATTAATCATTATAACCCATCCACACTTGCACGTTTGTTCATTGTTTTGTTACTGCATTTCATTCATTATTATTGGTGTTTGATGATTTTGTTTTTCTTGGTGTTTGATTGTTGTTGTCTGACAAAACTTGGGCTTCCTTCAAACGAATTGTACCACCATAGCAATGTTTTAACCATGCACTCCAATTGTTTGAAAGAATCCTCCAATCATTGCATTTGTTCAACTTTTCTTTGTTTGATTTTGGTAGCTCTAAAGTCTAGCCAATCTCTATAGGTATTTTAAAAATGTGAGTTGTTTATCTTTGGTATATGTTTTTGAATTTTTCATGTTTTTCCAAACCATACAATTTATCATGCATGTTTGATAAAATTTATCCTATTAAGTGTTTGATAAAGTACATTTATGAAACTTACTCCTTTGATTTTTGGTTGTTACTATTCAGTTGTTTCACTATGGAAAGGAAGGAAGATTTACTCATATCGGCACTGTTAAGGACTCAAAATCACTACATGGAGGTATGAGTTCCGATGGACCATAACGAACACTCACTGACACTGGCATTGATAGAATAGCATTTGCACAGGAAACTATCATATAAGGTAACACCAGGTTTGTAAACAGAGCAAGGTGAGAGGTATGTGTTTCATTTGACTCTTAAATCTTATGTTGCACTTATTTGTGCAATTATATACTGGCGCTGTTAGTATCCCATTATTATCCTTTATTTATTTCATGTATCAAGTGAACAATGTCATGACTATTTTTGGGCTAGGAATATACTGAATTTGAAAAAAAATAGTGTATATCTTTTCTACTTTTATACTCTGGAATCTAAATCTGTATCTGGAGCAATTTATTTTTTGATCCACCTTCATTGCATTAGGTATATAACGTTAGCTCATGTCGCCTTTTGCTAGAACCGTGCTCTTTTGCTTCCTAAAACTTTGTTATAATTTCTATTACAATAACTTGGTAATATGGAAATTATGGACGACTTTTATCTTTGAAACCAAATCTTTTATTGAATTGCTAACACAATTTCAATTTCTGAAAAAATTCTTTATTACAGTTAGTTTTCTTTTAAAGATGATGATGATGGTGATGATTTCTTTCAGTGTTTTGGTCACTTCTTCCACTATCTTTCATTGTAGTTCAATAATATAATATGAAACTCCTGGATTATCCTGTGGCATATTGCTTCCAACTCAGCCAACCTTTCAACATTTATTTCTAATAATCTTCGAATTTGCAACTACGACAATCATATAAATATCTATTTAAAACCAATTTTGAGTCTGCTTATACATTTTTCGATTTTGCTTCTCTATAATTTAAAGACTTAAAATTAGTGGTGAACAACCTCCAGAGTCAAAATTGGTTTTAAATAGGACTTCCATTTTGGTATAAATTCACACTCAAAGTTGATTTTGGACATTTACTATTGATATAATTACAAAATCCACATTTTCATATGGTCACTTAATTTTATAGATTTATTTTAGTTTCAACTACTTATTAATTTAGTCAAGTGACTTTACTAAGATGGATTATTTTTCAAGTTTGTTTTAGTAGCACAAACATGGTAGTTACAAAAGAGGACCCTCGACACGTGTTTTAAGTGGGTAAATTTATATTTGTAGATGATTTGCTTAAATAATCCCGATTTTGACTTTTTGTTCCTTTCAGTTCGGCTTGCACATTGTGGATATAAGTGTACACATGCTTCTTTCTAATCATTTCATGTGTATTATATTCTATACAGGTGCATCCATTACAAGAAATTTGAGGCTCACATGCTAGAGGGCTACTGACCAAAGCCAAATAACTCTTACTAACATCAACACCACCACCACCATTACCCTTCCAAGAAGGGCAAGTATTCTGCCCGTGGTGGGTCCGGACATGGACACCTAATGGCACCATCGGGACCTCCTGCAAGGGTTTTTAATGCGAAAGTTACACCTCCGGTTTTGACCACTACTCTTAGGGAGACGCCGACAGCTTTGTTTACATGCCAGAGGACTGCTCTGTTTGCTATGACCAGAGAGTTTGTTTTGAAATTACCAATGTGCTTAGATCCAGTCAGGGGATGCAGGGTATGGAAATAAGGGCAGTGGAAGTTCTGGAGGCAATGGTGGGAATCCACAGAGTGGTAGGTATCGAGGTGGGTACCAGATGCCACATGCTGAATATCGGGGTGGTTCCAGCAGTAGACCACAGCAAGGTGGCGGTGCAGCGATTGGGTAGTGGTACTACCATAGTACTAGGCTACCAACAACAATGCATGAGGGGAGAGGGGTGAGGGGGTGAGGCTCTGAGAGGAGGCGATGGAGGGGTGAGGTATGTGCTTGGTTCTCTAAGCCACAATTCATTGTTTATATTTACTCATGATCATTGTGGACAGTTCAAATTTTAGTTTGGATTCTACTGCGAAGAAGATACGCCAGTAACGCTGCTTCCATGAACGGTAAATTCTACTCTTCCAGATTTTATTGTTTTTATTTTTCATCCACACCGGGTAGGACTTTTACCAAAAGAAATAATCACATTTATCTATCGTTTGGTAAAAGTCCATTTTAATTTTTAACAAAATCATATGTTAATCATATGCTTTTAATTTCACCATTTTTCTACATATAATACACAGCACATATCAATCACATGTGTTTAGCTTTCGTGATGCATATAAGACACATCGCTTGGTCAAATACGTAAAGTTTAGGATCAAGGGGATCCTTTCAGTTTGATTCTTTTTTCCTAAGAATCTAATTTTTTTAAATGCGTACTTTTAACTTTTGGTTCAAATGCAGGGCTAAAGTACACAGTATTTGTTGACAGATAACTCATAAGGCCAAGATCCGGAACGACATATGTTTCAGGGTCTCGATAGACAAACTCATTTGGATGAAATGTATGATCTTTTCTATTCTTTAGATATGATATTGGCTATTTTATTTTTCGGAAATTTTTTAGAATTTTGACATATTTTTTCTATATTGATTGCATATACAGTTATTCTTGGTCAAAATTCTCCACAAGTTGTCGTCTCGAGAATCTCTAATGCTTTGAAGGATGTGGCATACTCATTTAGCGAGGATGATGAAGAAAAAGAACCGTCTAAAGACCTTCAACCTAAGTTGATATATATGTTATTTTTGTTACGAAGTTTGTTTCATTGAAGTATTTACTAGATGAATTTGAGATCATTTAGTATTGTTGGATTTGTTGTTATCTCTTAAGAGGGTGCCTAGTCTAATAAACAAAGGAGATTATATCCAATTTTTTTTAAATGGACACTTCGTTTATTAAAGGCAATGTGAATTCAGGAGATGAGATTTGATTACCAATTGTGAACACTACCGTTTTGCAGGATAGTCCTATAAATAAATGATATTATGACCAATTTTTTTAAAATTACACTTTGTTTGTCGAGTAACAAAAATTTTGTGGTTTTGTAATTATGCACTTAAAAATTTTGTGTTTCGCTATTATGTACTTTGAAAAATTGTCGCCGTTTTGCGATTACATACTTTGGAAAATTTTCGTCGTGCCTTCAGGCACGGGCATACGCTAGTATATATATATATATATATATATATATAATAAGTTAGGGAAGTTTTTGAATTATGTACACATTTTAACGGTCAAGATGTGTGCCACCTACCTACATATTTTTACACATTTTAATGGTTCAGATCATCTCTCATTCTTTTTTACCAACTTACCCCTTAATTCTTTGATTTCCCCCTCTTTTATACTCACCAAAATTACACTTCAATTCAAAAATGAGGGTATTTTCGAAAATCTGTCATCCTCACACTCTTACACACGTACCCGCTCACCTCTTTCTCTCATTCTCTCTCTCTCCAAACCCCAAAAACCCACCCCGTCGTCCTCACCTCACTCCCCCATTCTCTCACTCCAAGCCCTAGCCACCTCTGCCCTAGCCGCCGCTGCCCTCTTCCGCCCTCCTCCATCCCAGTCAGGTAGTTTTCTCTCTCTCTCTCTCTCTCTCTCTCTCTCTCTCACACACACACACACACACACACACACTTAGACTCACTCTCACACACACTCGCACATACATATGCTGATTTGTAGCAACATTGAGTCGATTTTTGTTGCATCTATTAGCTCGATTTTGGTTTGCTTATCAGGTATATAATTTTGTTCAACTTTTTTTCATATCTTGGTTAGTTATTTTTTGGTTCTGCAAATTTGATGCACACGCATCGACCTAATAGTTGATTTTAAATGAGGGAATTGGTACTTCTTTCAAATAGTAAAGCTTTGTTCTTAATAGTTGATTATATCATTAATGTGTGTAATAGGTTATTTATTTTTCCTTTTCCAGGTGACCTAATTATACTAGGACATCCTAAACAGGTATACCCCTTTCTTTTTTATTGATTGTCTATTTATTTATTTTAGGTTAGTTTTTTTCAGTGATGGATAAATATATAATTTTATTTAATAGTGAATGTGAAATCACTACGAAATGAATTTTTGGTTGTGGTTGTGAACAATTGGACTAAACATTGTATTTTTAATTCCCTTAGTAATGTTATGATTTAAATTTCAAGGAATGCGAATATTTGGTTCTGCAAATTTGATGCACACATCGACCTAATAGTTGATTTTAAATGAGGCAATTGGTACTTCTTTCAAATAGTAAAGCTTTGTTCTTAATAGTTGATTATATCATTAATGTGTGTAATAGGTTATGTTTTTAATGATTTTTTAGGTTATGCATTCTATCATGAAGGATGACCGTTGCAAGGATGGGACTTCTGACGAGTTTGATAAAGGTCACGGGATTAAATAACTTGGTCCTTATTCGACTATTTTCTTATGCCCTTTTCTACAGTTCTTGGAATATAATTTGGGGTAAGTGTTTTTTTGAACCTATTAACATCATGTAGTTCGTGCCCGTGAAATGCTTTATCGGAAGCTATGAATAGACAATCAATGCTTTATCATAAGTTATTTTGTTAACCATGTAGTTCCTGTTTGATAAAGTTTAAACCAATTTGCTTCAAAATGAAGAATACCACCATATATACATGTAGTTCGTGCCCGTGAAATGCTTTATCTACATGTATATGTGGTGGTATTCTTCATGCGAGTTGTTGGTTTAAACTTTATCAAACATGAGGTACATGTGAGTTGTTCGGTTCAACTCGATTAATTTTCCTCCCTTATTAAATGACCTGCTTAAAGGTTCAAATATATTTATAAGAAACTTTGGAGAGCAACTCTCGAGAGTCATAATGTAGAACATTAGAGGCCTAAAAATGCATATATAGTTGAACCATTCTTTAGTCATCATGTCTTATCATGTAATTAAAATTTAAAATCATGAAAGAGACCATAAAGTAATCATCACATTTGAATTCCTGCGAGATATTGTAATGTTTTAATCAGGTGAATTCTCCGTTCAAAATGTTTTAATCAGTTGGATTCCATGTTGAAAATATTTTAATCAGTTTAATTCGATGTTCAAAATGTTTTATTCCCCTGCTGAGTGGGGAAATCGGTTTAGAGTTGTTCATTTTGTGTTGTTAATTTGTGATGTTTCATTTTGTATGGTTGTTGATTTTTTGTTTTAGCCCTACGTCTCCATATCCCATTTCATTTTAATCCCCTGTTGAAAATGTTGGGACCCTTTTCAGTTTAATCATTTTAGGTTATTGGATTTGGTTCGAGAAAGTGCATTTATGTTTCATGTTTGGTTCAGCATCACATGTAATGAAATCGATCATAGGTATTGTTCAAGTGTAAGTTGATTGCGAAACCTATACCTAAAAACTCTTGCAAGTGTAAGTTAAATGTAAGTTGTTTATGTTTCATAGGTAATGTTCATGTTTGTTCAAGTGTAAGTCGTCTAAGCTTTTATGTTAAGTTTTATAAGTTAAGAAAATGGCACATAATTACTACTATACTCATGCTACTGTACTCATTATGAATTAAGAGTACAGTAACATAATAGCATGGCACTGAGGTTCTTCATTTCTACCTTTCTTTCAAATCAATCATCATTATTAAGTTGGTGTCCAGTGTACCATTAGTATAAGATCGAAAAAGAATGAGATGTCCAAGAGAAAAGGAACTAGGGGAAGAATCCCTTGATAGTAAGGGAATCTATAACAGAAAATCGTGAATGAAAAAAGCGTGGCGAGAATTCGGAATAGATGGATTTTTCACAGTCTTTTATTGGTTATGTATTTGTTGTATCTGTTCGTAGGTCTTTTTCTCTATTTTCGTTTACTCCAGGAGGTTATCAGCCATAATAAGAGCACAAGGGTTTGGGATTGGACTAGAGTATGGTTGGAGGTGAGTTAAAACAACCCCTATTCCTAATGTAGTAAGTGGTCGGGCCGATCAGGAGAAACAAAATGAAATCCGAATTTGGCCGAAACCCCTAAACAGTAGAGGGGGAGGGGGGGGGTCAGAGCATGCACTAAATTCTAACAAATTGTGCATTAAGTTTTCTAACAATTCTATTGCAAGCTTTTATGTCTCATAATCGTGCCATGCTCTTAAGTAAAAACATTTTCTCAAATCAATTCATAATTTGTAGGGCTCTGAAATGTTTACTACTATATGCTATTGTACTCTTATGCTAATGTACTAATAATTCTACTGTACTCATGCTACTGCCCTCTTAATTCAGTCACATGCTCTTAATTTGTTAGAAAACATGCCCATCATTTTATGCTACTGTACGGAACTCATAATTTGTTAGAGTTCAATTACAATTAAACTAATAATATGTTTGATGAAATGTCAACGTGATGATGTAACTCAAGTTTTTGAATATGTTTGTGTTTGTATTATGAGAAAGATTAGTACTTAGTAGTGTAAGTAAATTTGTAGTACTTAGTATTTGATTCCAGCAACTTTCATTTCGTATCTGGGGGTAGAATGGTAAGTTTAATCTAACATTTGATTCCAGCAGCTTTCGCTGTCATCGTGCCCATGTTGAGCGTATTATTCGTAGTTTAACTCCACTCACCAATAATTTGTCAATTAATCATTCTCATTTTCATCTACGCTCATTAATTATTGCCCAAAATCTTCACCATGAATTTGGTTCACATAATTTATCAGACGTGAAGAAATACCCTAAAACACCTTTATTTTATTTTGAACATTATTTCATATGCACTTAGTTTGGTGATTGCGGATTTTGGGAAAGGATACTGATGTCAAGCGTGTATGCAACTACCGAATTTTGGGTAAGGATACTGATGTCAAGCGTGTATGCAACTATCGTGATAGTTTTATTGACTATACAGGGACAAATTGGTTTAACAAAGGGATCACTTTCAATTGATTCATTTTGAGTTTTCTTCTTAATATTTAATATTTCACTCTGGTGGTCATTTCAACTATAATTTGTTAAGCCAATTTGTCCCTTTATAGTCAAATTGGCTTAACAAATGGATCACTGGATCACTGAGGACTATACACGTAATTGAGGACAAATTGGCTTAACTATGAATCAGTTGAGGACCAATTGAGGACAAATGGCTCAACTATGAATCAATTGAGGACAAATTGGCTTAACAAATGGATCACTGAGGACTATACACGTAATTCGTAACGTCCACCAAATTTGATTTGACCAAATATAATAAGTAGACCGAGGACTGATTTTGTCCAGTAATACCTGTAGGTTATTTTTTTAGATATCCTTTTAGCCATAGGCCTTTAGATATTGGTTATGTCCAGTAGTACCTGGGGCTACTATTATAGGTTTAGGTTTTTACTATTATATGACAAGTACCTGGAGCTACTATTATATGATAAGAAGCATGAGGACTGATTTTGTCCAGTAGTACTTGGGGATTTTCTTCACAAATTTAGTTTTTTGATTAAATTATTATCTTTTGGCCATGTATGATGTTTGTGTTCTGTTTAATGTTTGTGTAAGTTTTAGTCTCTTTGTGAAAGAGTTATTAGTTGTCTGTCAAACTCTTTTTTTATGTCAAACTCTTTTTTATGTTTGTGTTCTGTTTAATGTTTGTGCAAGTTTTATCAATTTCAGTTGGTTTAGCATCCTAACATATAGTATGCATCTGATTTGTACATCCTAACACACACTTGGCCCTTGCCCCGTCCCCTACCCCTTCCCCACTCACACACTCACACACCCGCACACAAAAATACGCACACACACACACACACACTGCATATATATGCAGTTGCATATATATGCACGACATATATATGCATATGTTGCATATATATGCAGATCATATATATGCAGTTGCATATATATCATATATGCACTTCATATATATCATATGCTGCATATATATCATATGCTGCATATATGCACTGCATATATATCATATGCAGATCATTTATATTTGTAGATGATTTGCTTAAATAATCCCGATTTTGACTTTTTTTTCCTTTCAGTTCGTCTTGCACATTGTGGATATAAGTGTACACATGCTTCTTTCTAATCATTTCATGTGTATTATATTCTATACAGGTGCATCCATTACAAGAAATTTGAGGCTCACATGCTAGAGGGCTACCGACCAAAGCCAAATAACTCTTACTAACATCAACACCACCACCACCATTACCCTTCCAAGAAGGGCAAGTATTCTGCCCGTGGTGGGTCCGGACATGGACACCTAATGGAACCATCGGGACCTCCTGCAGGGGTTTTTAATGCGGAAGTTACACCTCCGGTTTTGACCACTACTCTTAGGGAGACGCCGACAGCTTTGTTTACATGCCAGAGGACTGCTCTGTTTGCTATGACCAGAGAGTTTGTTTTGAAATTACCAATGTGCTTAGATCCAGTCAGGGGATGCAGGGTATGGAAATAAGGGCAGTGGCAGTTCTGGAGGCAATGGCGGGAATCCACAGAGTGGTAGGTATCGAGGTGGGTACCAGATGCCACATGCTGAATATCGGGGTGGTTCCAGCAGTAGACCACAGCAAGGTGGCGGTGTAGCGATTGGGTAGTGGTACTACCACAGTACCAGGCTACCAACAACAATGCATGAGGGGAGAGGGGTGAGGGGGTGAGGCTCTGAGAGGAGGGGATGGAGGGGTGAGGTATGTGCTTGGTTCTCTAAGCCACAATTCATTGTTTATATTTACTCATGATCATTGTGGATAGTTCAAATTTTAGTTTGGATTCTACTGCGAAGAAGATACGCCAGTAACGCTGCTTCCATGAACGGTAAATTCTACTCTTCCAGATTTTAATGTTTTTATTTTTCATCCACACCGGGTAGGACTTTTACCAAAAGAAATAATCACATTTATCTATCGTTTGGTAAAAAACCATTTTAATTTTTAACAAAATCATATGCTAATCATATGCTTTTAATTTCACCATTTTTCTACATATAATACACAGCACATATCAATCACATGTGTTTAGCTTTCGTGATGCATATAAGACACATCGCTTGGTCAAATACGTAAAGTTTAGGATCAAGGGGATCCTTTCAGTTTGATTCTTTTTTCCTAAGCATCTAATTTTTTTAAATGCTTACTTTTAACTTTTGGTTCAAATGCAGGGCTAAAGTACACAGTATTTGTTGACAGATAACTCATAAGGCCAAGATCCGGAACGACATATGTTTCAGGGTCTCGATAGACAAACTCATTTGGATGAAATATATGATCTTTTCTATTCTTTAGATATGATATTGGCTATTTTATTTTTCGGACATTTTTTAGAATTTTGACATAATTTTTCTATATTGATTGCATATACAGTTATTCTTGGTCAAAATTCTCCACAAGTTGTCGTCTCGAGAATCTCTAATGCTTTGAAGGATGTGGCATACTCATTTAGCGAGGATGATGAAGAAAAAGAACCGTCTAAAGCCCTTCAACCTAAGTTGATATATATGTTGTCTTTGTTACGAAGTTTGTTTCATTGAAGTATTTATTAGATGAATTTGAGATCATTTAGTATTGTTGGATTTGTTGTTATCTCTTAAGAGGGTGCATAGTCTAATAAACAAAGGAGATTATATCCAATTTTTTTTAAATGGACACTTCGTTTATTAAAGGCAATGTGAATTCAGGAGATGAGATTTGATTACCAATTGTGAACACTACCGTTTTGCAGGATAATCCTATAAATAAATGATATTATGACCAATTTTTTTAAAATTACACTTTGTTTGTCGAGGAACAAAAATTTTGTGGTTTTGTAATTATGCACTTAAAAAATTTGTGTTTCGCTATTATGTACTTTGAAAAATTGTCGCCGTTTTGCGATTACATACTTTGGAAAATTTTCATCGTGCCTTCAGGCACGGGCATACGCTAGTGTATATATATATATATATGTGGGGGTACCATCAGTCGGGTTCTCACACCCACCTGATAAAAACATATCATAAACGTAGGGGAAGCGGTCATAGTACCTCACCTAAAAGTGAGACCGAATCATACCCAAGAGGTCTCACCCATGATAAAGAGCCACACTGCATAGATAACTAGATGCTATGACCTGGCGACTATACTCACCCTGCTCCTCAAGCCAGGGGATTCACCCACATCGCACAACTTTCCATGATAGTACTAGAGGGGTATGTTTCACATAAATATATCACACAGAGATATATATTTATAATCATATCATATATATACTTTCACTGTACCCATATATATATTTACTCTAACTTCCATTATTTCATATAATTACCTCAAATTGAAAAATTTATATAAAAACAATTCCTCAAAAATGAGGGTTATTAAATATTGCCGCTATATATATATATATATATATATATATATATATATATATATATATAGCGGCAATATTTAATAACCCTCATTTTTGAGGAATTGTTTTTATATAAATTTTTCAATTTGAGGTAATTATATGAAATAATGGAAGTTAGAGTAAATATTATTTTTAGTGATTTAAAAGATAATGTTTACTAAATATTGCATATTTATTGTTAAGAGAATGTAAATAGCATCATGTTATGTTTTATTTCGTCCTTGTGCTGTAAGCGACATTTATGGTTTAAAATGATGTTGGAACATAAAATGATTTTTATTATTCTAGATGCCAATTTAGAGGGCGTGGTTAGTCCTGAAATAATTGAGATAGTCAAAATAAGTGACGTATTGTCTTTTTGGGTTCTGGTCACTTTT
Organism: Sambucus nigra; assembly: GCA_949130495.1. Taxonomy (NCBI): domain Eukaryota; kingdom Viridiplantae; phylum Streptophyta; class Magnoliopsida; order Dipsacales; family Adoxaceae; genus Sambucus; species Sambucus nigra. The sequence continues at coordinate 541,170,742 of OX422212.1, forward strand.
GACAGGTTATGGCTTAATTATGTAGTTACGAGTCATTTTAATGGTGTAATAACATTTAAAGATGGAATTTAGTGTAAAATAAATGTTTAAGTCTTCCATCCCCTTTTATCCCCAATTATATGTTCCTAAACCTAGAGAGAAGGAGAGAGAAAGAGAATTGTGGAGAAAAGAAGAGAAAAGGAAGAGAATTGAAGAAATTGAGCTTCATCTTGTATCTACCGGAAGACAATCCGAGATTTCAGCCTTAAGGCAAGTTTCTACTAGCAAATATATGATTTCATGTGGATAAATTGTATTGATAGTTGTGTCTTTGGAAGAATTGAGCTAATAGTAGGTTTTGATGAGTTTTAGAGTTTAACCCTTAGGTTTTGTTGTTTGTATGAATTAAGTTGGTTATAGTGGCTTATTGTTGTGTAGTATTATTGTGTTTTTGATGTTGGTTGATGAGAATGAAGGAGGTGGGAGGAATAGGGAGTTCAGTATTTGGGTTTGGTGCTTTAGAAGAAAGTTTAGCCGTGGGTCTCATAAGCGCAATCGACCGCGGTCCAAAGCCCGGTCGACCGGGCCTTAAGGGTAAGGCCTACTACTTTCTTCGATAGGATAATTTTAAAGAGTGGTCGACCATGGTCCCATTACCGATCGACCGTTTTCTTCCTAAACAAAACCTCTTTGGAGCGGTCAACCGGGGGTCAGGGGTCGGTCGACCGATCCCCTATTTTTCACCCGAAATCCTTAGTTTTATTTAGTTCATTTCTTTTAAGGTAGGGACTTAGGAACCTTCTTGAATGAAGTAAAACTAGAGTATTATAGTCTATTTTATGATAATTAGAAAGCTAATCTAGAAGCGAGAGTTGGGGCTTAGACCGGAAATTAATTTAGTTAGTTGTTAGTGGAAGGTAAGGGATTCTTCTTTTTTTTACATATTGAACTAGTTTAGGTCTAGGGGGTGATAGAGTGATATAATTATGGACTTCTAGAATTGGGTTGAAACAATATCATACTTATGGGCTTATAGGTTTGTCGTTAAGTTTCTTGGAGACTAATATGGAAACTAATTAAACGTTGTGGCTTATAAAATACGACATAAAAAGCTTATGGCTCCGGATAAAATGGGATGTACCTTATAAATTGGCATATTTTTTTTGTGAATTGTAAATTGCATAAACATACCTCTCTAAATGATATTATAAGGGAAGTTAGACACATGAGGTTAAGTCCCCTATCTAGTGAATGCTGGGTGAATATAGTCCTCATCCATAGGACCAGTTATTATATACTATGATGTTATTTTTCTAAGTGAGTTAATTTAGGGTATGGTTATCACTCACTGTCGAAGGTGTATGCCTGCTTCCCAACGTCACACGATTTAGGATGCCGAGGTTATCTTGGTGATAGGCCCTGGAAGATGATAGCTATTTAGGGGCACATCCAGTGGGGTGACTCCCCGAAGGATGGCCTTAGAATCGTTATAAGTTGTGAGTATAACTATTCTTATGAAAGTGGTATTTTACAAATGGTGAAATATTTTATGAAATTAACTTTGTTGGAAATAAGTTCCTAATGAGGAATAGACTTGCTAGGTCATAACGTGCTAAATTGAAATGGAAATCTTATCAAGTGAAATTGTATTATATTCTCTTGCATATATGAATACTCTTCATTGTTATTGAAATTACGCTAGGTTGCGAATTTAGATTGAGAGGTGAGGACTATATTTAATTTTGGAGAGAGAAATAGGATGATTAATGATGAATTGATATTCATAATTGTTATGCATTTTATTTACATGTGATCATATCAAACCCGGTCCCTGACCTGTTTATATCTCTTATTTTTGCATGAATTCTCTTCACGCCTAGATGCTCCGCCACAAGGATGCCCGTAATGACTTTTCCCTTCCTAGCGTCATGGAGCTCTAACATTTTGCAGATGTTATAGGATATTTGGTATAGATGCCTCTATCTTTTGTACTCTAGCTATGATCAGTTTATACATTCAGGCGTGTTGCCCAAGTTTTGTACATATTTAATATATTGTGATATTTGTTTAATACTCGGTGTAACCTAATTGTATTGGTATGTTAACCAATAGCTTAATCGATTATTATATCGTGAATGAATGTAATTGTTACTTGTCTTTTATCCACCTATTTAAATTGGATTGTCTAAGGAATTTTCTTTAAACTTACAAATATTTTGAAATCTGTTTTCTACAATAATTGGTGGTTACCCCGTATATTTATTTTAACGACAGTGATGCTACGAATGAACCATCTATGATTCCTGTATTATTTGGAAAATCGGATTGGACTCCTCTTATTTTAATAAGCGGGGTGTCACAGATGGTATCAAAAAATCAAGTTCTAGAGTCCTTAGGATCAATGCGGACTTATCACGTTCTACCATAGTGTTCTTTGATTTAGAGCCCTGTTATTAGGATTGTTTTGTTTGTATATGCTTGTGATATCCTGCGAAGATAAATTATTTTAAATTGTATTCTGATGTAGTTGTTTCTTCAAATCAAATGCCGCCCAAAAGATGTTGCCCAATGAGGAGAAATAGAGTTGTGGACGATAATGTAAAACCTCCATCGCCACATCCAGGAGCTATAATACCGCGGAGGTAGATAATATTGTCACCCAGACGATCAATGCTGTGAGAGTACAGGAAGTGCAATCCCCTGCAGGACCTTCCCCGTGGAAAAGAGTCAGAGAATCTTTCTTGAAGGGTCATCCCCCATAATTCCAGGGTGGTTCTGATGTAATAGTTACAAACTAATGGAAGAAAGACATGATGCATCATCTTTGCATGGTAGATTGTAGTGAGGAGCGAAAGAAAATCTTTGATACTTTTAAACTGGTTGGAGCAGCCTTACACTGGTGGGAGTAGGTGACCATGCCAGAGCAGAGAGATACTATGACAATATCGAATTGTTGGGTTTTATTCAATAGAAAGTATTTTCCTCCCACAGTCCAAAGGGAGATGAGGAGGAAACTTCAAGATGTAGTCCAGGGTGAACATTTTGTGGCAGAGTATGAGGAGGAATTTACTCGTCTGGATAGTTTTATTCTGGATGAGGTAGTTTCGGAGGAGCGGAGGATCTCAAAGTTTATTGCAAGTTTGCATTGGAGAATACGACAACACTTGCTAGGAAATCCATCTTTAAAAACATTTGGTGATGTAATGAATGCCGCATTGATTCATTGCCAAGATCATCATTTACATGTACAAGGGACTAAGAAGGCTTTAGTGTTGTGGCAACCTAGTAAGCAGGGAGGCAATAGTGCTGGTGGAGAACTTCCCTCGTCTCAACCGTTAGGAAGGAAGCAGAAGTAAAGGGCCACCCAACAAGGGTATCTGTCTTAGAGACAGCATTTTAGGGGATTTAATTTTGGTGGTAACAGTTTCAGGCACGATCAGGGTCCCCCGCAGCAGCAGCAGCAACAGGTGGGCCAGGCAGGTCGGGGTAACAATGGGGGTCGAGTCCATCCGGGTCAAGGCTTGGGGAAGTTCTGAAATAATAGGGGTCGTTATTAGGAAAATATGGCGGGCCATTTTTTCCAATATGGGAAAATGGGCCACTTTAAGAGGGCTTGTCCCCAGTTAATTGGGGGATAGTTTCCTAGAGTTCCACAGCATTAGCAGGCACATCTACTGCCACCACCGCCTATTCCAGCCGCCCCTCCACAGCTGGGGCAATTATAATATGGGCGTGTTTACCATATTTAGGATACTTTACTTCCTCCTTCCCCGCCCGCGCCGCTAGCTATCGAGGGTAAGTTTCCCATTCAGGGGTATATAGGTTGTGTGTTATTTGATACAGGTGCAACGCACTCATTTTTTTCTAGAAGTTTTTGTCAATCAACAACGTTAATTAAATCTGTGGAAAGTACCTTTACTAGTGTCAAATCCTCTATGGGTGATGGTTCGCTCATTTTCTTCGTTTATAGAAGAGTAGAAATAAATCTCGATAATTTATGTTTCGAGACCGATTTACTCATCCTCGATATGGTAGGGTATGATGTAATCCTGGGTATGGATTGGCTAGTGAAATATCATGCGATAGTAAATTGTTATGGGAAGAGTAAAGTCTTTGCCATTCCGGGGAAAGAGATGTTTCTTGTGTCTATGCCTCTTTTTGAGGGAGGTTCTAGCATGTATTTGTATTGTATTGCGGAGGAGACTTCTTGTGACATAGTTGTTTCACTAGATTCGATTCCCATTGTGAGAGACTTTGAGGATGTTTTTTAGGAGATACCAGGTTTACCCCCAAGTTGGGAGATTGAGTTTATAATATATTTAGCACAGGGAACACGGCCAATTACTAGGGCTCCGTACCATATGGATCCTGTGGAGATGAGGGAGTTAAGAGATCGGATTCAGAAGTTATTAGAGCAGGGGTTTATTAGGCATAGTACATCGCCATGGGGAGCTCCTGTATTATTTGTGAAGAAGAGAGATGGTTCCATCTGGTTGTGTGTAGATTATCGGGAATTGAACAAGGTTAACATTAGGAACAAATACCCGCTACCTCAGATTGACGATTTGTTTGACCAACTTAGAGGAGAATCGTACTTCTCTAAAATAGATTTGAGGACAGGGTATCACCAGCTATGGATACGAGACCAGGACGTGTCCAAAACTGCGTTCCTAACTAGATATGGGTCTTATGAATATTTGGTTATGCCTTTTGGGCTAACCAATGCTCCTGTAGTGTTTATGGACCTTATGAATAGAGTGTTTTGCGACTTCCTAGACTAGTTTGTTATCATGTTTATTGATGAAATCCTAGTTTATTCTCAAACAAAAGTCGATCACACTAAGCATCTATGGTTGGTCCTACAAATATTACGGGATCATCAGTTGTATGCCAAGTTTGAGAAATGTGGATTTTGGCTTCAGAAAGTGCAGTTTCTGGGTCACATTGCGATACCCCATGGTATTTTGGTAGATCCAAGTAAAGTTGTTGCGGTGAGGGAATGGGGTCATCCCACGACGCCTACAGAGATTCACAGTTTTCTAGGTTTGGTTGGTTATTACTGCCAATTTATTAAGGGCTTTTCTAAGATTTCTAGCCTTTTGATAAATTTGACTGGGAAGGGAGTGAGGTTTGTTTGGGATGATTCTTACCAACTTTCTTTTGAGGAGATGATAGATAAGTTAACTTCTGGTCCAGTACTTGCGTTACCGAGGTCGGGAGTGGAATATTTGTTTTTTATTGACGCATCTCTGCAAGGGTTAGGAGGTGTATTACAGCAGGAACAGCGGGTTATTGCTTATGCTTCTCGCAAGCTAAATCCCCATGAAAAGAATTATATAGTCCATGACCTGGAACTTGCCACCTTGGTATTCGCCTTGAAAATATGGAGACATTACCTCCTGGGAGAGAATTTTAGTCTTTTCACGGACCACAAATCATTGCAATACTTAATCTCGCAAAAATATTTGAATATACGACAATGTCGGTGGTTGGAGTTTGTGAAAGACTACTAATTTTATATTCATTATCACCCGGGTAAGGCTAATGTAGTGACACATGCACTGAGTCGGAGACCCGAGGGGGAGTTAGCAAGGGTTTGGAAGGCTAAATGGAAAGAGCTTAGTCAGGAGGATTTGGTACCAAGGGAATTTTTATCAGTGTTGACCGTTATGCCTATGATAACGGAAAGGTTTGTGGAATCTCAAGGAAGGGACAAAGAGTGTCAGGACCGTAAATTCCAGTTACTAACTGAGGGAGTAGAATCCTACTCTATAAGTTCGGAGGGTGGATTGCATCTCCATAGGAGACTTATTGTCCCGAAGGAGGGAGAATTGAGGCGAGCCATAACGACAGAATCTCATGGTTCCAAATTTGCAGTTCATCCTGGAGGGGAAAAAATATACCAAGACACGCGTGTGACACCCCGCCTAATTAAATACCGGACAATCACTCCTTTATTAAATTAAATCAAGGTAAACAGTTGGTTCATTCTCAGCATCACTGTCGATAAAAATAAATTTTCCAATTTAACACCCTACATAATTAAGCAAAGTGTCAAAACCATTTTCATACATACTTTCCAAATTTTAATTAAGGAAAAAGATTTATTTATTTAAAAACAACATTTCTACAATTAAGAATCACACCACAGTAAACCAAATAATATAATACATTCGACAATCGAATGTCAACATATGAAGACTAAAGTCACCAATACAACTGAATAAAACCCATAGTAACAATACTGCAAATAACTTAAATACAAATGTCCCAACAATAATGAAATACTGGAAAGGGCGACACATGCCCGATAAATGAGAATGCTAAAAGTGGAGTCAATAAGGGAAGCCGTCTACGCAAGTAACCTGCAACTCCCACCTAAGCTGCAGCACGTTCCTTTCAAGGGATCCTAAGCAAGACGCCCCTGTGGCTGGGCACCTGGAATATATACATATATATACAAGAGAGAGGGAGAAAAAGAAACGGGTCAGAGCCCGAAAGTGTGTTTGATTTAAAATACGTTTAGCAAGTATTTAAATTGATACAGGCCAATGCAACAACATATTAGAGCGACACTCTCTTGAGAAATTCTCACCTCTCTTCTAATGTGCACACCTATCGTGCCAACCTTCCCAACGGGTTATCTTAACATTTTATCATACTAACATTCCCAATAAATTAGTGTATCTTAAACTTACTCATAAGATTTCAAAACCAAACAATATTTTTGTTTAAAAAGAATACTTCCAATTAGTAGCACTACTCTTGTTTTAGCTTTTATTCATTTATAAAGTTTCCCAGTGTCATATTATACTTTCACAAAACAAGTACTTACTATATGTGTCATCAACCATGTCCTACCTATCAAATCACAGTAGGCAGTTTCAAATTTCCAAATCTCATATATATATTAACTACTCGTATAATATACATAAATAACAGCACCCCAAATAAAACTATGGTGCATGCATACTTCTACTATCCAAACCCCATACCACTCATATCAAGGGGAATACAAGTTCGGAATCACTCTCAACTGTATTAACACATACACAAACAATATCGAGGCGAAGCATAGATTCCAAGTCTCTAAGAGGATGGCACATACTCGTATCTCTTAGGACCGTCTGAACTATCGATTCGATAGCCTGTACCAAGGATATCTATCTTCTAGGGTACAAGTCAATATCCCCCATAAAGGTCCCATCGAGATAAGACTGTCCCAGCGCGGTAACCTCAAGGATAGCAAGTAGCGCGGTATGTTTTTCACAAGTATATAATATATGTACACACAATCATATAAATATACCACTTAATCATATTAATATAGGTACCTCTCGTCACCCATAATTATACCATTTATCCTTAATTTCACATTATTTGTATTACGTATAAGGTTTCATCTCTAACCTTAACTCGAAAGGTTTTCTCACTTAATACGCGACATTCGTTAACTCTATCCTTCCAAGTAAGAAAATTCAGTAGGTATACCTCTATTTACTATCGTAGCTATTCGCCGCATTCTCTCACTTGAAATACGTAGTTTCATAGTTCATTATATAATTATCCCAAAAACAAGATTCTCGTCTTATAATAAAGTTCCCAACACTTATTCAAATGTCCTACTGGTCTTTCCTATCTCCCAAAACATTTCATTAAGGATACCCAAGAATTATTTCACGATAAATTCAATTTAACTAAGTAAACAAGGGAAATAAGAGTCTGCCAGGAGGGGTCGATCGATCGAGGTTTGGGGCTCGATCGATCGAACCTTCGATCGATCGAAGCTCTAGGCTCGATCGATCGATCAAACAGGTCTGCGAAAATTCTGCAGAAATGCAGTTACGGGTTTCATCACCAAAATTACCCCAAATCCATATTTTCAAGTTCCTATCGTCCCAGAATTCTACTACTAGCATTATAACAATATACCAGATGATTCTAACGTAAGGCATGTACATATTCATCATTTAAACATGGATAATTAACCCAAAATTCCATCTAATCATCAAGAACCCTAGAGTTTTTCTTAATCAAGGTTCTAATATGTTTTTACCAAAAATTTCCTTCTAATATATCATCAAAATTTTGTGGGTTATATTCCTCTACATTTCAAGGATTCTAGACTTTCATATAAATCATTTCTACATGCATTTTCCTAACACAAATTGGGTGTTCTTCCATTTTTATCATCTCTAATCAATCCTAAACCAATATGAAGATTGCATTAACGAAAATATGCAAGTTAAACACTTGCCTGGGATTTTTGGTATTCTGATTCACGGCTGATTTTGGTATGGCTGCGTTCCTCGTCTCGCGATCTACGCGGTGGTGGTGGTGGCGGTGCAAACCGGTAACTTTTTGGCCTTGAATTGCCTTGGAGCTCTCTCCTCTCTTCTCCAATGGCCGTCACTTGATTTCTGGATATTCTAAACCAAAAAGACTAACCTAGTTGGCTGATATAGGTTGCTGAAATTCGTGGGTTTAATTACCCAATTATGTAAAATGACTAAAATGCCCTCCCGGGGTACTAATTAGGCCTAAAAATGCCCCGAAACCCAAACTACACCCCCGGGTACACTTTTCTGACTATCTCGACCCTACCGGACGCGTTGGGGCACTCAAAATGACCATACGAGCAACTTATAAAATATTCACTTTTTATTTAACAAAATTAGTCCCGACGTGACACGAGCACGTTCCGACTTAAATTTCTGAAATCGTCATTTAATTCACTCATGACATTCAATATAACCAATATAATATATTACTTTGCTCATTAGTAATATTCAACCAATTTCCCATAATTACTAACTTTCGTCATGTTAATAATTATAACATAATTAATTTTCGAATTTTTATTAAATAAATCATTCACATTAAATTTAATAAATCCCCAAATTAATATAGCATAAAAATACAGGGTATTACATACTTCCCCCCTAATAACGGAATTTCGTCCCGAAATTCGAAAAATAAGGCATACCTGGTAAAAATAACTCTGGATATCTCTCGCGTATATTTGCCTCACGCTCCCAAGTGGATTCCTCCACATTATGATGCTCCCACTGGACTCGCACAAGTGGAACTATCTTCGACCTCAATCTCCTCTCACTATAGTCTAGAATAGCCACTGGTCTCTCCTCATAAGAGCTATCAGGCTGTAAGTCAATCTCATCTATCGCAATGTGAGTATAGGCCATATCATCCTGAAGATATCGTCTCAACGACGAGATGTGGAATACATCGTGGATGCGATGTAAATGTTCTGGCAATCCCAACCTGTATGCAACCGGCACAATTCTCTCAATGATGGGAAATGGTCCCACGTACCTCGGAGCCAATTTCCCCTTCTTCCCGAACCTCATCACTCCCTTCATAGGAGATACACGCAATAACACTTGGTCCCCCACACTGAACTCCCGGAAGAACCGTTTCGCATCAGCGTAGCTCTTTTGCCTGTCCTGAGCTACCCGAATGCGGCTCCTGATCATCTCAATCCTCGCGGAGGTCTCTTGGATCAACTTTGGTCCTAGCAACTTGTTATCCCCCACTTCGAGCCAACAAGCTGGGGAATGACAAGTCCTGCCATACAAAGCCTCAAATGGAGCCATGCCAATCGTAAACTAATAAGAGTTATTATAAGCAAACTCTACCAGTGGAAGATGTGGCTCCCAACCTCCTCCAAAATCAAGAACACACATGCGTAGCATATCCTCTAACATCTGATTAGTACGCTTTGTGTGTCCATCTGTCTGTGGGTGGTAAGCTGAACTCAGCCTCAACTCAGTACCCATAGCCTCCTGAAAGCTTTCCCAAAAACGTGACACGAAAATCTTGTCCCTATCTGACACAATATTCAGGGGCACCCCGTGTAATCTGATAATCTCAGCGATGAACAACTGAGCATACTGACCCGTGGTGTAATCTGTCCGCACCGACAGAAAATGGACCACCTTGGTCAAACGGTCTACAATCACCCAAATAGAATTGTGGCCCCGCTGTGATGTAGGCAACCCTGTAATAAAATCCATGGAAATACTCTCCCACTTCCATGCGGGTACTTCCAATGGCTGAAGCAATCCTGACGGTTTCTGATGGTCCACCTTTACCAGCTGGCAGGTAGGAAACTTGGATACGAACTCGGCGATGTCCTTCTTCATCCCACTCCACCAGTATTGTCGCCTCATATCCTGGTACATCTTATCGCCTCCCGGATGTACTGCAAATCGGGACCCATGAGAATGAGTCATCACTGCATGGCGTAATTCTGCTCCTTCTGGAACCACCAATCTCCCATTAAACAGCAAACCTCCATCAGAACTAACAGAATAGGACTCAGCACCCTCGGCTAGAAGTCGCACAATCTTCTCCTGGCAAAACGGGTCTGTAGTCTGTGCCTGTATCACCCTCGTAACAATCTCGGGTGTGACTGACATCACGGATATGAAAGATCATGCCACTGCTTCCTAGTGACCCAATTCCTTCCACTTTGCTTTCCAAACGTCCGCTACATCGTCTACCGGTCTATGGCTCAACGCATCAGCAACAACGTTGACCTTCCCCGGATGATACTTTATATCGAACTGGTACTCCTTCACAAACTCTAGCCATCTGCGCTGACACATATTCAGCTCTCGCTGAGTGAACAGGTACTGAAGTGACTTATGGTCTGTGAACAAACGGAATTTCTCCCCCAATAAATAGTGCCTCCATATCCTCAATGCAAATACGACCGCTGCCAACTCCAGGTCGTGGGTGGGGTAATTCTTCTCATGCGGCTTAAGCTTGCAGGAAGCAAAAGCTATAGCCTTCTCCTCCTGCTGGAGTACACCTCCAAGTCCACGTAAAGACGCATCGGTGTAAACCAGGTACTCCACACCCGGCTTCGGTAACGCAAGGACTGGCGCTGAAGTAAGCTTGTCTTTCAGCTCATCGAAATCCAATTGACAAGCGTCATCCCAAACATATGGTACCCCTTTGCGAGTCAGATTCGTCAATGGACCCGCTATTTTGGAGAATCCCCGAATGAATCTCCTGTAGTAACTGGCTAACCCCAAGAAACTACGCACTTTTGTCGGTGTCGTGGGCTATCCCCACTCCCTCACCGCTGACACTTTGCTCGGGTCAACTACAATCCCCTGCTCAGAAACAACATGGCCCAAGAACTGTACCTCTCGCAACCAGAATCCACACTTCTCATACTTAGCATACAACTGATGCTCTCGTAGAATCTGAAGAACCTGCCTCAAGTGCTCGGCATGCTCCTCCTCGGAGTGTGAATATATCAAGATGTCATCTATGAAGACGATGACAAACTGATCCAAGAACTCTTTGAATACTCGGTTCATCAAGTCCATGAAAACGGCTGGGCGCATTTGTGAGTCCGAACGGCATCACCCTGAACTCATAGGACCCATATCTCGATAAGAAGGCAGTTTTTGAAACATCCTGCTCTCTAATACGTAACTGATGGTAACCCGACCTCAGATCTATCTTCGAAAAGAAAGTTGCTCCTCTCAACTGGTCGAACAGATCATCAATTCGAGGCAATGGATACTTATTCCGTATTGTGACTTTGTTCAACTCCCGGTAGTCCACACACAATCTCAGTGAACCATCTCTCTTCTTCACAAACAAGATTGGAGCGCCCCAAGGTGAGGTACTCCTACGAATGAAGCCCTAACCTAACAGCTGCTCTATCTAATCTCATAGCTCTCGCATCTCTGCCGGAGCCATACGGTACGGTGCGCGTGCTATAGGTCTCGTATCTGGAAATAAATCTATAACAAAGTCTATCTCACGACTGGGCGGTAGGCTTGGTATCTCCTGAAACACATCGGAATACTCCCTGACAACAGGGATCGAATCTAAGGGAATCACAACCTCCTTAGAGGTATCCTCCTCTATGTAATACAAATGAGCGGTCGAACCTCCCTCTGGGCGAGGCATCGCCACTACAAACATCTCTTGCCCCGGAATGGAAAAAATAATGCTCCCACCGAAGCAATCAATCATGGCTCTATAAGCTGCGAGCCAATCCATACCAATAATCACATCATGCTCGTGCATGTCTAAGACTAATATGTCTGCAGGTAATACCAAGCTACCAATCTCTACCCCCACTCCCCGGCATATAAAGAAAATAAGTGACCCACTCCCCAGTGGTGAGTTGACACACATCACGGTGTCTCTGTTGTGGTTAACAACCCTAAGGCCTTCACAAAATGCGTAGCTATAAAACAATGTGTTGCCCCCGTATCAAACAAAACCCAACCCATAGTACCATGGATAGGAAATATACCCTCTATCGCGGGTGGTGCCTATGGAGCTGCTGCCTGGTGGACGTTATAGACACGTCCATACTGTAATTGGCCCTGCTGCACTGGAGCTGCTGGAATGGCTGGTAGGGCTGGCACCTGGGCTGGAGCTGGGAGGGCAGGTAGAAAAAGTGGTCTTTGCGGCTCATTATGGGCTCCCTGCTGCTGTGGGGCCCTATCGACCTCTGGGAAATCCTGGCGCCTATGTCCATGTTTACCGCACCCAAAGCATCGACCTTTGAAGTTACCTCCCCTCTGACCCTGTTTTCCACGGCCCTGCTGGCCGTTACCTCCACGCCACTGGCCCTGTTGGCCCTAATGGGCACGCTGTTGGCCTTGCTGGCCCTGCTGTTGTCCCTGTGGTCGGTGTTGGCCCTGCTGGCCCTGTTGATTAGGCTGGCCCTGATGGCCCTGCCTGAAACCCCCGAATCCCTGCCTAGAATCACCTAAACGGAATCGCTTAGCAGGGTCCCCCTGATGGGAACTCTGCTCGTGCTGACGAGTCTGTCCATGAGATGGTGCCCCACTGGCACTATTACCCCCGGTCCTGCCCTGCTGGCTGGACTCCCCTGCTCTCTTGCTTCCCTGCAGATGGAAGCGGTAATCCTGGCAATGTAGTAACGCTGCATTGAGTACATCAGTGAAAGTACTCAGGGATAGATTCCCAATAAGGTGCTGACGGATCCTCCAAGCTAACCCGTCGACAAACAACAAAATCTTCTTGCTCTCGGTAGGTGCCTCATCTGGCACAATTTTGAGAAGTCTCGTGAACTCCTCCTCATACTCAGCTACAGTAAGTTTCTCCTGCTTCAGATTTAGTAATTTCCGCCTCATCTCAGTCTGCACTGCGGGTGGAAAATACTTGCGGTCAAACCGCTCCCAGAACAATTGAATAGGGATCGTGTCCCTCTCCTCCAAAGTAGTAGTGGACTCCCACCACTATAAGGCGGCTCCCACCAGCTTAAAGGAAGACAATAACTGCTTTTGCACGTCAGTGCACTCATACATACGGAGATGCCGCTGGATGTCCTTCTTCCATTGGCTAACTGTAATAATATCAGAGCTACCCGAAAACTCAGGGGGATGCGCTTTCTGAAAAGCATCCCGAACCCGCTCCCATGCAGATGGAAGCTGTGCTGGTACTGGCGCCACTGCCTGAACCTGGGGTGGAGCCTGCTGAATCACCGCTATTGCGACATTCACCGCCTGAGCAACAATGGCGGCTACTTCGTTTGCATTCATTGTGCCTGGTGCCGGAGCTGCTGGCTGCTCGCCTTGGGCACGCCTATCTTTCGGAGCACGTCTCGGAGGCATCTGAAACGTGAACAAGTTATTAGTCTACAGTTATCATCGAATCTCAAATAGCTGAAGACTTTAAACGTAAAAGCAAGAATACAACAATCCTAAAAATAGGGCTCTATAGCAATAACGTCAAGCTGAAAGAGAAATAAGCCGTACAGATCCTATGGACACTAGAACATGATGCTCTGATACCACCTGTGACACCCCACCTAATTAAATACCGGGCGATCACTCCTTTATTAAATTAAATCAAGGTAAACAGTTGGTTCATTCTCAGCATCACTGTCGATAAAAATAAATTTTCCAATTTAACACCCTAAATAATTAAGCTAAGTGTCAAAACCATTTTCATACATACTTTCCAAATTTTAATTAAGGAAAAAGATTTATTTATTTAAAAACAACATTTCTACAATTAAGAATCACACCACAGTAAACCAAATAATATAATACATTCGACAATCGAATGTCAACATATGAAGACTAAAGTCACCAATACAACTGAATAAAACCCATAGTAACAATACTGGAAATAACTTAAATACAAATGTCCCAACAATAATGAAATACTGGAAAGGGCGACACATGCCCGATAAATGAGAATGCTAAAAGTGGAGTCAATAAGGGAAGCCATCAACGCAAGTAACCTGCAACTCCCACCTAAGCTGCAGCACGTTCCTTTCAAGGGATCCTAAGCAAGACGCTCCTGTGGCTGGGCACCTGGAATATATACATATATATACAAGAGAGAGGGAGAAAAAGAAACGGGTCAGAGCCCAAAAGTGTGTTTGATTTAAAATACGTTTAGCAAGTATTTAAATTGATACAGGCCAATGCAACAACATATTAGAGCGACACTCTCTTGAGAAATTCTCACCTCTCTTCTAATGTGCACACCTATCGTGCTAACCTTCCCGACGGGTTATCTTAACATTTTATCATACTAACCTTCCCAATAAATTAGTGTATCTTAAACTTACTCATAAGATTTCAAAACCGAACAATATTTTTGTTTAAAAAGAATACTTTCAATTAGTAGCACTACTCTTGCTTTAGCTTTTATTCATTTATAAAGTTTTCCAGTGTCATATTATACTTTCACAAAACAAGTACTTACTATATGTGTCATCAACCATGTCCTACCTATCAAATCACAGTAGGCAGTTTCAAATTTCCAAATCTCATATATATATTAACTACTCGTATAATATATATAAATAACAGCACCCCAAATAAAACTATGGTGCGTGCATACTTCTACTATCCAAACCCCATACCACTCATACAAGGGGAATACAAGTTCAGAATCACTCTCGAACTGTATTAACACATACACAAACAATATCGAGGCGAAGCATAGATTCCAAGTCTCTAAGAGGATGCCACATACTCGCATCTCTTAGGACCGTCTGAACTATCGATTCGATAGCCTGTACCAAGGATATCTATCTTCTAGGGTACAAGTCAATATCCCCCATAAAGGTCCCATCGAAATAAGACTGTCCCAGCGCGGTAACCTCAAGGATAGCAAGTAGCGCGGTATGTTTTTCACAAGTATATAATATATGTACACACAATCATATAAATATACCACTTAATCATATTATTATAGGTTCCTCTCGTCACCCATAATTATACCATTTATCCTTAATTTCACATTATTTGTATTACGTATAAGGTTTCATCTCTAACCTTAACTCGAAAGGTTTTCTCACTTAATACGCGACATTCGTTAACTCTATCCTTCCAAGTAAGAAAATTCAGTAGGTATACCTCTATTTACTATCGTAGCTATTCGCCGCATTCTCTCACTTGAAATACGTAGTTTCATAGTTCATTATATAATTATCCCAAAAATAAGATTCTCGTCTTATAATAAAGTTCCCAACACTTATTCAAATGTCCTACTGGTCTTTCCTATCTCCCAAAACAATTCATTAAGGATACCCAAGAATTATTTCACGATAAATTCAATTTAACTAAGTAAACAAGGGAAATAAGAGTCTGCCAGGAGGGGTCGATCGATCGAGGTTTGGGGCTCGATCGATCGAACCTTCGATCGATCGAAGCTCTAGGCTCGATCGATCGACCAAGCAGGTCTGCGAAAATTCTGCAGAAACGCAGTTACGGGTTTCATCACCAAAATTACCCCAAATCCATATTTTCAAGTTCCAATCGTCCCAAAATTCTACTACTAGCATTATAACAATATACCAGATGATTCTAATGTAAGGCATGTACATATTCATCATTTAAACATGGATAATTAACCCAAAATTCCATCTAATCATCAAGAACCCTAGAGTTTTTCTTAATTAAGGTTCTAATCTGTTTTTACCAAAAATTTCCTTCTAATATATCAACAAAATTTCGTGGGTTATATTCCTCTACATGGCAAGGATTCTAGAATTTCATATAAATCATTTCTACATGCATTTTCCTAACACAAATTGGGTGTTCTTCCATTTTTATCATCTCTAATCAATCCTAAACCAATATGAAGATTGCATTAACGAAAATACGCAAGTTAAACACTTGCCTGGGATTTTTGGTATTCTGATTCACGGCTGATTTTGGTATGGCTGCGTTCCTCGTCTCGCGATCTACGCGGTGGTGGTGGCGGCGAAGCAAACCGTGACTTTTTGGCCTTGAATTGCCTTGGAGCTCTCTCCTCTCTTCTCCAATGGCCGTCACTTGATTTCTGGATATTCTAACCCAAAAAGACTAACCTAGTTGGCTGATATAGGTTGCTGAAATTCGTGGGTTTAATTACCCAATTATGTAAAATGACTAAAATGCCCTCCCGGGGTACTAATTAGGCCAAAAAATGCCCCGAGACCCAAACTACACCCCCGGGTACACTTTTCTGACTATCTCGACCCTACCGGACGCGTTGGCGCACTCAAAATGACCATATGGGCAACTTATAAAATATTCACTTTTTATTTAACAAAATTAGTCCCGACGTGACACGAGCACGTTCCGACTTAAATTTCTGAAATTGTCATTTAATTCACTCATGACATTCAATATAACAAATATAATATATTAATTTTCTCATTAGTAATATTCAACCAATTTCCCATAATTACTAACTCTCGTCACGTTAATAATTATAACATAATTAATTTCCGGATTTTTATTAAATAAATCATTCACATTAAATTTAATAAATCCCCAAATTAATATAGCATAAAAATATGGGGTATTACAATGCGCCATAAATATTGGTGGGCGAGTATGAAACGGGATATCTCCGAATTTGTTTCCCATTATAGTACTTGTCAGTTCGTGAAAATAGACCATCAACGATCGACGGGATTGCTACAACCCCTGGAAATGTCGATATATAAGTGGGAAGGCATCTCGATGGATTTCATTATGGGATTTCCAACGTCACAAAGCGGTCATGATTCTATTTGGGTTATCGTTGATCGTTTAACTAAGTCAGTACATTTCCTACCGATACGTATAGACTAAAATACTGCTCGGTAAACCCGGCTGTTTATTGCAGAGATTGTTAGACTCCATGGGGTCACCATTAATATAGTCTCCAATGGAGACAAGATCTTTGTTTCCCACTTTTGGCGAAGTTTCCAAGAAGCTATAGGAACCTAATTGAAGTTGAGTACCTCCTACCACCCTCAAACAGATGGACAGAAGGAAAGAGTCAACCAAATGTTAGAGGACATGCTAAGAATTTATGTACTTGACTTCAATGGCAGATGGGAACAATATCTTCCCTTGGTCGAATTCGCTTACAATAATTCCTACCAATTCCTAATAGATATGGCACCCTATGAATCATTATACGCCTGACCGTGCATATCACCTACTTGTTGGTTGGAAGTAGGGGATAATAAGTTTCTTGGACCTGAAATGATCCAAGATACTTCTTCAAAGATTGATCTTATTCGCAACAGCATTTGAGTCTCCCAAGACCGTCAAAAGAGTTATGCCGATGCAAATAGAAGACATAAGGAGTTGGAGGTTAGAGATCAAGTTTTGGTTCGAGTGTCGCCAATGAAGGGCATAACACGATTTGGGAAGAAGGGTAAGCTTGTGCCACGCTATGTGGGCCCTATTACCATTATTATAATATAGGCATCGTAGCTTACCAACTCTCTTTACCGAAATGCCTACAATAGATTCATGATGTGTTTCATGTTTCATCCTTGAAAAAGTACAAAAGGTGTGAAGGAGCTTACTGGCACATTCCTTTAGATGATATCGAATTGCAGGCTAATATCTCATATGAGGAACAACCAGTTGCAATTTTGGACCACGGCGAGCGTAGATTAAGGTCCAAAGTGGTGCCCTTAGTCCGAGTCAATTGGGGGCATCACAATGTCGATGAGTCGATGTGGGAGCATGAGGATGACATGCGAGAGAATTATCCATATCTCTTTTTATAAGGTACGCTTAATTTTGAGGGCAAAATTTCCTTATAAGGGGGGTAGTATGTAATAACCCTCATTTTTTAGTAATTGTTTTTATATAAATTTTGCCATGTGAGGTAATTATATGAAATAATGGAAGTTGGAGTAAATATTATTTTAAGTGATTTAAAAGATAAGGTTTACTAAATATTGCATATTTACTGTTAAGAGAATGTAAATAGCATCATGTTATGTTTTATTTCGTCGTTGTGATGTAAGCGACATTTATGGTTTAAAATGATGTTGGAATATAAAATGATTTTTATTATTCCGGATGCCAATTTAGAGGGCGCGATTAGTCCTGAAATAATTGAGATAGTCAAAATAAGTGTTGTATTATATTTTTGGGTTCCGAGCACTTTTGACAGGTTATGGCTTAATTATGTAGTTACGAGTCATTTTAATGGTGAAATAACATTTAAAGATGTAATTTACTATTAAACAAATGTTTAAGTCTTCCAACCCCTTTTATCCCTAATTATATGTTCCTAAACCAAGAGAGAAGGAGAGAGAAAGAGAATTGTGGAGAAAAAGAAGAGAATTGAAGAAATTGAGCTTGATATTGTATCTACCGGAAGACAATCCAAGATTTCAGTCTTAAGGCAAGTTTTTTCTTGCAAATATATGATTTCATGTGGATAAATTGTATTGATAGTTGTGTATTTGGAATAATTGAGCAAATAGTAGGTTTTGATGAGTTTTAGAGTTTCACCCTTAGGTTTTGTTGTTTGTATGAATTAAGTTGGTTATATTGACTTATTCTCATGTAGTATTGTTGTGTTTTTGAGTTGGTTGATGAGAATGAAGGAGGTGGGAAGAATAGGGGGTTAGGGATTTGGGTTTGGTGCTTTAGAAGAAAGTTTAGCCGTAGGTCTGATAGACGCAGTCGACCGCGGTCCAAAACCTGGTTGACCGGGCCTTAAGGGTAAGGCCTATTGCTTTTTTCGATAGGTATAATTTTAAAGCGCGGTCGACTGTGGTCCCATGACCGGTCGATCGGGCCTTCAAAAATTCATACTGCATTTTCTTCCTAGATAAAACCTCTTAGGCGCGATAGACCGGGGGCCAGGGGTCCGTCGACCGGGCCACTGTTTTTCACCTGGAATCCTTAGTTTTCTCTAGTTACATTCTTTTAAGGTAGGGACTTAGGAACCTTCTTGACTGAAGTAAAACTAGAGTATTAGAGTCTATTTTATGGTAATTAGAAACCTAAGCTAGAAACGAGAGTTGGGGCTTAGACCGGGAATTAATTTAGTTAGTTGTTAGTGGAAGGTAATGGATTCTTCTTTTTTTACATATTGAACTAGTTTAGATGTAGGGGTCATAGAGTGATATAATTGTGGGCTTCTAGAATTGGTTTGAAGCAATATCATACTTATGGGCTTATAGGTTCATCGTTATGTTTCTTGGAGACTAATATGGAAACTAATTAAACGTTGTGGCTTATAAAATACAACATGAAAAGCTTATGGCTCTGGATAAAATGGGATATGCCTTATAAATTGGCATATTTTTTTTGTGAATGGTAAATTGCATAAACATACCTCTCTAAATGATGTCATAAGGGAAGTTATGCGCATGAGGTGAAGTCCCCTGGCTAGTGAATGCAGGGTGAATATAGTCCTCATCCATAGGACTGATTATTATATATTGTGACGTTATTTTTCTAAGTGAGGTAATTCCGGGTATGGTTATGACTCACTGTCGAAAGTGTATGGACGTTTCCCAACGTCACGTGACTTAGGGTACCCAGGTTATCTTGGTGATAGGCCCTGGAAGATGATAGATATTTAGGGGCGCATCCAGTGGGGTAACTCCAGAAAGGATGGTCTTAGAATCGGTATATGTTGTGAGTATAACTATTCCTATGAAAGTGATATTTTACAAATGGTGAAACATTTTATGAAATTAACTGTGTTGGAAATAAGTTCCTAATGAGGAATAGACTTGCTAAGCCATAACGTGCTAAATGGAAATGGAAATCTTATCAAGTGAAATTGTATTATATTATCTTGCATATATGAATACTCTTCATTGTGATTGAAATTACGCTAGGTTACGAATTTAGATTAAGAGGTGAGGACTATATTTAATTGTGGAGAGAGAGATAAGATGATTAATGATGATTTTATATTCATAATTTTCATGCATTTTATTCACATGTGATCATATCAAACTCGGGACCTGACCCATTTATATCTCTTGTTTTTGCATGAATTCTCTTCACGCCCAGGTGCTCCGCCGCAAGGACGCCCGTAATGACTTTTCCCATCCTAGAATCATGGATCTCTAACATTTTACGGATGTTATAGGATATTTGCTATAGACGCCTCTGTCTTTTGTACTCTAGCTATGCTCAGATTACACATTCGGGCGTGTTGCCCAAGTTTTGTACATGTTTAATATATTGTGATATTTGTTTAATACTCGATGTAAGCTGCTTGTATTAGTCTGTTAACCGACAGCTTATTAGGTTATTATGCGGTGAATGAATGTAATTGTTACTTTTATTTTATCCACCTCTTTAAATTGGATTGTCTAAAGAATTTTCTTTAAACTTACAAATATTTTGACATCTGTTTTCTACAATGGTTGGTGGTTATCCCGTATATTTATTTTAACGACAGTTATGCTAAGATTGGACCATCTATGATTCCTGTATAATTTGGAATATCGGGTTGGCCACCTCTTATTTTAATAAGTGGGGTGTAACAGTTACAAGGATATCATCCTCACACAAAACAATATTGGGCGTCACCTTGCACCGGTGCAATCCTTATTTTCAAAGAAAGGTTTGGGCACAACCTATGAATGAAATTTACCAGACTGCCTGCCCATTCCGTCACTGGAATCGTCGGCTTGATACAAAATTTCTGGTTGATCATCTCGAACCAACCTATTTCCATCTATGAGTGGTGCACCTAGGGACAATCTCATTACATCTCACCTAACACCAATTCCCACTTATGATATCTCACATTAAGTGGTACTTTATACTCCCCTTCTTTCCCTAAGGTATACCAAAAATCACGGCCCGTGCACTTTTTTGCCACAGTGTGCACTTCTGGGTCCTTTTTACCTTATAGACATCAACATTCTATCTACGCGCAAGCCACTCTCAACATTCAACTGAGTAGGACTCCGCTCTACTTTCCCACAATAGTTGGATTTTCCTCTTCTCAAAAGATTGCCTTTTAAATGGCCTCCCGCATCCTTTCAACCCATCTCGGGTGTGATAGCTCTCGTTGCACATATATACTTGGATTATCGTCTTTCTCACACTATGTTCAATCCATCATGTCATTTCTAGATTTGTTTATAATTGTACTATAGGCATATATTCCACACATTTGTTCCCACGTCCTCCTACCTCGGATGATTTCAAAGTCAAATTAACCAAGGCACCCATATACCCTATAATCCGTGCATATGAGCATAAACATCATAATGTCTCACACGTAACATGTTTTTGTCAAAACTAGCCTCGCATTCTCGACGTGGCTATAACACATGTGTATTCTCAATTACCCATAAATCGGAATTGAATTCTCCTTAACATCTATCCACCCTTCAACTCGTGGTGAGAAAAAAAAATCAGTGCTCTCTCACGTCACTACCGGCCCCACTAGCTTTATACTATATAATAGCTCTCTTCTCAAAGTGTTTTCTGTACACTTTCATTGATTAACATTCAAAATTTATGCCCTAGAATCCATCAAAGTCTCTCTACTCATGTCGTTTATCAGGATCTATGCGTAACTCATCACATAATAAAATTCAAACAAGAAACTTTATCCAATGCACTATCACTCATTATTGGCAGTAATCAAATTCCAAAAACTTCAAACACATAATCGAGATTCTCAAAAATCCTATCACCGGACATATAAATATAAATCTCAACTCCTACATCTCTAAAGGAGTGATATAACAATGCACTCTCCCTATCACCAAGTCCTGAGTGCTAAACATAATAACAAGCTAAATCTCTTCTCTCGATAGTAAACCCAATGTACCCCAAATCATATCGGTAAAGTCCCTGCACATCGAGATCAATATCTCGAGATAACTATATTCTCCGAAGTTTCGGTCATAATATAATATAAATGAGAGCTCGACCCTCTTTCAAGTGAGGCATTGCCTAAACAACACATCCTGACTTGGAACAACAAACACGATAGCCTTGCAATATCATCCCACTATCGTTCTAACCAAACTATGCTTAGGATAATATCATACTCGTATAACACATCACTAAAATGATTAATTCTAATAAAATATATTCCCAGTGACTACACCCTCTCCTCTGGGGATGAAACCAAAGATAGCCCCACTTTACCACGGATAATATATACACATAATAATGTTATCGATAAAACAACTAAACTCGTCTCACACGCAAATCTAGTACTAATCAAAATACCGTGACTCGCTCGTGTCACACAAAACATACCCCGTTCACCCGAGGTTAAAACTCATATTTCGACCTTGCCAATCGGCCTGGATGCTCAAATGGTTCCCGAATAGGACACGCTTGTCTGAACTGAACCAAATTATCCTAATCATTTCCCCTTCTAGGCACCATACTCTTGTCCCTTTACTCATTTTGGGAAAAATCAATGCATGTGGTCCTACTCTCCACATAAAAATATACCTCAATATAATCCACTTATCTCCGGCCACATTGGCCATATTATGATTTTCCTTCTCTCATACCTTAGTATCCCCAACCCTAATAGCCACCCTCATTGTTCCCTTGGTTCCTCTGACCTTAAGCAACGCACTAATGGTTTTAACAGTCCCGACTGAATCCGTCTTTACTCGGTAGGAATTCAGCCACCTGAATCCTTTAAATGGGTCACCTAATGGGTCTCCCCCCTTCAGTGTTTCGCTAGCACCATTATATTCAGCTTACTCTCTAACCAAATTCTTTTTCACAAATGGGCCTCCGTTTGGACCTCCTGTGATAAGTTCAGAATTTCATTCACATATCTTCATGAACAATATATAAAGGAACTTGTGGTCAAACTACACCTAAAATCCTTCCATTGGCATAATATTTCACTTTTTAAATGTGGTGATTGACTCCCACAATCACAACACTGCTACCATGAGCTAAAAAAAAATTACCCGAATTTTCACTTCTTGTTATACTACACTATGCTATGCCAAAGCCTCTAAGTATCTTACATCCATTGTCTAACACACACAATCTCCGCATTTACTAAAATTCCAACGGGTGGTCCTCTTCAAAGACCCTTCTAACTCTTTTCCATTCTAACCACGCTGGGTGAGTCTAATTTGGCACCACTTTCTGCAATAGGGGTACTTGAAAAATATATGTTGCACCCTAGCAGTCCTTACAGCCCCAACCTCCCGAGCAACAATAGGGGTGACCTCGACTACGGTCATCGTCCCCAAAATTATTCTATAACTCCAACTGAGCCTCGCCTCATGATGTCCACCTAACGGCCCTCATTTCCGTCCTTCATTGTTCGGCATATGAAGCACACCGAACGAATATAAGATTCACTATAATAACACATTATAGAAGGAGAACGAAATCCCACCATAGGAATCAACAATACTAAGCATTAAGCTCTATATCAAATAGAAGCAACGCTGAAATATATTATGTCTGAACATAGTCCTAAGGACACTAGAACATGATGCTCTGATACCATCTGTGACACCCATCCTATTTTAATCCCGGCTGATCAATCATTTATCAAAATAAAATAGGGTTCTCATATGGATCATTCTCAGCATCACTGTCGAAAATCAAATTAATTACCAATAACCTATTGGCCCGGTATCAAATTTTAAACTTTCTAATCTTGTTAACTAAAACATACAATCAATCCATCCACACAATTAATATACACATCAACTAAAATAAATAAACAATAATCGATAACTCTCGGTAAAACATTCATATAACCATATCGAATGGTCACAACCGAAAATGCAAAAAATAAAATAAATGACAATAGTTGGGTAACATGCCTGAATATTGTAACAGTACCTCCTATCTATATCACAAGGATATAAGCGTCTAAACAATACCTGCTAGCATCCACAGCTGCTGCGACATCGTCTGACTCAAAGGAATAATATGATCCAGGCATCCTTTTGTCTAGACACCAAAAAGGTATTTTAAATTATTTGCAAGAGAGTCAGAGCCCAAAGTGTTTTGAAAATATTTAGCAAGTGTTTAAAATAATTTAATATTTACAATATGATATTCTCCATATTTAAACTGGTGTCGCACTCACATGAGATTCCCCTCACCTTTCATCTAATAGTTCACACCTAACTCATGTATTTTAAACACCCTACTTACGCTGCCCAGCCTAACTAGCATATCTCCAAACCTCTAAGTCACCATATTCTATCTCATACCCCGTGTATATAATATCCTAAGATTTTGCACGAGCTTGTGCATTATAACTTTTCACTTATAATTTATCCGTCCAGTATGAATAACTTTCACTAGTTATTATATATTATTCACATTTTAGTGTTATTAGTCTCGTATATAATATTCTTATCTTTATATACGTATCTCACTTTTTATTCCGAATTTTATTTTCCCGGATGAACCAAAAATCATTTCGCATTTCATTCTTTATTTTGTTTGTATATATATATATATATATAATATCCTAAGATTTCGCACGAGCTTATGCATTATAACTTTTCACTTATAATTTATCCGTCCAGTATGAATAACTTTCACTAGTTATTATATATTATTCACATTTTAGTGTTATTAGTCTCGTATATAATATTCTCATCTTTATATACGTATCTCATGTTTTATTCCGAATTTTATTTTCCCGGATGAACCAAAAATCATTTCGCATTTCATTCTTTATTTTGTCTGTATATATATATATATCACACTATATAAGTATAATAACCATCCTTCAGAGTTATAACTCGATGGATGTAGTCGCTAGAATGCTAGCATTTTCCAGGGAACACACATCATCCCAGGATACCACCGATCGAGGTCTCACACCAACCTGATAAAAACATATTACAAATGTAGGGGAAGCGGTCATAGATCCTCACCTAAAAGTGAGGCCGAATCATACCCAAGACATTTGACCCATGATAAAGATCCATACTGCATAAATAACTGGACGTTATGACCTGGGGACTATACTCACCCTACTCCTCAAGCCAGGGGATTCACCCACATCGTGCAACTTCCCTTGATAGCACTAGATCGGTATGTTTCACATAAATATACCATACACACACAGATATATTTATAATCCTATCATATATATATAATGTCTCTATAACCATATATATATATATATATATATATATATATATCATCAAATCCGACTATTCATGCATATCTCACGTGGCATTAGCTTATAATCTCGAATATACCAACTCGTATTAATTCATAAGTATACACGCACTTATTTTTAATCCCATAAGTATCCACTCACTTATGATACAATTTATCACATAAAAAAATTCCCGAATATTAGCTTATCACAAATAGCTTGTATTCTAATTTCATCATACTTATACATTTGGATTCACTCATACACTATCGGCATATATATTCTACACGAATAAATAAATAAATATATATATATATATATATATATATATATATATATATATACCCGCCGAAATAATTTTCCCGAGTGTCGTCCGTCCCAAACACTCCTAAAATTTACAACCAGGATCTTATCCCCGCTAACACGAGATTTATATATCACTCATTAAATCTTTTAAATGCCCTCACACTCTATATAAGATCCCTTATTATTTATCTCCAAAAATAATTCTTCTCCAATCCTTTAAGTCCAAGAAAAACTTCTCAAATTGAACTGTTATATACGAACCGAACCGATGACCCCCAAAACAAACCGATCTGTTTCTCAAACAAATGAACCCAACCGATGACCAAATAAACAAACCCGTTTGGTAACCAAACCGAACCACAATTCACTGATTAGATGTGATGAGATTGGGAGTTCATCTTCTTCTCCAACTTCAAAATTTATGGTTTTTAACATCACCAACCATCACTATAAACATCTACACACATTATTTTTAACCAACACAACCCTTTATTCATGGGATTCATCAATTTAATTAATATTTTAAACCCTAACTTAGTTAAAATCACTATTTCTCATCTTTCCAAATTTCTCACCATAAATTACCCCATTAACATGGATTTGAGCTCAGATTTCATATGGAGTTATTATCATATGAATTTATATTAAATAATTTTCAAAAAACCCATTTTGATTCAAGAATCCCACCCAAAATTCATACAGTTTACACAAACTATAATATGAACTATAAACACACATAAATAGTTAAAGAAAGTTAAACACTTGCCTTGTTGGATAAATTTGACGACCTCATGCCGGGATCCACCGAAACTTGGATGGAGTTCTCCTTTTCTTCTCCCTTTCTCTCCTTCATTCATTTCTCTTTATGTGGTGGCCTTATAAGATAGAAATAAGGGTTCTCCACTTATTTAAACCTAAAATTGAATCGTATACTCAAATGTGAGTCCCTACTAGTTTAAAAAGTCCCCGAAATCCAAACACTACCCCCCGGGTACACTATTTTAACTATTTCAGCACATCCGAAACCAACAGTGCAATCGAAATCCCCATTCGAGTCACTTATCAAAAATTCACCTATTTAGATCCAATACAACTCCGCACGTATTTTCTAGATAAAATATTATTACATGTCGCTTTGCCCAACTACGACATGATATAAAAATAACCCAATTTCGTTTACTTATTCCCGTAAGTAAATATAGCACACATCGATAATAATCCAAAACTTTCCACTAAATATTTAACCCACACTTCAAGTTATCTCACTTTAAATTATGAAATTATTAAATTACTCCCACTTATGTTATTTAAATATCAGTACAAGTATGGGGTATTACAGTCTAGCCACTTGTTTTTGTTTTCTTTCAAATCTTGGGCCCCACATGAGTTTGTCATCTCAAGTGTATCACATGTGCAACTACTTTTGTCTAGCAATGATAAAATGTTAAGATTTGTTTATTACTTTATTTTTTTTTACATTTGGAATCCACCTACAATTGATACATCATATCTGTTTGTAACGTCTCTTTTATTTTTAAATAAATTTTTTTTATATGCATGTTGCTCTATCATATAGCCGATCAATATTTTATAAATTTTTTTGGACGTCATTTGTATTTTAATCATATATATCTATATATATATATATATATATTATCCTCGTTTAAATCTTTGAGATATTATTTATCTACCTTGGAAAGGAACACAACCTTTTATGAGTTTGACTGACTTATATGCACACTTCCTTTGCATTTCTTCCTTGAGTCACTCTTGTATATCACATTTTTATCAACTGACAAATGTCAACCCATTTGTCTTTATTATGTTTCCTCTTGATACCCATGCTTGTTATATATCAGTTATTTATTTATTTATTTATTTTTTCCTTAATAAGATTTCTGTAATATGGTAATATCTATCAAAATTAGTTCAATTTTTTTAATAATAATTTATTCAACTGATTGTTATTCTGTTGCATTTTTTTTATTCAATAGCTGAACAATATTCAAAATAAATATATATTTGTAAGAACATTATTATTTTTATGAAAATAATAATTTTCTTTATCAATTCGATGACAAATATAAGCTCTATTTATACAAACAACATAATACATATTGAGTGTTATTGATTATGTGTTACTATCTATCAAAATAACTTACAGTTGTAGTTTTATCATTTCTTACTCTTCTTTGAAGACCAATTATTCATTGCATTATTTTATTTAAGAATAACATCATATACTTCTATACATTTGATTTAACGTGAAGGACTAGTATCACTGTTATTAATTAATTCCGTTAGATATTTGTTACATCTGTATTGGTTAACAATTGTACTCTAGTCTAGATGTCTGATATCAGATTGATATATTATTCAGACACATCAAGAAAATCTACAAGATTTATTTTTTTAGGCCCACTTATATTTGTTTTTGAATAACTTCATTTATCTTTTACAGAGACTGTTTACTAACACTTCCACGATATCAAATTCATCGTGTTATTCATCTATCTGTAACATCTCTTATATTAATTGGTCTCTCTCTCTCTCTCTCTCTCTCTACTATTTAATTAATATTTTTGAAGAACCTCTATGAAGTTATCTTCAAGTGACTTTCAGTCATTTATTTAGAGAATGTTATTATCATGGCTCAACGGTTATTTTATTGAGATGCCAAATGATAAATCAGAAGATCAACTTCAATCTACTCTTCATCTCAGAAAATTAGGAGCATTTAATGCTCACAATGCATGTGTCTAATAGCAATTTTTTGAAGACATTTTAAAAGCATTCAAGAGTTGCATTAAACACACCAACAATAATGAGAATATGAGCAAGAGATAGAAAATTTATTGAGAGCATTTAAACTTACTACTCAGCTACTACATTCAAGAGAGGAATTAATTTTATAATCTTCTCAATCATTGAAGAAGAAGACTTTAGCTTACTTCAACATCATTTATTGAAGTCTCATTAAAGAAGAATAAACTCACTTTACAAATTGTATTTCTAAGGAGTTTCATTATTCAACCATTATGCCAAAAATTCAAATTTCTTTGAAGCTTAGCTGAAGCTTCGGGTTGTAACAGTGATTGGTCCCTACCCGAAAATTGGCCACGGAGTTTGAAGCTCGGAGTTAGCTTGCAAACGGTTGTACGCGATGGTTTGATCCTACCCTTCAAGTGAATCACGATAGTTAAGCGCAAGGGAGTCAGAAGCTCTAGGCGCATGGACATAGGTCGGGTTTTGGCCGAATCACGTTAAATTCGGTGTCATTTATTTTTCCGCACTTTATTTGCGCTTGCTTTAATTTATATTTTTCAGCACTTAGATTTGCAAATATATTAATTTCGAAAATTGATAAAATTATTTTAAGATGAAAATAATTATTTTCCAATTAATTAATTTCTTTCAAAATATTAATTTATATTAAATATGAAAATTAATTTAATATTTGTTGAGTGTTAAAATATGCATTTTAGCTTGTTTGAATTAATTGGTTGTATTGATTTGATATTCTTGGTATTAATCCTTAAAGATTTATTAATCTGAAAATTGTTAAGGTGATGTAATTAAATATTTTTCTAAAATTTTAATTTGACTTAAAAATTTGATAAACTCAATTCAACCCCCCCCCCCCCCCCCCCTCCCCCTCTTGGGTATAATATGAGCAACACATTTAAAACCCCTTAAAAATATAAAAGATCCATTGAAAGGTTAAAAGCAAAAGCAAAGGTTCATGAACTAATCCTCTACTTAACATTAGAATATGAATAACATTTCAATATATCAGTACATTTGATGAAATTAGAATCTGAATAATTAGAATCTGAATAAAGATGGTGATAAAACTGTACAGAGATCATCTAAAGTTAAGTTATACAAATGAAAACTTCAAATGTTTGTTTTCAGACGAGAAAATCTTCAAAAAATTGAAATATTTTACAGAGATCATGAATTATTACCTCTACTGCTTGAAATCATGTACACAAATTATTTTTTAATCATGTATAGGAGGTCGTAGCTACTCAACTCCTTGTTTTGATGTGAGGACGTGATGTGTCGTGCTAGTGGGAGAATATTTATGTGTCTAGATTTGATTAAACTTCAAAAACTAAATATACTGATTTCATTATTTGCCTATGAATGCACGGATTTATATAGTTGCTTTGAATTTCCACCCTGCAATAAATTAAAAGAAATTGAAATTAGGTGACAAAGCTCTTTGTTTGTATCAAAATGCTAAAATTATGGTACGACTAACCAAATTATGGTAAGATTTTGTCCCGGAAACCTGATGAGCATACACTTCCTAAGACAGCCAGAATTTGCTTGCAAACATGAGCCGCATTGTATAAAGTGTCCGTATTAAAAAATCACATTCGTTACTAGAACTAACCATTAAAAATCACAATACGTCCTCAATTAAACTGGAGAATATCATTAAACTACATATATAGCACCACCACCATTCTACATACATTCATATATATATATAGATACATACTAGGGTGTTCATGATAAGTAAAAACAAATATTTGCTCTCAAATTCTCAAAATCCATTTATCTCTCAAATTATCAAAATCCATTTATCTTTTAATGCAAAATTAGTGGTGATATGCATAACTCCTTTGCCTCTACTTCCCAAACTCCACATTGGTGTAAAATCACCAACAGTCCTTAGGTATCATACAGAGGGTTAAAATTATATCACACAATCCCAATGGAGAGTACCACAAAGTACAAACCTATATATAAAATCAATAACAGCCTTAAACTTCTTTGACTTTTAGACTTCAATAATTCTTTTAATGACTTAATCCTTGAATTTCATACAGTCATCATTTATTGTTGGTTCATTCATCTTTATCATTTGAGCTGGTTCTTTTGCGTGTGTTTTCGTGCATGCACATGTAGTTGAACTTTTCATGTTTTGTGTATGATCTTTGGAAAGCCTTTCCTAGAAATCTGTGGGTGCGGTCACCACTTCTTTTCAATCACCAACAGATAAATATACTTTCTGAAACATAATATGC
This sequence comes from Sambucus nigra, assembly GCA_949130495.1. NCBI lineage: Eukaryota > Viridiplantae > Streptophyta > Magnoliopsida > Dipsacales > Adoxaceae > Sambucus > Sambucus nigra. The sequence continues at coordinate 541,201,434 of OX422212.1, forward strand.
TAATTTTCTTCAAGATTAAACATATAGAACCAATACCACATATTACGAGATAAAACCAAAATCCTAAATAACAACCCACGTCTAAATCACCACTATACACCAAACAAATCAAAGTTCTTAACAATTTCAAAGATCAAAATTTGGAAGCATGCATAAGCATGGGAACTCCTAAAACATCATAAGTTTTGTAATGGGATTATAAAAAAAAGATAAACTCTGATTCAATAACTAAAATCAACCCCTTGAACCCATACTAATACACACATTAGTTATGCACATGCACTCTGTAACGTGAATACAACTTATCAACACATGAATCAAAATAAAATATTTTCAGTCTTATTAAAACCTGTCAATACACTCTCTAATTTAAGAAAAAATACGTTCATACACTCTCTAACAGGAAGAAGATCAGATAATGGTATAAACAATAATGCAATTAACTTGTAAAGATAACTTCTAATTCAAAGTAAAATAAAATTCTCCAATATTAAAAGTAAAGAGACAACGTAAATATAAAAAGCAGTAGATACCTTACGATCTAAATGGCGTAGCAGCATCTCTAGTCTACACCCTCACAAGGGCTGAGGCGAGGGGTGTGTGGTAGTGAGCTGAACTGCTACTGTGGATCGACATGGTTCATTTACGTCATAGTACGAACTGGTGACATCAATAGTCAATCAAAAAATTCAACAATGAACTAACCTAAAAATAAGAGAAGTTAAGACAATATATTCAACCTAAAAAACTCTATAATAATGAGGAAATTACACAAAACTAATAAGATATTACCAGATTTTTCTTCACTGTTAAAAGGTACTATCCCCAAACGTAGAAGCTGAATGAATTTAAAAGAAGTCCAAGATAGTGGTGTATGTATATATCAAAAAACTGAAATTTACTCAATGATTGATGTCAAATAGAGTCTTGTAACTGTATAATGTTATGCTGCATTGTGACTGTATATCTTTACCAAAACACTGAAATTTACTCAATAATTGATGACAAATAGGGCATTGTGACTTGAGAGAATTTACTTATTTATTTCCGAACTTTTATAAGAGAACTTAGACTTGGGAGAATTTACTCAAATGCATCTTTGCCATTTAAGGCAGCATACAACATGTGGTGAGTTACGCATACCTACAAACATGATCAATATTACACGTAAACCAAAAAATATTCAGTTATGTTTATGATAATGCATCATCTATGAAAAAAGGTCTTAGCTGGACCTAATTACGTACATATAATGGAGAACGAAGAATAAAAACAAAAACATAAAAAAAAGAGGTACCATAATGTGATATTCATTGATGATTAATTAACTAAGAAAAACAAAGGACACCAAAAGGTGCACACAATCTTCAAAACTAAGTTGATAAAAATTTGTGAAATAACAGTAACAACATATATTACAATGAAAAATCAATTATTAGATTGGTTAAATAATAAAGTAGGACACACACTACTTGCAAGTAAGACTTTCTAGATAACCAATCAAATCACGAAAACATCATTTTGTGTACCTTCCTTTGTATAGCATTATTCAACTATAATACCAAATGATATCGTAGACCTGGTATGCCAATGATAAAACTTGTCAGTAGTTTTTCTCCTAGTTACACATACATACTTGGCGTTAAGAAACAATGCACATGTCCCCTTCATCACGATTAGGCGCATAGGTAGGTTTATCTTTTCCTTCAACCATGGTAGATAGCATAATGTACAAAAAACACTCATTCACAAAAAATAAAAACCCAAAGATTCACAAAAATTAATGGAATGCTCACTTTGGAACTTTGTTAAATACTTGGCAGAAAAAAATGAACTCTATCAAAACACGAAGATACGAGTCAAATATTGGGCACCAAGAATGAACATTACATCAAACATCAAGATATCAAAATATACCTTATATCCAAGAAAACTCATATTACAAAATTTTAATTATAGGTCTCACTGTTACGCGGTGGATTGAAAGCACAATGCCTAAATTATTTTTTACTATTTAAAAAACTGAAGCAAGCTCAAGGAGGAAAAAGTACATGTGCTCCTAAAAAACCGTAATGCCATGCATTCATTTTTCATCGTAATCTCCCCCCGCCCCCCCAATTTATCTTACTTTCTGTAACAGTAACAGAAATATACAAAAGAAGAGAGACTATAATTGATTCACACATGCTATAAAAAATCACAATAGATTTATTAACTTCATTAGGAATAATGACAATATAGACTTTGTTTTTTGTTGATAAAAATAGTATACATAAAAGTGCCAAGAAGATAGAAATGCAACACAAGTGATGGAAAATACAACAATAAGTAAATTGAACATAATGCAGCATAAGTTGACTGTGTACCTAAATTTTCTCGGGGCAACCAGAGAGGATTTTCTACAATGGCGACCAATGGCTACTTCCCTTACGTACGAAAGACGAGAGAATTTTTAAGGCATTACTCTAAGTTAAAACTTGCTTTTTGTAAAACAACCAAGCATAGCCTTAGTGGAACAGACCTTGAAAAACAAAAACAAGATCAAGAAAGGAGTGACTGGTTGATTACATATCTGGGGCAAGGTTAAAATCCTGCCATAACAATTTCACTCTACTAATTAAAAATAAGTGTTCCCCTCCAGATTTTTATCCTTTCAAAAAGAGGAAAAGGAAATATAAAGTAGTGTGACCAATTGTTTCATCCAACTTGGCCAAGTCCTCAATACTAACTAGTCTTTCATCTAGTTTTCCAAGTGTTTGTACACCACGTAATCCAGATACTATCAACCAAGTTTAAATGGGACTTTGATCAATAGAAAAATCATGAACTTCAATCATCTTATTTTCATAAAATTCGAATTTTGTCACTGCTTCTAGGGTACGCCCACATGGTCAAATTAATCCTTTCATCTGAATCATTATCATAATCAATAGATGATAGTGTATAACAATCATCCATTATGTAATCAATAATCTACTGAATTGAAAGAGTCTTGATATTTCTACTTCTAAAATTTACACAGTTGTAACACTCAATGTCGCTGAGCCAAATTATTGCATTGTGGTGCCCGCAGGAGCCCCTAAAATACGTAATGTAATCCTTCGACAAAAAGCCTTCATATTCTCTCTTAAAAACATATATCCAGTCAGTACCAACACTACCAACATCCTCTTGTAAATGTATATAGTTCATATCATCGCCCAATCCACTTAGAAGGACCTCAATCTTAGAATTACTATCAGAATTGGCAAAGTACTTGTCATATTGCAACTGCCAAATTTGATGAATAATTTGAAATGTTCATTGTCTTATTCTATGATTTATAACCCATTCAATGGAAATTAAGACATATTTTGTAGGGCAATATAAGTTGCAAGTTGGCTGATCTTAATGGTCAAACCTATTATAATAGTGCTGGTAGCGAATGTTTTGAGGTTCATGATAGGAGAATATTAGAGACAAGACCAACACAAATTTTTGAAAAAAATCAAATAAAAAAGTAACTCTACTTATTTCAACCATTACATCAATTAGCAATGAATTCACGTTGATAGTTTTACCTGAGAATAGAACATTGAATCGCCTTTGCACTTTTGAACTTCCCAAGCAGTTTGATCAATGTTAGAATCCCCAAATGGCATTGATCGTACAAAGGTAGTTCGGGAAAACAAAAATGAGCAAAAAAATAATCAACAACAAACAACTAAAAGAATCTATGAATTCATCAATATCCAAGTACTAAAACCTAGAAATATGCAAGAAAATAAGATAACAAGATAATCAAAGGTGCACTTATTGCCATCAAATGTACAACTGTAACATTAAATGTGCATACAACATGGTACAACTCAATAAGATCATATATTAACTAACATATAGATAAAAAAAAGTTTCAAGAGGTAAAAAATCATGATAACTAGGATCATCTAAAGATACCACCGTTAAGTCTCCATACCAAAACCCCACCCACCCTTTGCATAAATAATGTTCCAGAACATACCACAGTTATATTAATAAACTTAATGTGCAAAGCAATGGACCTGGTAAGGTAACAAACACAACAAATTGTTTAAAAAATAAAACAAGCCATCATTTATGGATGTGTTCAACAATTTTATCCAATTGAATATATAATTTTTGTGTTTAATGTTTATAGGATTCTCGGTGCTATCATCATAGTTGTTGGCATATCCTTTGTCATATGGGATAAGAGCAAGGATGAAATCTTATCTAATTCGAACGAGGATCTAATAAATAAAGATGGTACACAGATTTCAAGGCATAATCCTTGTTGTGTTTTGGGGAAACTACCTACGGACGAAGCTATTTAAACAACAAAAAACAATGAGAGTGTGATTTAACCTATAAAGATCCATGGAGCTTTTCTAGTCTAGTTGGTATGGATGTCATGTAGCATATATGCCATACTATTGAATAGAACCTAAATTTTCTAGTTACAACTATCAATAAAATATTTTGGAAAGACTAGCTGAAACAAAATAAAATTGTGCTTTGGCAAATAGAACATAAATGTTCTAGTTATAAATAATTAGAACTCATCCTACTATTTTTTTAGTCAAAAGAGATCTGAAATTTCTTATAATACAAAGTGCATATTAAAAATTCAAAGACTCAAAACCAAATCTTCACTGCGACAAAATTGATTCACATATACTTTACCAAAATAATTTATTAGACATTGACAATATACTAATACTTTTTATAATTACAAATAAATTAAACTCGAATATTTACAATGAACTCTAATAAACCATTCATTAACTCCCAGATAAAATCAAAGCTTCACAAAAATCGAGGAACAATTTCATTAGTTAATAATGAATCTTAAAGTGCCATTCTTATAGAAATTGTAGTGAACCATGGAAATGGATAAGTGTCACGCAACAATACAAAACAGACTTGGGAGTGTGGAATCATGTATAACTTTATCAGCCAATATTGAGAATCATGGTATCATTATATATAGACAAATTATTATTTTCAAGGACTGAAGAATCTACAACCGTAACTATTGTTTATATCTTGATCATACCTAACGTAATCTACCATAGTTTGTGCAAACTAATAAATTTTATGTAAGAAAACTATCATTTAGGAGCAGAGCATGTTTAGTAAAATCAAGTTCTCTTTACTGTATCCCCTGCAATTTTTTTAGAGACACTCCCTAAATGTTTAATAATTCGACTCTCTATTAAATCCAAACAAATATAAATAAACCAAAGAAAAGTATTCGAACAAAGAAAATTATTATGAGAATACATTCCCTTGTGACTTTTCCCATTGTTTATTATACATCCATTATAATCCTTACATATTTTATTTGTTGTGCATTGGAAAAAGAAATTTGTTCTTTATTTGTTACACTTCATGCCCAAAAAGTGAAGCAATGCTACAAATAATTTAAAAGAAAAAAATAATAAGAAGAATTAAAAACTTTATTGGAAATTCTACAAATACATACCAGGCATTTTAGTAGATAAACAATTGGGTAATATCCGAACAAAGGAACATATATCTTCATGAACTCAATAAAAAGAAAGCAAAATCGAATTTATAGAAGTTTTCTTACCCTCTATTTTTGTGTCCATCCCCGATCTCCGCCGCGGAGGGAGGAAGGATCCTTCGGGTTCCGCACGTCCCTTCTCGGGAGAGCGCTTCGGCCTGCGTCGATTTTGTGAGGTGTGAAAAATGTAGAGAGATTTAGAGTCGCCAGTCTATTTTACTCAAAACAAACAAAAGAAAAAGAGGAAGCCACCCCGAATAATGGCTTCCAAAGACATACTGGTGCATGCGAAATCAAAATGATTCGGAAAGGGTTCGGAGGCTTAGTTATGAAATGGGAAGGTGTTAGGCACCTATTCCGCCCTTTCGGTCTCTCCTGGATATTTGTTATTTTCCTTTATGTTTTCCCCCGTGAGATGTGTGCATATGTATATATATAGAATGGAGGTAGGAATCTTCGACTTGTATCATGAAAAAGATAAAGCGAGTCATCCGTAGGAAGATATAAAAGTAATATTAGAAAAATAAGATTTACGCGGCTACCCATACATTGATCGTTATAAGGAAATGATAATGCACATGGAGTAATACGTCACTAAGACTAATAATGTAAGAAAAATGGATTTAGAGAAAATAGAAAATGAGAGAAAAAGTGAGAGAAAGGACTCGAGTCTCGGGTTTTAACCCGAGACGCCTACGTAGCCTATAAAGGTATCAAAGTCCATGTAGTTCGCATGTAAAGTGAGGGGTGGGGTTTAACCCATAAATCCAAAATGGAGAAATCTCTTATTTGTAAGTGTGTGTGTGTGTGTGTGTGTGTGTGTGTAGAAAAAATGTTTTAGTTGTGAGAAAAGTGTAGAAAAAGTGTGAGAATCCCTATTTGGAATTTATGAGCAAATCCTTTTTTTCTTGTTTTTTTTGGGTTTTTATTTATATGAAAATAGGAGATGTGCAATAATACTAGATAAAAAGTGTATTTATGGTATGTGAGATGAGATTATAAAAGTGCTAAGTAAGAAAACAAGTTATTGGGAATTCAAGAGATCTTAAGAGAGAGTTTGAGAAAGTTGGACCTTCTTGAAGATCTTGAGCTTGATCTTGAATGTTGGAGAGCATCCCTTGAGCTTGGATGATGATGGAGAGTGGTTAATTCATCAAGTTTGATGAAAGGGATGATGAAAAGTGGAAGTGAAAAAGGGATTTGGAAGTTGAAATCACGCTGCCTTCGAGAGAGGTTTCTGGGATTCGTTCAGAGAGATTTCTATCAGATCTGGGATCTCCTTGAAAATGAGGCCAAGGCCTCCTTTTATAGGCCCAGGGGATTCCAATCGGCTTAGATCCCTTCCTGCCTGTCGGCAGGAAGGTGCCAATAGGCAGGTTCTGGGACCTTCCGTTTGGGAGTGTGTTTCAGGCTTTTTCAGAAAATTAGCCGCCGAGGGCAAACCGTTGGTCAGAAGCGCGTACGGGGCATACCGTTGGAAAGGTAATTCAGAGACCTTTGAAAATCCTTTGGACCACTCCCGAGTTTGAGAGTTGACTTTGGGTCAAATGTGGCTCTGAAGCATTTGTCGGTCCATTGGACGGGGAATCATGCGGACGCAAACGGATCGTTCGTCCGCATGGTAAGTCCAAATTGCGTACGGGGCATACCGTTGGAAAGGTTAGGAGATGTAATTTGACATTCCAAAGAGTTTGACCTAGTTTGGAGAGTTGACTTTGGTCAACTAGGCCCGGGAAGCGCTCGGTGGCTTCCCGGAGTCAAACGAATCGTTCGTCCGCATGGAAAGTCAGAATTGCGCACGGGACGGACCGTTGGAAAGGGTATTCAGTTCCCTTTAAAGATTCATTCATCCTTGGTCGAGCTGAAGGGTTGACTTGGGTCAACAGACCCCGGGAGCCCCCGATGGCCTCTGGGTCAGGTTTCGGACGCAAATGGATCGTTCGTCCGCATGGTAAGTCGAAATCGCGCACGGGGTGGACCATTGGAAAGGGTATTCAGTGCTCTTCGAAGATTCACTGAGTCTCAGTCGAGACGAGGAGTTTTACTTCTGGGTCAAACTGAGCCGAGGGGTGCCCGGTGGCTTCTAGGTCAGTACTCGGGACGTGACCTGGGTTTGCGATGATGAGTAAAGGTACTAGGGACCTAAGGAGAGTTAGGGGGTAAAAGAGTGAGGTGTCTATAGAGCCCCTTGACGGGTGAGTTTGGAACAAATGATAGTCGTCGATTAGACACCGCATGATGCCTTTGAGGGAGTACGACCGATTCAGAGGGTCGAGGTCGATTCCGAGGACCTAAGAAGTATGCTGGGGATGATCAATCCTTTGGATCAAAGCCGAATCTGCGGGCCTAAGGAAGTGAGGGTGACCAATTCAGCGGATCGAGGTCAGTTTTGAGGACCTAAGGAAATGAGGATGACCAATTCAGAGGGTCGAGGTCAGTTCGGACCTAAGAGTGGAGACGATCGAGGACCGAGGTTGATTCTGACCTGATTTAGGTGACGATCCAAGATCGGGGTCAATTCTAACCCAAGAGTGGTGACGACCGAGGACCGAGGTCAATTTTGACCTAATTAAGGTGACGATCCAAAATCGGGGTCAATTCTTACCCAAGAGTGGTGACGACCGAGGACCGAGGTCAATTCTGACCTAATTCAAGTGACGATCGAAGACCATGGTCAATTTTGACCCAAGAGTGGTGACGAACGAGGACCGAGGTCAATTCTGACCTAATTCAAGTGATGATCTAAGATCGGGGTCAATTCTTACCCAAGAGTGGTGACGACCGAGGACCGAGGTCAATTCTAACCTAATTCAAGTGACGATCCAAGATCGGGGTCAATTCTGACCCAAGAATGGTGACGACTGAGGACTGAGGTCAATTCTTACCTAATTCAGGTGATGATCCAAGACAGGGGTCAATTCTGACCCAAAAGTGGTGACGACCGAGGACCGAGGTCAATTCTGACCTAACTTAGGTGACGATCCAAGACCGGGGTCAATTCTGACCCAAAAGTGGGGACGAGCGAGGACCGAGGTCAATTCTGACCTAACTCAGGTGACGATCCAAGACCGGGGTCAATTATGAACCAAAAGTGGTGACGACCAAGGATCGATGTCAATTCGGACCTAACTCAGGTGACGATCCAAGACCGGTGTCAATTCTGGCCCAAAAGTGGTGACGACCGAGGACCGAGGTCAATTCTGACCTAACTCAGGTGACGATCCAAGATCGGGGTCAATTCTGACCCAAGAGTGGTGACGACCAAGGATCGTGGTCAATAATGACCTAACTAAGGTGACGATCCAAGACCGGGGCAATTCTGACCCAAGAGTGGTGACGACTGAGGACCGAGGTTAATTCTGACCTAACTTAGGTGATGATCCAAGCCCGGGGCCAATTCTGACCCAAAAGTCGTGACGACCGAGGACCGAGGTCAATTCTGACCTAACTTAGGTGACGATCCAAGACCGAGGTCAATTCTGACCCAAGAGTGGTGACGACCGAGGATCGAGGTCAATTCTGACCTAACTTAGGTAACGATTTAAGACCGGGGCCAATTCTGACACAAGAGTGGTGACAACCGAGGATCGAGGTCAATTTTGACCTAACTAAGGTGATGATCCAAGACCGGGGTCAATTCTGACCCAAGAGTGGTGACGATCGAGGATCGAGGTCAATTCTGACCTAGTTAAGGTGAAGATCCAAGACCGGGGTCAATTCTAACCCAAGAGTGGATAAAGATTGTATTTTGATTCAGCTGGAGAAAGAGCTTTGTGATTCCGATTTGAGCTGGGGAGCTGATAGCTGGGGGAAGGTTTATAGGAGACCTCGCAGGGGGGAACAACCCATTTTGGGTGCTGTGAGAGAATTCCGCTGGGGAAGTGATCATGTGATCCTTAGGGATTTTCCGAAGCCTTGCCGGGAGGAGTTTTCACTTAGCTTTTGAGGATTTCGCTGGGGAAGAGGGGCTCCGTTTGGAGGATAAGAATTGGATTTGAGGTTCTGCTGGGGCACGATGAATGAGCTGGGGAAAATTTGGATTGCCCCTTTGGGAGAGATCGCTCGGGGCGAGTGGTTCTTTTAATTTCTGCTGGTAAAAATACCATGTGATAATTTATTGCACCGGGTAGCCGATGGTCGAGGAGGCCTTTTGTAAAGTCTGATGAGGAGGTGATTAGGTGGTCCGGGCGCCTTGCCCGAGAGGTCATTCGCTTGGATTTTGAGGGCTCCGTTGGGGAAAATGGTGTGTCGCCTGAAGGAGTGCAAAATTTTCTTGATGAAAAATGTTCTAAATCCCTCCTGGGATTTTTAGGAATTTTTTGGGGATTTTTTGAGGCTTCCTGGTATTTTCTAGGAATTTTTGTACGAAATTTTAAGGGGGGTGCCGGTCGGCATAGACTGAGAGGTGCCATTCGGTAGTGGCATGGACTTTTGGACTCCCTCGGGAAGGTGAGTATACAGTGATGATCGATATGGCAGGGGTAAGTGCCGATCGGCATGGCGTTTGGCCTCCTATATAAAGGGGGCGAATCCCCTTCATTTTTCACAGCTTCTTGCCTTCTCTCTTTCTGCGATTTATCTCTGCGAATTGTTCTAACGTTTCGATCTTCAAGAAATGGCCGCTTTTGTGAGTACCACTGTCCATCGGGAGTGGTTGACCGTTGATGACTGGGCGAATGTGGATTGGAGGGACATGGTGCCTCTTGCTTTGGGAAATTAGAATGCCTTTGCTGCATTCGAGCCGATTGTGGATGAGCAAAAATTTCTGCAGGAGCCGTCATGTCATTGCTCTTCGAGAGTGATTCCTGGTGGTTATGTAAGTAACCTGACCTTTGGCATTCTTTCCTTTTTGGGTGATTTTTCCTTTTTTCTTTGACCTTTGATTGAATTTTTCCTTTTGCTAGTCGAATATTTCCTTGAAGAACATGCGCGCCCGCGGGACGACGGGGCTTAGGGATGTTTGGGAGCATCTTCCACCCATGGTGTGCTCGATGGTATCATCAGCGGGTTTTGGGAGGTTGGCGGATGCGCTGGATGAGACGCCTCGTTCGATAGAAGTTTTGTGTGCCTTGGGGGAGAGGTGGTGGGACACTACCCACACTTTTCATTTTGGCTTCGGGGAGATTATGGTGACTCCCATAGATGTGCAGCAACTGCTGGGGCTGGATTGTGACGGGGAGCAGATAAAGGTGGATCGCTCTTTGTGGGTGAGGCCGGAGGCGGTGTATGCGGCACTTGGTGATGTGAGGAGGATAGTCTCTGGGGATTCTATCCGGATGTCCTTGCTGAAGGATGTTTTGCTGAGCAGGGTGGTTGATGTGGAGGACGGGCTGCAAGTGAGGCAGATGGTCCGATTGTTCATCTTATTGGGGCTAGGAGGTTTCATGGTGGCGTCGAGTGGCGACGTCGTCCATTTGTGGTTTTTGTCGTACTTGAGGATGTTTTGAAAAATCCCTTTCTATGATTGGGGGAGTCTGACCTTGGCGACCCTTTACTCTTCTTTGGATGCATTCAGCCGGTGCTGCCGGTAGACTTTTACTGGAGCCATGTATCTCCTGGAGGTATCCTTTACTTTGCGCATTTTCCTTTCATGCATTCGCATTTTCCTTTCATGCATTCGCATTTTCTTTATGCGTCTCTTTTTTCTTGTGAATTCATACGTGGTTTTATGAGGTGATTGGGTGCAACACCCCGCTGATTGCTCTGAAGGATGACACTATTGGGGACTTCTGCCGACTGTATCGATGGCGTAAGGCCAACCGACAGTCGAAGGGATCTATTTCCCTGGAGGCGGTGCGTCAGGTCTTGAATGACCTGACCAGTGGTCGGGTAAGGTCTTTTCCTTTTCAGTCTTGGTTTTTGCACCTTCTGATCTTGTATCGACTCATGCTTTGTCTTGTGGATTTTCAGGTGACCTTTTATCCTTGGGGGATCGCCATTCAGAATACGGGTATGACTGGGGTGAATGCGCAGATGAGGCATTTATCGGCGCATGAGTTCGGCCATTACTGGTACCTCGGGGAGAGGGTGATCCGTGATATTACTGAGGAGGAGGTGGTGGTGCCTCCCGCACAGCCTCCTACTTCTATGAGGCGGGTGCGACAGTTGTTGGAGGATGAAAGGATCGTGGCGTTGATTGGCGAGTCCTATGCATTGTATACTGATACGGATGCGCCGTATGATTATATGGACTTTGTGACGAGCTGGTTGATGGCGCCCAGTATACATGATGCTTTGCCTTTCCCTCCTGCTGGTTTGAATCGGGCGGTGGGGTCTTCCCACAGTGGTGGTGGTCCGTTGGCAACTGCGACGATGGCAACCTCGGAGGTCCCTTTTGTTCGACTGCACACTCCTTTGTACAACATCTGGAGGGCTGATGGAGGGATAGTGTCGATGCTGCACCATCCTCTTGCGATGGATCCGGAGAAGCTGGGCTTGACAGAGGAGGTCCTTCGTCCTGCGATAAACCTTTCGGTCCTTTTCCTATCTTTTTTTATTTCTTTTGCTTGATACTGATTCTGCCTTTTCCTGCAACAAATCCAGGTGTCGACCACTTGGCTCAGGGACATCAGAGACTGGATATCATCAGCGACCACCCACATTCAGGATGCTGTCCCTGTTCCTTCTTGTTTGGTGCCATCAGCCTCGTCCGAGGGAGACTCTGTCTCGGGTAGTGGGGGTGCATCATCTCGCCGTAGGGGGAAGAGAGCGCGTCGCATGGGGTGGAAGCTCTTGAGAGAGAGAGAGTGTGGGTTCGGGCTAAGTCCCGTTGTTTTTGGCTTTTTCTTTATTTCCTGCAAAATGATGTAACACAGAAAACATAAATATGCAATGCAATGTAGTTTTTTGGCTATCTTTTATTTTAATGATGAATGAATGCATGCACATGCGCCTTTTAATTTTCTATTGAGACCGTAAAATAGGAGTATTCTTGGAATTTTTCAAAGGGAAGTTGTTTTATTTAAAATGGGGAATCCCATAAGGAGGGAACAGGATTCTCGAAATTCTTTTGAGAATATCAATTTATTTTTATGGAATTTTTCTGATTTGACAAAAAAGGAAAGGAGGAAATTTCCAAAATGGGGGGTTGCCCATCGGCAAGCACCCTGGCCTGCCTATCGGCAGTTCAGTCCAGTCCCATCAATTGAAAGCTTTGAATGGTACCCTCTTCAGCCTTTAGTACCTTGTGGGGTAGGATTCCTTTCGATTTCTGCAGGGATTATGTCCCTTGTGAGGATTTTTAAATATAAAAAGGGAGAAGGGTGGAGTGTTTTCCTCACACCTTTTGCATTCTTACATACCCACCGATCATCTTTTAGTCTTACGAGATGGCTCTCCCTGGTAGCATTGAGTTTGTGAATTACCTTGAAACCTTGGAAGCTATGTGCTCTTATAATGTCGACTATGATCCTTTCAACATGCGTTGAGTCTCCTTGTGGTGTAATTGACCTTTTGAGTGGAATATGCTGGTGGCGGCAGTACAATTTTGGTATCCCGAAGACCATGTATTCCGCTTTGGGTTGGAAGAAGTTTGTCCTACCTACGAGAAATTTTCTGCCATACTGGGTGTGAATCCCAGTGTTGCCACGGCTTTACCCAAATTTTTCCGTTCTCGTAGGGATTTGTTGGTCGGGCTTCTCCATATTTCTCCTTCGACGGCCAGGTTATTGGTTGCCGAAGGAATGATCTCCCTCCCGGCGGTGTTGCAGTCCATGCATTCGCGGGAAGTAAGTGATGTTGTCTATGATGGAGCAGTTGTTCTGGTCCTGGTTTCAAAATTATTGTTGGTGACTGGGGAGGTGAGAGTGGACTCACAACTTACAGCCATTACCTCATGGATGTCATACCGTCGCAATCCTGCGGCAGTGATATTGGCGGAGACTTTGAATGGCCTGGATGCCTGGAGAGAAGGTCGTTCTGACTTTTTAAGGGGTAGCCTTGTGATGCTATTCATGTGGTTGTCTGAAAGATTCCTCTTATCAACTCCTCCAGAATATCCTTTATCGGTTGTACCAAACTTCTTTTCACGCTACTTCATCCGCATGGGCCTGTATGTTGAGAACAAAGAGAATTAGCTTGTGGATATTGGTCAATGCCTTGGTGGGGACAGTTGCAGACTGTTCTGGAGCTAGGAGAGTATTCATATGTGCGGCTGGTTGGTCTTAGACAGACCTCTTTTTATTTCCCTTGGCGACTTTTGCAAAAATTTGGCTGGGCACAGGTCGTGCCCCCTCGGACCTCAAATTTCTTTCCGGTAGAAGATTTGACTGAGCTCCTACGTCCGTTGCTTGGATCTCTATGGGAAAATCGGCGTCCGTCGACCCGTCCCTCTCAATCTGTTGGGAAGGTTTGCCATGTCCCCAAAGATTATATGAAGTGGTTGTGGAGGAAAGTAGTTAGCAAGATGTTGGCAGTGGAGACTGGTCAGAGGTGGTTTGTTTTATCTGACTCCATGGAAGGGGTGTTGTGGTCTTTTCGAAGATGGTTAAGGCTCATCGGTCCATGGAGTGTTTACGGCACTCCATTCAGGCAGGAGAAACTTAGGGTCCTCAGGATGTAGATGATGAGGGTGCAGGCTCTTCGGGTAGCTGTGGGTAGGACTCCTAGGGAGTTTATTTATGTAACAGATGTGGGGGATTTTATCTAGTTTTTAGGGTAGTAGGGGGAAAGGAGTTATCCGTTCCTTTTTCTTATGTAATCCGTACTGTAGTTTCTTATTAATCAAATAAACAAGTTTCTGATCATCTAGTTGTGACTTTCGATGAATTTTGTATTTTGAATTATCTATACCAATCGCTAAGGCATACATAATCCTTTTGTTCAAGTAGATGTTTAGAATGAACTGTCGTTCTCGGAGATAAGAAAGGAATATATTTTTGTGAAAAAGAAGGGGTCGTGCTCATGTGGGGAGTATGAGCTGCCTACATACCTCTGGGGGTTTTGAAAAAGTTCTTATCTGTTTGAAAATAGTTTTTGCAGAGGATCAGGCCCACGTAGTTCTGGGTAGAGGGAAATGGAGAGAGTTTTTTTTATATGGAATAGAAGGGGGGGATAAGAGTCATAGCGCGCCGAGATTTCGGACTAGGGGTAGAATTTCTTGAGACGGTTCAGATTGACTGGACGAGCCATCTTTTCCCCATCCAGGTCGGTGAGCATGGCGGCACCGCTAGATAAGATCTTCTTCATAATGTAAGGGCCACTCCAATTGGGCTTGAATTTTCCTCTGGGGTCCCAGATGGGTTCAATTATCTCTTTGAGGGCTAAATCCCCCTCCCGGACACCGCGGTCCTTGACTTTCTTGTTGAACGATCGCGTTATTCGGTGATGATACCCTTGTATGTGGTAAAGAGCTTTTAATCTCCGTTCATCTAGGAGGGTCAGCTCATCAAGACATCCTTGGCACCAGTCTTCTTCACTAACCTTGCTTTCGAGCATGACGCATAGCGAGGGTGTTTCCAGCTCCACAGGTAGGACTGCTTCCATGCCGTAGACCAGGGAGTAAGGCGTAGCCCCAGTAGAGGTTCGAATTGAGGTTCGATAGCCCCAGAGGTCGTACGAGATCCGATTGGCCCAATACCTACAAGTTTCGGTCATCTTGTTGATGATGGCTTTGAGGTTTTTATTGGCGGATTCAACTGCACCATTGGTCTGAGGACGGTAGGGAGAAGATTTGTGTCTCTGAATCCCGTACTCGTTGACTATTTCTGTGACTTTCGCCTCGAAGTGCAAACCATTATCCGAAACTAGCTCGTGTGGGACCCCATATCAGCAGATGATATTTTTCTTGATGAATTTGGCCACCTTCTTAGCATTTAATACTGCGTATGACTCAGGTTCGACCCATTTGGTGAAGTAATCTATGGCAACCAGGATGAACTCATGCCCGTTTGACGCTTTTGGTGTAACCTTCCTTATGACGTCGATACCCCAGGTGGAGAACGACCAGGGAGAAGTCATGTTGTATAACTCCCGCGGAGGTAGATGTTGGAGATTGGAGAACTGTTGGCATTTAGGGCACCTCCGAACATAGGCGGTGCAATCCTGGGCTATGGTGGTCCAGTAGTAGCCTTGTCTGATGATCTTCTTGGCAAGCATGTGACTGTTCATGTGGGGCCCGCATTCCCGCTGTGGATTTTCTGCATTATCTTTTCAATGTCAGCCCCTGCAATACAGTGCAAGTGAGTTCCATCGAAATTCCTCTTGAGTAGTGCTTTATGACAAATGATGCACTGGGCGGCCAGCCTTCGGAGGGTAGCTCGATCGTTCTTGTTAGAACCCTCGGGATACCTGTCGTACCTGAGGAGGCACCAAATATCATAGTACCAGTAGTTGACTAGCTCAGGGTCTTCTGAGGTGGCAAGCTCAATGTGGTAGCAATGGGTTGGTTTGTCTTGCTTTTAAACTAGGAAGGGGGTCATTATTTTTCCCTCGGGCTTGTCGACCATGGAGGCCAAGGTAGCGAGAGCATCGTCTAGGTTATTCTTTGCTCGGGGTAGGTAATGGAAGGTGATATCTCAGAATTGGGAGGCTAACTCTTCTAATTGGGCATGAAAGGAGTGGAGATTTTCGTCCTTGACTTTCCACTTTCTGAGCACTTGACCGATGATAAGGGCAGAATCCCCGTATACATCAAGGTATTGAATACCTTTCTCGAGAGAGACCTTGAGGCCCACTGTGCATGCCTCATATTCTGTCATGTTATTGGTGTAAGAGAAATCCAATTTAATGGCGATAGGAGTGTGGGAGTCATCTGGGGAGATCAGAAGTATCCCAATGTCATATCCCCTTTTGTTGGCAGCGCCGTCAAAGAACATTTTCCATCGGAGGCAGTCTTGAGTGGTGCAGAGGACATTTTCATTTGGGAATTTAGAGATCCAGACATATGTTTCTTCTACGGGGTAATTCGTGAGGTAGTCAGAGATGGCTCTTCCTTTAACAGCTTTCTGTGTGGCGTACAGGATATCGAACTCGGTTAGGAGCATCAACCATCAGGCCATTCAACTGGATAAGGCATATTTTTCGAGCAGGTATTTGATGGGATCCATTTGGGATATAAGTTTGATGGGGAAGGCGAGCATGTAGTGCCGCAACTTTTGGGTGACCCAGACAAGTGCGACACATGATTTTTCTAAAGCAGCGTAGTTGACCTCGTACCCGGCTAATTTGCGACTGGCATAATAGGCGGCTCTTGCTTTGCGGGGTTCTTCAAGGTACTGGGCTAGCAAAGCCCCGGCTGCAGTGTCGGTTATGGTTAGGTATAAGAGCAAAGGGAGACCAGGCTGTGGTGGCATGAGAACTGGAGGTTGGGTTAGGTACTGTTTGATTCGATCAAAAGCTTCTTGGAAGGACTCATTCCAAACCTTGGTTGAATCCTTTCTGAGGATCTTAAAGATTGGTTCACAGATGGAGGTTAGCTGGCTGATGAACCGACTGATATATTTTAATTTCCCAAGGAAACCTCGGACTTCCTTCTCTGTTCGGGGAGGTGGCATCTCAAGTATGGCCTTCAGCTTGGCGGGATCTGCTTCTATCCTCTTCTCACTGACCATGAATCCTAAGATTTTTCCCTTTGTAACGCCGAAGACGCACTTCTGTGGATTAAGTCGCATATAATATTGTCGCAGTCGTTCGAAGAACTTCCGGAGAGCAAGAACATGACCTTCTCTAGTTTTGGACTTGATAATCATATCATCCACGTAAACCTCGACCTCTTTGTGAATCAAATCATACAGGATGGTTGTGGCGGCCCTTTGGTAGGTAGGCCAAGCATTCTTGAGACCGAATGGCATAACGGTGTAGCAAAAGGTTCCCCATGGGGTGATGAATGCGGTTTTCTCTTGGTGGTTGGGATGCATCTTGATTTGGTTGTATCCGGCAAATCCGTCGATAAATAACTTGAGAGCATGACTGGCTATGTTGTCCACGATCATGTCGATATTGGGTAGCGGATAATTATCCTTCGGAGAGGCTTTATTTAAATCTCGGTAATCCACACACATTCAAACCTTTCCTCCTGATTTTGGTACAGGTACAATGTTGGCTAGCCATGTGGTATATTCGATCACTCGAATGAAACCCACGTTCAACTGGGAGAGTGGCATCTGGGAGAGTGGGGATCTCATACTGAGCTATTTTTGGGTCAATACCGGGCATGTCGTCGTAGGACCATGCGAATACATCCACGAACTCCTTTAGCGATTCTTCGAGTTGCGCGCGCTCATGCTAGTTAAGGGTGGCCCCTATCCTAATCTCGCGCAGTTGGCTACTAGAACCGAGATTAATAACAACAGTCTCTTCTTCATTAACTTAAACGCGGTTATGTTGTTTATTATTAACCTTATTTAGATCAGTAAAGAATTATTCATTTTCAAAATCATCATCATCAAAAGCTTGATTAGAATCTAAACAATTAATGTAAGGCACAACAAGATACTCAAAATCTTCGTTTATTTCATTGATAGGAAAAACAGCATTGAGAACCTCATCAAAAGAGGTCTCGATGACAACAATAGAAGAACTAGGGTAAACATTGGGGTTGGGGGAGATTTTAAGAGGTAGAACTGGCAGAGCATGCTAGTTGAGGAGAGGGGTATCAGCATCTTTGATCAGACGAGATGGGTCCCTTAATGTAGTGCCTGAATGAACCATGCAGAGTGTCAGCCCCAGTGTCTACAGGTTGAAGGAATCTTCGGAGTCACTTTCTTCTGTCTCTTCAGTATCTTTGATAAGCGGTTGTATGCGATGTTGGAAACTTTCGGACCATGGGTAGCTATCTTGGTAAAAGATCTCCATTCCAGGCTTCATTTTCTTATTTGTGCGGTCGTACCATGGTTCTGGAAAACCGCAAAAGGGAAAATCCTCGCCCTCTTTGATGAATCGTCCATTTAAGGAATCACCTGAGATAGCTCGAACGAAGTCTAACCCTCCCTTTGATCGAGTCTGGAGGATCATTCGGAGCTCTTGTTCTAATGGTTGATATCCCAAGCCACAAGCAGGGAAAGCTTTCTTCAGTTCGATGGGCTCATGTATCCCCTATTGCCTTTGTCCTAGCCCCAGTCCGGGCATAAAGTGCATGTTTCTGAACATCTGAATCACATTGACATTGCCATGAGGGTCATATTATGGACAAACCCTTTCTTTAAAACTGTCCCCTGCCGAGAGTAGGGATGGCTCAACTCGGAAACCTAATAGGAGCATCTCATTTGACCCATGTTGTAACTCAAGAAATGGACTGCTGGTGCCTGCACCCTCGGCGTTACCGTCGTCACCCAAGATGGTGATGACTCGCCCATCAGCGAAGAACTTCAATTTCTGATGAAATGAGGAAGAGACACCCTTTATACTGTGGAGCCAGGGTCGTCCGAGCAACAGGTTAAAACAAGCTGGGATATCGATGACTTGGAATTCGACGTCAGGGTTTATAGGACCAGCCCCTATTACAAGTTTTATGGATCCCATCACCTCACGACGAGAATTATCGTAGGTGCGCACGACAACGGAGGTTGGAGCGAGGTCACTTTCTTTTAGACCTAAACATTTGAAGGTTCTCAGTGAGAAGACATTCAAAGTGAATCCGTTGTCAATGAGAGAAAGTGGTACCACCTTCCCCATAATTTTGACAGATATATTGAGTGCATGATTGTGATTTGGCCCAATTTTGGGGATTTCCTCTTCAGAAAAGGATAGCATTCGGGTAGAGGTCAAGGATCTGACCAGGTTCACCGCTTCTTCTAGTGTGGTAGAAGGAGGAACTATAGATCTATCGAGTAATTTGATTAAAGCATTTTTATGCAGCTGGGAAGACATGAAAAGCCCCCATAGAGTGATGTTAGCTTGAGTTTTCTTCAGTTGATCGAGGATATTTCTCTCCTCGAGGGTCATTTCTGGCATAGGAAGGTCTTCAACTCCCTTCCCCTTATCATTTAATGGTAGTGAGTTGGGAACTTGGTAATGTCTCCCAGATCTGGTCATGTGATTTACTAAAGAAGGGAAAAACTTAAATCCAGTTTCCTCATCAATCTCAGGTTGTTCTGCCACCTTATCTATTTCTCCGAGGAGTTCTTCAAATGATATCATCCCACATAAGTCAGCTACTGGGCCAGCTCTTTCTGAAACTGGTTCTTTGCTCGAATCTTCGACTTCTTCCCCCATCCGGTGGCAGCAATACTATTTTCCCCTGTAAAATCAATGCATTCCACGACTTCAACGGCTTCCTCATATAGGTCTTCCCATTCTGTGGGCATGTGTAAGGGTGAAGGGACCAGGTGCCCTTGCACCTTTAAAGCACCAAATAACTCGGTGATACTGCAAATGTTATTGGTTTACCTGAATGCTTCCGTCATGATCCGGACAACATCATCTAAGCAGACTTCGTCGATTGGTACCATCCACCTATCTGATTCTCGAGCCCATTTCTGTGCTTCTAAAAATAACGTACTGAACCTCTGGCAGTCGATAATCATCTGTGAGGGCAATTTCAGCCCGAACTCTAGGAGTTGGTTCAACACATCTGATAATTCCATACTTCCACTTTTAGAACAGGTCTGGACAGTGATGCACG
The DNA here is from genome assembly GCA_949130495.1 of Sambucus nigra. Lineage (NCBI taxonomy): Eukaryota > Viridiplantae > Streptophyta > Magnoliopsida > Dipsacales > Adoxaceae > Sambucus > Sambucus nigra. The sequence continues at coordinate 541,221,518 of OX422212.1, forward strand.
CTCTGGTAAGGAGTGATAGTGCCTGATCAGCGGGGCTAGTAGGGTGTAGGAGGAAATATGGGCAAAGTTGAAGGGGTTTAGGAGGGTATAAGGGTGTGATCTGGTTTGACGGAACGAAATTTGGGTTTTCTTCCAAGAAGATGGCATTGGTGTGATTTGGGAGTGGGTTATGAGTAGTGTTTGGTTTAGGATTGGCTGGTGGGGCGATGGTACCCCGGTCAATGAGATCTTGGATTATGTTTCGAAGGTGGAAGCATTGGTCGGTGGTATGGCCAACTGTTTGGTGAAAGGCGCAATGAGCAGTGGTCTTGAAATTTTTGGGAAGTGGATTGGGTAATGGACGTGGATCCAGGGGCTTTATAAGGTTTCGTCTTAACAAGGCTTGGTAAACTTTGGATAGGGGAGCATGAAGCTCAGTGTATTCCCTTCGGATGGGAGCAGGGAGGCTTTCTAGTGCCCATGATGTGGTTGGTTGAGAGATGTTTTTGATGGTTGAGACCGTAGCATTAGCAGGCTTGTCATATTTTGTGGGGGTGAACTATCCGGACACCTTCTTCGGTTCAACTTCTATTTTGGCAAGACTTTCCTCGATTTATACCCCTGCTTCTCTGAGAGCTCAAAAGTGGGGGTAGTACTGTCCTCCCATGGTTGCTCGGACATAGGGCAAGAAATTCTTCTTCACTATGTTGACTTGTTCTTCTTCAGATGGCCAATTGGTCATGGTAGATGCTTTTTCCCTCCATCGGGCTATAAAGTTACTCACTGATTCTCCAGAGTTTTGTTTGAGCAGCTCTAAATCACGATGGGTGACCTCGAGCTCTTTGTTGTATTTGTACTGCAACATGAATTCTCGGGCTACATCCTCCCATCTACGGATTCTGGACTCCTCAAGAGATAAAAACCATCGGAGGGCACTATCCTTCAAAGTTTGCTGAAATAATTGGGCCATCACTTCTTCCGAAGCCCCTAGTAAAGTCATGGAATGATGATAACTGCGAAGATGAACAATCGGGGGACCACTCCCTCCAAACTTCTCGATATTTGGCATCTTGAACTTCTTGGGTAACCTTGCTTTTGAATAAGGAGACATATGGGTGTAGTCCATGTAATTTCCAGAGATCCTGACTTGGTCAAACTTATTGCTCAGCATCCTAAGATCCTCTTTGACTTTGTTCAACTCCTCCTCCTTTGGATCAGCAACCACAGGCAAGTTAGCCATAGGCTGGGCAATGTTTGGTATTGGAAGCTGGGCAGGCGGCAGCCCATTACCAGGAGAGCCACGCGGAGCGTGATGATATTATTTCGGGACCCAGATGGGATAGGGTGGACCCATAGCACGAGGGAACAGGGCCTCGGGCTCTTGAGGAATAGGAACTTGGTTTTATTGCATTTCTCGAACCTCAGCTTGGAGATTGTCAATCTTGGCCACGAGCTGAGCTAGGACTGTCGGCAGATCCGATTGTATGAGTGGTGCTTAATATGCATTCTCCATGGAAGATGGATGGATTCCAGATTCGGAAGAAGTAGTAGAGGAACGGATGAAACTCCGGGGTGATTTGACTGAAGACCTAAGCCAATAGGGAGCCAGGCCAAAGGCGTGCGATCAACCTGAGAAGGCGCAGGATGAGATTTATTTTTTGAGAAAAGGGGAAGAGATTATTTTTGGATTTTTGATAAAAAGGGAGAAATTTTTTTGGATTTTTGATAAAACGGGAGAAATGTTTTTGGAGACGGAACTCAGCATGATTATTATGGTTATTATGTTCTCACTTGTATCTAATTCTCCTAAATGCAATGCTGGACGGGACCCGAGCCTGGAAAAGTGGGGTTTTAATACATGCAAAGCTATGTTTGGACTTGAAACCAGGCTCGCGGACAGAGTCCAGTTTTAAAAATGCGCAAAAATTGGGCGGAATATCGACCCGGAATTTCGACAGAGTTTCGGGTTGAAACCGACAATCTAAAGTGTGTGTCCAAAGTTTGACACCTATATGAGGGTATGCAGTTTGGTTGGGTGAATCGGCATGGGTTCCCCCCCTTTGGCATGGCTTCCACGATATACGTCTTGCTCTTGCGGGCAATCGGTACGTGTGTACAAGCCATTTGATATACTTGAGTGTAGGTGAATTGCCTCACCATATACCTCGTGGGGACGGTACGTGTGAGAGCAAATTCGATATACTCGGCGTACATGAACGAATTCCCTATGATATACCTCCCGTCATGACTTTGATCAAGCGGTACGATGCGGGGGAACCTTTCGATATACGTCGAAGGTACTTGGACAATGGAAGGTGAGAGTCATATTGCTTATGCTAACTGCGACCTGCCGAACCAGCGCCCCTCACGAAGTGACCCTCCAGTTACTGGGTAAAATTTGGTCAATATCAATGCTCTTTGGTGATGTCGTGTGAATCATGCATGATTCTCTTATTAGTATATTATGATGAGAATTCCTTTCTTTTATTATGCCAAATTGGGAACAAAGTACAAGTACCTCAAAAGGTACACCAAGTATGGATAGGTGATGCGTGCAACATGGGGATATACATGTGATCCTAGGTGCACGTGATGTGAAGTGTAAATGGAGAATTTTCTACAAGTGTGTGAACATAAGCATAAGCATGGGATACATATGAAAAAGGGGAACATGCAGATATGGGGGGAAACATAAACAAATATAGCATCCATGTAAATAGAGTCAAGCCTTCAAAATAAATAAAATCCCCAGCAGAGTCTCCACTGTGGCCATCCCCAATCCCCGTCGCGGAGGGAGGAAGGATCCTTCGGGTCCTGTGCGTCCCCTCTTGGGAGAGCGCTTCGTCCGGCGTCGATTTTGTGACGTGTGAAAAATGTAGAGAGATTCAGAGTCGCCAGTCTATTTTACTCAAAATAGACAAAAGAAAAAGAGGAAGACACCCCGAAGGATGGCTTCCAAAGACATACTGGTGCATGCGAAACCAAAATGATTCGGAAAGGGTTCGGAGGCTTAGTTACAAAATGGGAAGGTGTTAGGCACCCATTTCGCCCTTTCGGTCTCTCATGGATATTTGCTATTTTCCTTTATGTTCCCCCCGTGAGATGTGTGCATATGTATATATATAGAATGGAGGTAGGAATCTTCGACTTGTATCATGGAAAAGATAAAGCGAGTCATCCGTAGGAAGATATAAAAGTAATATTAGAAAAATAAGATTTATGCGGCTACCGCTACGTTGATCGTTATAAGGGAATGATAACGCACATGGAGTAATACGTCACTAAGACTAATAATGTAAGAAAAATGGATTTAGAGAAAATAGAAAATGAGAGAAAAAGTGAGAGAAAGAACTCGAGTCTTGGGTTTTACCCCGAGACGCTTACGTAGCCTATAAAGGCATCAAAGTCCACGTAGTTCGCATGTAAAGTGAGGGGTGGGGTTTAACCCATAAATCCAAAATGGAGAAATCTCTTATTCGTAAGTGTGTGTGTGTGTGTGTGTGTGTGTTATAAAAGTGTTTTAGTTGTGAGAAAAGTGTGGAAAATGTGTGAGAATCCCTATTTGGAATTTATGAGCAAACCCTCTTTTTCTTATTTTTTTGGGATTTTTATTTATATGAAAATAGGAGATGTGCAATAATACTAGATAAAAAAGTGTATTTATGGTAAGTGAGATGAGATTATAAAAGTGCTAAGTAAGAAAACAAGTTATTGGGAATTCAAGAGATCTTAAGAGAGAGTTTGAGAAAGTTGGACCTTCTTGAAGATCTTGAGCTTGATCTTGAATGTTGGAGAGAAGCCCTTGATCTTGGATGATGATGGAGAGTGGTTAATTCATCAAGTTTGATGAAAGGGATGATGAAAAGTTGAAGTGAAAAAGGGATTTGGAAGTTGAAACCACGCTGCCTTCGAGAGAGGTTTCTGGGATTCGTTCAGAGAGATTTCTATCAGATCTGGGCTCTCCTTGAAAATGAGGCCAAGGCATCCTTTTATAGGCCCAGGGGACTGCCGATCGGCTTAGAGCCCTTCCTGCCTGTCAGCAGGAAGGTGCCGATAGGCAGGTTCTAAGACCTGCCGTTTGGCAAAATGTTTCAGGCTTTTCGGAAAATTGGCCACTGAGGGCAAACCGTTGGTCAGAATCGTGCACGAGTCATACCGTTGGAAAGGTAATTCAAAGACCTTCGAAAGTCCTTGGACCGGTCCTGAATTTGGGAGTTTACTTTGGGTCAAATGTGGCTCGGAAGATTTTGTCAGTCCATTGGACAAGGAATCGTGCGGACGCAAACGGATCGTTCGTCCCCATGGTAAGTCCGAATCGCGCACAGGGCATACCATTGGAAAGGTTAGGAGATTTAATTTGACATTCCAAAGATTTTGACCCAGTTTGGTTAGTTGAATTTGGTCAACCGGGCCCGGGAAGCGCTCGGTGGATTCCCGGAGTCAAACGGATCGTTCGTCCGCATGGAAAGTCGGAATTGCGAACGGGATGGACCGTTGGAAAGGGTATTCAGTGCCCTTCAAAGATTCATTTAGCCTCGGTTGAGCTGAAAGGTTGACTTGGGTCCACAGAACCCGGGAGCGCCCGGTGGCCTCTAGGCCAGGTTTTGGACGCAAACGAATCGTTCGTCCGCATGGTAAGTCGGAATCGCGCACGAGGTGAACCATTGGAAAGGGTATTCAGTGCCCTTCGAAGATTCATTGAGTCTCAGTCGAGATGAGGAGTTTAACTTTTGGGTCAAACTGAGCCGGGGGGTGCCCGATGGCTTCCAGGTCAGTACTCGGGACGTGACCTGGGTTTGCGATGATGAGTGGAGGTACTAGGGACCTAAGGAGAGTTAGGGGGTAACAGAGTGAGGTGTCTACAATTTTCAATAGTCACAAAACTCGAACCAACAACAAAGTATATGAACTGAAATTGGAAAAGACATAATTATATTTAGAAGAAACGTGGAGATAATATTGAATATACATAATGGGTAAAAAAATGAAACAACTACCTGGAACATTGCAAATTAACTACATTGAAATCTGAGATTACACCAATAAGGGAAAATAAGAACAGAGTACAATAGATATAAATGTAAGTTTACAAAAAAACATTATTACACATTTTTTTTAGATTACACTAAATAGTTCAATGACAAAGCCTAATATTTTGATTGTACGATGAGTATTTCAATTAGAAACCCTAATATTCAAATACACAAAAATTATTATGTTACATTACATAATAAACAAATCACCCCCTCCAAATTTCAAACCCCCTGAAATTTATAAAGCATATAAAGATGAAAATAATGAATAGAAATTAATTTTCAATTAGAGGAGATTGTGTTAGAAAGATAAGAGGAGTGTTTTTTACCTTCCATGGAGAGGAGATGCGTCTCCATTTCCTAGAGAACAGGTTGCGCCACCGCTTCCTAGAGAAGATGTTGTGATGTCGCTGCTGGAGAAGAGGAAGAGAGAGGAGAGGGTGTGACATCGTGTGAGAGAAATCGTCTGATTTTGAGTCTAAGATTTTTTTGGGGAATAATGAGAGAGGTTTCAATGAACTTTTCAGATAAGGAGCTAATCCCACGAAGGAGAGGGAATGAAAATCAAAGAGCCCACTTATTTTTTTCATTTATCTTAGTTTCCATCTAAAGTCTAATGTAATTAAAGCCTTAAAAGAGGCTATGTATGTCATTCGAATTTAAATGTGAGATAAATCATTTAATTTTCTATCTCAATATTACTTAAATTGAGATTAAAATTCACCTTGAAAGTTAAAGTGACATAAATGTATCCTATAAAAAATCTTTTATGTCATTTTATATTTGTTTGACATAACCTTAATTTTCAAAATGACATAAATGATTATTTTTCTTGTAGTGGTTTGACTTTCTAATTTTGAAACTTTGACCTTAAATTTGGAATGTTTTAGAAATCCTTTTGAGTTGATTCTTGAATCAAAATTTCATAATTTTTATAGATGAATCCAACCATAATGATTTTAAGAATTTTGGTGGGCTAAATCGAGCTATTGAGTTTCTGTAAAAGAAGTGAAATTTTGACTAAACATTAGAAATTGAAAGCTATGATTCTACTTCTGGCATCATAAGGGGTTTGTTTCATATTGAAAATATAGTAAAATAAGACTCGTTTAATGAATTTTTATCGAGTAAAACTTTTGAATTTGGTTTCCGAAAATTACAGGCCCAAAAACTTCAAGTTGTGATTTGAAGTATCAAAGCCTGTTCTTGGTTCAATTAAAACTTTCACCTCGTCTCCTGAAAACTTACCTCACTTTGAAACTGATTCAAAGTCCAAGAATCAGAATCCACCATTGAAGCTCAAGCTTTAGTGGAGTCTTTTTAGTTTTTGAGATATTTCGGTGCATAGACACGTTAACTAACACACGTAATTGCATAATTTTATTCTATATACATGAAGAAACATAACCAAATTGAATAAATCGACATCCATGTGTAAAATAACAGAAATTCAAAAACTCTCAAATTTTTACATTGGCAAAGCTCTCAACTGGGATGGGTTTTTACTGAGGTGAAGGAGGGTATTTCTAGGGTTCCTTGAGAGGATTTGATTGGCGGTTTTGGATGTCAAGATGGGGATAAAATTGCATAAGTTTCACCAAGGATTATGTGTATGGTAGATAGGTATCATGGGTACCCATTTTGGTACAACCCATGCTAGTAGTCCAGCTGGTGCCATGATATTAACAGAAAAATGGTAAATAAGTTAAGGTTTTAGTTTGTGTCCTTGGATATTTTTTGTATAAGTTTTATGGCTTTTAAGTTATTTTATGAAAGAGTAGGGGCTTATGTATAATTATTCAAACTTAATGGTCATTCATGATATTCCTATAAAATATATGTCATTTGGTTAAACTTTGAGTGAAATTTGGAGTTCAATTGATATAAGAAAGTGTAAGTTAACCTAATTTTTTCTTTAGATGTATTTTGGTAATTTGGTAATAGTCTGGGTTTTATTTGGAATTTTCATCTACTCAAAGGACTACGGGGCTAATAAGGATGGGCTTTTATAGTGTAACACTTATCCAAACTTTTTTTTACTGATAAATTACAGTCAACCTTTTTGTTTAAAATCTTGCATTCGGTTGTAGAGAAGGTAATTGTATTTTCAAAATCATAAAATTATGATATACTAAGAAGATTGGCTTTAAGACATGTTACCAACAAGACGTCATTAAGGGAAGGAATACCCTTTTAATAAAGCATTCGTTTACCAATGATCTTGGATGAGACTTCATCGCCAAAATGGACACTTATTGGTTAACTTAGTCTCATTCCCGGTCATGTGTTTCGAACACTCGAAATTTAAATACCATCAAGCTGAGGTGCATTCGGCTCTAAATGCAGTTATAACCACATTAAACATAAACTGAGGTAAAAGGTCATCTTTTCTAGCCCAAATGGCCCTTATTATATTTGTTTTCTTATCCTTGGACTTAAAAAAGGTTTAAGGAGTCTTTTTAAATGGCTTCTCCTTAGTTTGAGGTTCTCCCTTTTTCTTCTTATAGTTAGAGTTTTGATTGGTATACCTAGGGAGAACATAAATATTCTTACTCTTCCTAATATAGATAAAGTTTTGGTAAGAAATTATGAACAGATGTTTTTGAAGACACTCGGTAATGGAGTGACCATAGACATCGCAATGATTACAGTATTTGTGCGATGTAGGCTTGACTTTATCTTATAAGTCTTTGAAAATAGGTTTTGAAATATGAGGTTTAACTATAAAAATATTACTTTTTTGTCCAAGTTTTCTTATAGGGTGACAAACATACTTAGATTTATCATTAGGTTTTGGCTTTGGAATACACACACTGTGAGTTGCTTGAGACATCAATGTTTAAAATTCCTTTATGAGTTTTGAAAAAGTAGTCCTTGTTTGACAAAGACTGTTTTAGACTGTTGAAAATTTATCTTAGCTTCCTTAAGGTTATTTTCAAATCCTAGGCCAAGTTTGTCATTAGAATTCAGTTTGTTGGAGCTAATGATCTTATCATAAGATTTCACATTTTTCTCAAAGTGGAGGCATTTTTTTAAAAACAATTGTAACCTTTTGTTTAGATTCTTCTAATTCAAATAAGGTAGACTTATACCTTTCTTCTAAAACATATTTTTTCTCAGAAAGCTCTTTTAATTTGGAAACATATTCTTTAGTTTCTATCTCATGTGCAACATATTGATTCGTGTAATCCTCAGCTGTCTTCCTAACATTATTACTTAGTTGTCCAACACGTTCACCATATTTTCTAGTTTGTCACTTCTCTTAAGAGTCTTAGTGTAAGGTTATTGAATGTCAGGTAATTCATCTTCATACTCACTAAGTGATGTGTGTGATGTATCCCCTAATGCTTCGATTTGTGTAGTGGTACTCAAACACCCATCCAGTTCGTCAAAAGATGTTTCACTTTGGCTCACACTTATTCTAGAAGTACTAGGATCATTTATTAGAGCAGTAGATACATCATTCACAATAGAAGGAGGTATACCATTATCAGTAGGCAAGCATGATTTGTCATCAGAATATATAATTCTAGTAAGGAAAGATATGCATGATTAATTAGCATTGGATGACTCAAGTTCATCCTCTTCTAGACACTAGATTTATCCCATGTTTTACACATATAGGCCTTGACAGTATTGTTAATCTTAGTCCTGAAAGTGCCCTATCTTACCACACATATGATACTATACATTACTTAGGTCTTTCGTAAGCCTGGAGTGATTATCAGAGGTCTATTTATCACCATTCCTATCATGGGTTCTAGGATTCTGAAAGTTTTTATAACTTGATTTCCCTTGTTTGGAAGCCACTGCATTCATAAACTTAATAATTTCCTTAAAGTGTTTACTCATCAAGGCAATTTGGTTGTCAAGATTTTCTAAGTCACAATCCTCATTTAAGTCTAGGTTATAGGTTGGTAAAGTCTCTTTTAGGATCGTTAACTGAGATAAAAAATAACATTAGAACAATATGATCTTTTACTACATGAGGTCATATGTTTCTTGTACTCTAACTCAATTTCAACCATTCAAAGTTTACTACTCAATAATTCAGGAGTTAAATTAGGGTCATCCATTTCTTTAATAGCATGTCTCTTATTATCAAATTTAGCAAGTAGGGATCTATGAATTTTAAGCATAATTTTTTCCTCTCATATATTATCCAATTTTCATGCAATTTAGTGATAATATCAGTCAACTTAATATAAAAGTCATCAAAGGATGCAGTTTTATTTATCATAAGGGTGTTATACTATTGAACTAGCATTTATGTCCTTCGAGCTTTAACACATTCATTACCTTCATGGGCAGTGACAAGGGTATCCCAGACTTTTTTGGAAGTTGTGCATACATATTTACATTTAAATTCATGTTCATTAACAGACATAAAGATGCAGTTTTTACCCTTACTATTACTAAGTGACATTTGTTTTTCTTCCTTAGTGAACGCACTAATACTTTTCTCAATCCTTATTGTACTAGTTTCAGCTAAAGGCTTAGTAGGGAGAGCATAACCATTCTCAATCATTTCCCAAACATCATCACCCAGAGTCCCTTGGATAAAGGTTATCATCCGTACCTTCCAGTAAGGAAAATTGTGTCCATCAAAGAGGGGTGGTGGTCTAGACAAGTTACCAAGCTTCCCAAAATTTTCATCCATTTTTTAGAGATAGATTTGAAAAGTAACTTTAGGTGTTTTAGGATAAAAAATTATTTTGAAAAAATATCTAATACCACTTGAAAATACCAAGTTATTAACAAAAGTTAACGATTAGGTAAACTCCGATTAAACTCTTTGAGGAAACTCATTTTGAATAAAAACACAAGATGTGTAAAGAAGTAAATAAAAAACCAATTTAAGATTCTTGGTTAACCAGTTTCTAAAACAAAAACCTTATTAAGCCTTATGTATCCTAACCAATATAGAAAGAATAAAGAACTGAAATAGTAAAGCACACATGAGATTTTTCACGTGGTAACCCTCAAATTAGGGGAAACATCCACGGTGACCTCTATGGCACAAACCAAAAAATCCACTAACAATAAATAAAAGTTACAATATTACAAACTATGACATGAGATCAAAAGAATAAAGAAGTATAGTTAAATTTGGTCACACCTCCAACGGTATTCTTTCTGTTCTTCCCTCTCCCAATAGTTGTATTCTGTATTTCTCCTTTTTAGCTTTACGTCGACTAAGTCAAATGAATCTATCTCTCAACAGTACACTTTAACTCAATGAACAGTGTATGAGAGTGATGTAATGTATGTGTCTAAAATATATGTAGATAATAAACCCACACACAATTAATCGTTACAAACCAATCCTCCAAATTACAAAGAGTTTATATGATGATTTTGTTTAAAAATACAGAAAATTAGACTTATTACCAAAGACTGTTTCAGGTTTGATCATTTTCAGATCTTGAAAAACTTATATATAAATAGATTATTTATATACAAAAATTTTACAAAATATAAAACTATGAAAAAATCATATCTAAAACATAAAACCAAATATTTAAGTCTCTTTTTCTATTTTTAAAACATAAAAGAGGGGATTTGAAATTTTGAAATTTAAACAAGATCTAATAAGAGAAATAATTTCTATAGAAGAAAATGTGCATAACAACCTGAAATTTCATCACTTGAATCGCACGGTTGAGATCTCAGATTCATAAACAGAAACGAGATATTCAATCATGTATGGTTTTTTTAAAGAGATATGTTTACAGAGGAAGTTGTGTTTGATTTTTAACACTCAAAAACCCTCAAATTAACAACTCAAAGAAACCCTAATTTTTCAAAAACGAAGAAAGGATTTCAGAAGTGGTTTTGAAAATTCGAAGGGAAATGCTTCTATTTTTACAAACCCTAACTCACTTCTATTTTGAAAAAGATTTTGAAAATATTTTGACAAATTTTTTCCTCAAAATTTTTTCTCTCTGAATATATTTTCTCTCTTCTATTTCTTCTATCTTTTTTCTCTCAAACTTTCAGACTGGTAAAAGTTCAAAAATATTGAGACGAAGAACCTATTTATACAAATGGTTGAAGGTTCTGGAAGTTGTTAATCAAATCAACGGTTGAGATTACATCTCCTAAAATGATTTAAATTTAAGGGTTATAAATGCACCACTTAAAATAAAACTATAATTGGTTGAATAGATATGCATTGGGATTAAGTCTTAACAACATGCAGTCCGTTGATTAAATTAGATCGAAGGCTAACAATGCATCTCAGGAATGTGAGAGGGGGATAACACAAAATGAGTCAATCAAACGCAAGCAAGTGAATACCACGTGTAAGCCAACAATAAGCCATCAAATGCCCATTTTATACTTTTAAAATAATTCCATTTTCATCCCCAAATTTTTTTGCCAATTTGAGAATCAGTCCAATGGGATTTCAATGGAAGTTTTGATATTTCAAATAAAACCCACAAACTTTTAAAATCAATTTCAAATTTTTTAAAAATTAATTTTAAAATGTTTAAAAAATATTTAAAATAATTTTAAACATACTAAATGCAATATGAGTGTAATGTGTTCCTATAGTGTGTTGTTTACTACCTTTTGATTGATAAACCATGATTGGTATTGTTAGGGTTGCATTTAATGCTGACTTAGTTATACCTTGATGAAGAGAGGCTCAATTTAAACTAGAAAATATTTATCTTCACATCCAAACTAGTTGAAACTCCTATATGGCATAGACTCCTAATAAGTCAACCATATAGTGTGTTTCACAAGGGATGAGTGTTGAGGCTATAAATCATGGGGATTTTGTAAACTGAGCTGGGGGGGGGGGGGGTATTGGTGATGATGGAAGGTGGATTCTCCCAAGTTTTAAGATGATAAACTTGTGGGGAAGGTAAGTTCACATGGTTTAATGGTGTAAAACATATGATTTTGTCCTTTTTTGTTGATGTGGAGGCTGACTTACCGGGGGGATGTTTAAATATCCAAAATTTGGTCATGGTTTCTTAGGAAAAAGTTTATATTTATTTGGTATTAAAATTGGAATTTTTATAAGTTTTAGGGGCATTTGTGTAAAATTACAAAAGTTAAAGGGCTAGGATTATAAAATTAAACTAGTTGAAGTCTAAAGATTTAATTTGATATAAAGTTTGGGTCTTAGGTGAAGTATAGGTTAACTTATACTTATTTCCAAAGTTCAACGGATAATTTGGTTATTTTGTAACCTTAGGGGGTACTTGGGTAATTAAGCAAAGTTGTAGGGTTTATGATGTAGTTATAACTTTATTGAATTTTATTTAATTTGATTAAGTTATAGGGGAGATAGGAGGTGATTCTGTAATTACTTGATTCGATTTGATCGATCCAAGATTAGAATTTTACGGGTGTTAAATCTATCTACCTAAAAAAAACGTCCTCGAATTTACGTGCAAAAAGCTCGGGATATTATTTTCCCATTGCCTGTTCCAGTTCCCATGTGGCTTCTTACTGATTTTTGTGTTCCCAGTGTATGTTTACTAAGGGGACTTCTTTCTTACTCAAAACCTTCATCTGACGCTCTAAAACTTGAATAGGATATTCTTCAAACTCATGATTAGGCTGAATCAAAATTTTATGCCATATAATTATAGGTGTCGGGTCTAGAATATATCGATATAACTAAGTCACATGCAATACAATATGAATAGTTAAATTTAACTCATAAGCCACAGAGCTAGCATGTTTGGCAACACTGAAGGATCTGATGTATCTTGGTGCTACTTTCCCTTTCTTCCTGAAACATAGGATTCCTTTGCAGGGAGAAACTTTTAGAAATGCTTGAATGAAAACTTAAAATTCTAAGGGATTCTCACGATGATCCGCGCAACTATTTTGTCGATATTGGGTTGTCTTGAATCTTTCTCTAATTTTTTGTATTTTCACGGTAGTTTCTTGAATTATTTCAGGACCAAATTGCTTACTATTTTCAAATTCGGTCCAACATGCTAGTGATGAGCATGGTCTTCCATACAAGGCTTTAAATGGTACGGTTTTGATGCTTTACTGGTAATTGTTTTTATATGAAAACTTTATTAATGATAAGTGTTCACTCCAATTATTGGGCATATCTAAATCACAGCCTCTTAATATGTCCTCCAATGTTTGAATAGTGAGTTTAGATTATCCACCTATCTAGGGATGAAATGCGCTACTTAAATGAAGTTTAGTACCCGTTACAGCTTGGAGTGCTTACCAAAATCTACCTATAAAATGAAAATATCGATTGGATACTACGGACAAAGGAATTCCATGTAATCGAATAATTTTTAGGATATAGAGTTTGTTGAGTTTTTGGAAAGAATCAACAGTTTTTACTCAAAGAAAATAGGAAGATTTGGTTATTCGGTCTACTATCACCCAAATATAATTATATCCTTAGGACGTACGGGGCAGTCCACTAACAAAATCTATAGTGATATGACCCCATTTCCATTCAGGTATTCGAAGAGGTTGGATAAGTCCACTAAGACATTAGTGTTCTATCTTTAGTTGCTGACATGTCAGAAATCTTCTTACAAAGTTCTCGATATCATTCCTCACATTTGGCCACCAATATTATTTTCTTAATACATGATACATTTTGTAGTTTTCGGTATGTATCATGAATTTAAAACGATGGGCTTCTTATAATACATATTCTAGTAATGACGATTTATCCGGTACATAAAATCTATTTCTAAATTATAGACATGTTTCCCTATCATATAATAATTCTTGAGTCTCACTTCTGATTTATTATTTAATTACAAAGGGATCTTGGAGTTGTTATTAAAATATTTTCTTCTTTAGTTTTGAATAAGCAATAATATTGGTGAATTTTGAAAAGGTGGAGTTGGCTGTAGATAATTTTGCTATATAGTAGCAGTAACATCATGGGAGATTGGGGTGTTAAGTATACCAATAGGGTTACGACTTAAAGCGTATGCTACAACATTTCCTTTTCTCGGATGGTAATCTAACTTCAATCTGTAATGTTTCGAAAATTCCATCCAATGTCTTTGTCTCAAATTTAAGTCCTCCTGAGTAAAGATGTATTTCAAACTTTTATGATATGAAAATACATGAAATTCTTCACCGAATAGATAAAACACCATATTTCTAAGGCAAAAACTATGGCTTCTAATTCAAGATCATCCACAGGATAATTACATTCATGAATCTTGAGTTGTTGAGATCCATACCCCGCTACCTATCCTTTTTGTATTAGGACACAACTTAAACCTTGCAATGAGGCATCAGTGTACACATCATAGATTACATTACTAGAAGGAATGGTTAGGATTAGGGAAATATTCAATTTCTCCTTTCAAGTTTCGAATGCTTACTCATACTTGGCAATCCATAGAAATTGAAAAAAAAAATTCCTAGTTAGCTTCATTAATGGGAGGGCAATTATGGAAAATCCTTCTACTAAATGGCAATAATAACCAGCTAATCCGAGAAAAATCTTTATGTCGATGACATCGGTGGGATTTTTCCATTCTAAAATTACTGCGACTTTAGCTGGATAACCTTGGATTACACTTTCAGACATCACATATTCTAAGAACCTTACTTACTTCATTGAAAAATCACATTTTCTCTTCTTAGCATACAATTGATGGTTTCTCAAGGTACCTAGTAGTTCTTCTAAATGTTGGGCATGTTGTATATGATTCTGGGAATAAATAAGGATGTCTTCAATGAATATGATAACAAACTGATCAAGAAAAGGCCTAAAGATTCAATGCATTATATCCATAAAAGTTGCAGGGCAATTGTTTAGCCCAAAAGATATTACGCTAAATTCAAAATGTCCATAACGAGTTTGAAAAGTGGTTTTTGGAATGTCTTCTTTTATCACTCATAATTGATGGTAACTAGACCATAAATCTATCTTGGAAAATATTCTTGCACCCCTATGTTGATCAAATAAATATCCAATTCTAGGTAAAGGATACTTATTCTTAATGGTTACTGAATTTAACTACGGTAATCTATGCATAACCTGAAACTTCCATAACTCTTTTTCACAAACAACACAGGTGCTCTCCCAAGGAGATGAACTAAGGCGAATAGAACCCTTTTTGAGTAAATCATCTAGTTAGGTACGAAGTTCTAAAGGGGCCATTAAATACGTAGTTATCAAAATAGGATAAGTATTTGGATAAAGGTTGATGGTAAATTCAATTTTTCGAGAGGGTGGTATGCCTGGTAATTCTTCGAGAAAAACATCCTCGAATTGTTCCAAAATTCTAAGAAATAAGGAAGAAGTGGAACTCCGGATTTGGGAAGTTGAAGGTTTGGAATGACATGTTCCCTGAGACATAAAAGAATGATTTTCTTCGTCTCAAAAGTATACTCTCTTTGAATAATAATTGATATAAGTATGATATTTTAATAGTACATCCATTTCGATAATAATATTCAACCCACGTATATATAAGATTATTAAGTTCACAAATATTATACCTAAAAATAATTGAATTTTATAATTATCATACCCCTAAGTAGTTGTACTAATCTCACCGGTATGTAACTCTATTTCCAAGAGAGTATTTAATAAATTTGGAAAAATTTGTGAAGTTTTAGCTAATATAAGGCCAATGAATGAACGAGCTGAACCAGAATCAAATAACATATGATCGGGATAATTATAAAAGTGTATTGTACCTTTTACTATGTCGTGTGAATCTTGTGTAGGACGTATGGCATAATTCTTTCCACAACTGGGGACTGGTTCATGTTTCCTATTAGTGGTATAAGTCTTATTCTGACTATACGAAGGATTTATTCCTCTGGGTCTCGAAGGGTTACCTGCTTGATAACGGGTCATGGAGAGATTCAACTTAGGACAATGTGGACAAATATGTCCTACTTCTTGGCACTCTTGCCAGCGAATCACTAAAGAGGTTGTACTTGGTAAATCTGAGAATACACTTATCTGCTCGAGCTGGGATAAGTTTGGTTTTGAGGCTTGGGTAAAGTTCCAACAACATAATTGTTCCTATTGATAAAATTAGGTAAACATACATATCCACTGGATGCGGGGTTTCGTTTGACAATTGAAGCGACGTATATAAGTTGGGTAAAGTTTTGTATTTGCAAAGGAGTAACTGAGGTTTTTATTTTTGGTTGCCCTCTCTCAAACTACTTATATTTATTGATCTCCGTATCCACATACTCGGTTGCATAATGAGATAATTCTGTAAACTTGGCTTCATAATGGGCCACATATAGATTAGCTTGGTGCAATTTCATAAATTCGATAAAAAAAAATACTCTTTGAAGAATATTTCTTCAAACTGTTCCCAAGTTCGGGCACCTACATTTTGACTTCATGTTATGACTTGCCACCAAAAATATACTTTGCCTTAGAACATATAAGATGCCAAAATGACTCAAAGATTTGCAAGAATTTCTACTCCATTAAATATTTTCGTAATTTGACGTATCCATTTCTCAACTTCATTTGCTCCAGGCTTTCCAAGAAATGGAGGGGGTCGTTGTTTCATAAATTCCTTGAGAGCATTCATTCAAAGTGCATCGTCGATAACTTCTTCTTAAACTGGGTGGGGAAATGGTTCTTTTTGTTGTTTGGATGGAGATGTTAATTCTTAAAGGCATTTTAAAATTTCTCAGTTCAAGTTTTAGTGGAAGGAGTACTAGTGTTAACCATCCTAGAGCATAATATAACATTGGCACAATGAAAATGTGTAAAAATAAAATTTAAAAGAGAGTATATAGAAGCAACTCTATCTAGGTATATTGTACAGAAAATTCATTACAACTTCTAGCTTAGGTTAGCGTAGTATTATACAATGTAACTTAAACACTCTAGTTTCTTGTATAGTCTTTAGTAGATTATTCCTCCTAGTTGGTAGTTTTGTCAAATATTTACAGACTACTTTATTAGCTATAATACAAGTAGGAGGTAGTCTTAAATTATCCTCTAGTTTGGAGCTATGGTATCAGTTTTAGAAGGATTCGAGTCGGGGAAAAAATCAAAGTCATCGGGTTTAGAGGGGTTGTCATTAGTAAAACCAATGGCAGATCCTGAAAAAAGCTAGATGAGTTCTCTATTTGAGGTAGCTTAAGGATTAAGAAGGGTTGGCGAATGAATACCTGTGCATGAAATATTAATGGCTTCTTGCAGAATGATTGGGTCATCTACATAGTCCCGCATTTTTCTCATAACTTGGGCTTCCCAAGAGATACGATTTGTCAATACTAACGGTTTTACAACATTTCTAGTATTTATCCAATCCTCATCTACTTCTCAAACCATCGTACTAAGCCATAATAAAGTGTGTTCTTTTACATTATTTTCCCATCTATTATAGGGAATGATGCCAAAGTTTAAAAGCAATGAGTCCCAAGTGTTCATGCTGCAAAATAAATTTAACATATAATAAAGGTAAATAAGTTATGAAAAGTGTAAAATAACTAATGTGTTAAATTATTCTCGTATAGGAGTCTAACCTGGTGTATTTTAAAAACACGCTCTAATACCAACTTGTCACACCCTGTTTTTGGTATGAATGTACAAGATAGTAACAAAGCAATGAACTAAAGTTAAGGCACAAAATATAATTTATTCATTAATATATTCTTACATCTATTGTACTACCATCACAAGGGTGAATTATTGATGTTACATATTATTCCAAAATTGAAAAATAGCATAGGTCATCAAGAAATGCCACTCTTTGCTTCCATCCTGTTTAATCTCCCTCCAATAAGAAAACATATGATCCGTGTATATCACAAAAAGGGAGGGGGATTTAGCGTCTTTATCTTAGAACATATGGAGGAAAAAGGAACTAGAATGAATATACTAAAGCATATTTTAACCAGCTCTATAAGAATTATGTGTATATAGAAGTTGGAGTGTGTATGGAGTTAACTGTTTGCTAAATTAAGTATAGGCACAGTTGTTCAATGAAGAAAGTCAAGGACCTGTAAACCGATAGTCCCATACTTAACAGTTTACTAATTGTTATAGAAATAATTAACCATGATCGGTATAACCAAATAATAATATGAACCCCAAACCTTTGGGGAATAAATGAATGAACTGCTAGGCAAACTACTTAGAGTGGCACTCATAAGTATGTAGCTATAAATCCAAGATCTCAATCATCTAAGACCTCAGGCCAAGTAGGAAAGCTCCATAGGATAACACAACAATCCACTCCCAAGTTAATACTGGTGCTTATAACAATTTGCACATAAATGAAGGGTGAACTGATTTAATTATTTCAAATACTATTTTAAAATTGGGTATTTATATAAGAAGGGTTAAATTGATTAAATGATCCATATTCACATATAAACGATATGTAACAACATATGTAGTATTGCAGTATTATAACATACACATACTAAGAATAATTTCTAGCTACTACAATGTGATATCAATAGAAGTATACCAAATACAGTGCAAATAATATTAAAAAGGCAAAACCTACTTATGAGTTGAGCATAACGAGCTTCATTATGATTGAAATTGGGGTCGAGAGGGTAAGGTGCTTGATTATCTATCAATCAACATAATCGTAAGTATAGGTAATTGGTTACAATGGTCTTTAAAAAACAATAAATGAAAATGTGTATGTTAAACATTTAGGGGATAATTTGTAACTATTTTTAGGAGTTTAAAATTTAAGGCTTAAGATCAAATTTGAGAAATGGTGTTAAAGACTTTTTGGCTCGAAATTTATTAAAGTGTATGTAGAAAAAAGTTAGGATCAAAAATCATAAGTTGAAAAAACCATAAGGGGTTAATTTGAAAATATTTGAAAATACTTTTAACCAAAAACCTTTTTTTTATATAATTTGGCCTCGGATTGACCAAACACTGCATCGGCTGATACCATTTTGACCAAAAAAATTTAATAACAATATTGAAAAACAATTGATTGGTCATGCGTCTGGTTAATATTTGTGGTTGAAAACTTCATCTTCAACCTCAAGAGTTGACCTAAGTTTTGAAAAACATTTGACCTTGAATAGATTCTGATTTCCTAAACCATTTGAGATGATTCATGAACCAATCCAATATAATTTTTCATAAGGAATCAATATATATAGCTTTCATGGATTGAGGTTCATTATTCATCGAGTTTCAACTACTATGTGTTTACAGAAATTTTGACCACATATTTCTGGATTTATAAAAATGACAATAGATTTTAAACTTCTGGCTAGGGTTTTTTATCTTAAGGAAGAGTTTGTCTTTGGTTTAAAGAATTGAGGTACTCTGGTTGAAGAGAATTTTAAATTTTTAGTTTTTGAGACTCTAAAATACTTTTGAGAAATTGGGGTACAAAACTTATGATTTTTTAAAAATGACCATTGCACTTGAGCTCCTGGGCTCATAAGAAACTCATTCCTCACTTTGAAATGAGTTCAAATACAAAGAATAAAGTTTCACCATTAAAGCTTAATCTTTAATGGGTTTTTTGAAGGTTTCCTCAAACACACATTGTTCTAAGCGTAAGAACTTGATTTTCTTGATTGGGTTGGACATTATGATGGTGCAAAAAACATTTGGAATTGAAATAACAATAATTGATGCATAAAATCATAGGTTACTAGTTTGCAGGGAAAATTTTGAATTTGGAGTTAGTTGAAGAGGTGAGTTTTGAAGCTGCAATGCGTGGGGATTTCATACAGTGAGCCGAGTTGGGTTTATCAGTGCAGATGGGAGTGGATTCTCCCAAGTTTTAAAATGATAAACTTGTGGAAAAGATAAGTTCATATGGTTTAATGGTGAAAATATGTTATTTTGTCTTTTTTATTGATGTGGATGCTTACTTGGCAGGGGGGAAGTTTAAATATCCAAATTTTGGTTTTGGTCCCTTAGGAGAAAGTTTTATATTTAGTTGGTATTAAAATTAAAAAATTTATATGTTTTAGGGGAATTTGTATAAATTTATCCAATTTCAAGTGTTAGGATTGTAAAATTAAACTTGTTGAAGTCTAAAGGTTTAATTTGATATACAATTTGGGTCTTAGGGTGAAGTATATGTTAACTTATACTTCTTTCAAAAGTTCAAGGGATAATTTGGACATTTTGTAACCTTGGGGGGTACCTAGATAATTAAGCAAAGTTATAGGGTTTATGATGTAGTTTTATTTTTATTAGGATATTTTTTAATTTGACTAAGTTATAGGGGAGATAAGAAGTGATTTAGGTAATTACTTGATTCGATTTGATCAGTGCAGGGTTTAGAATTTTACGGGTGGTACATTGACACAACTCTTTATCATTTGATGAGAAACCATCTAAAAAGCCAAAAGTATAGTTAGCTGGAACAATGTAAAATGTCCGTACCCCTAAACATGATACTATTATCCATATTAACATAAAAAATGAGCGATTTACCTCTAACTTTTTCAACCTTAACAAAAGAGGACCAAGCTCTGATACCAGTTGAGAGTGCGTATTGTGTACTGAAATGGATGTTCGATAAAAAATATTTTGCCCACCTAAATGTCTATGTTCAAATATTTTCCAAAACATTAATCAACTAAATCAGGTTTTATCAAGCTTATGGATGATAAAAAAAATGCATAATATGTAAATATGATCACAACAACAAATGTACGAGGACAAAAATCCACTTACAGGAAAAAACTCAAGCCAATGCAATAATCTCACTAAAAACTTGCTAAAGACTTACAGATTGGACTAATGAGTAACATTTCTTCTGCACTAACTCACACCTTACATTTTCCACTCGTTTATAGCGAGACGAAGATTCCTATCCATCGATGCAAGATATCAACACCCCTTATGTCTCAACACAAGTCAACAATGTTGCACGAGACTTTTTCTTCAAACCTGGGAGATTACAAATGATATGAAGCCCAAAAAAAAACCTCAAATATCACAATACTTCTTATTGGGAGAAAGACCAAAAGTGTATGGAAAGTTTATTTTTGAAAATGAGTTCTTGATAAGATCTTCATCTTCTTTGATATCTATTAACCTTTATAGATAGAGATGATTAAATGAAAGAAAAGAAAGAGGAAAATATGAACTAGATTTAAAAAATGGGCTCACACTTTTTCAAAAGCATGTTCTTATCTTTTTAGAAAGAAGAAGAAACGAGTTCACAAAAAAATCTCTCTTTAGTTTTTTTTCTCTTGAAAGGATTGAGAGGATATTTTGAAATGAAGAGCGTTGAAGGTTTAAATAAGGAAAATCACGCAAATGGGTTTACCCAATTCTAAGAAAAGTCAAAGGACAAGTCCCTTAAACAAAGCATGTGTGAGAGAGTTGTTGGGGGTTAGAAAGTCAAACAATCATCCAAAAATAATAAAAATCTAGATGATCCTCAAAGATCATAATGGCAGACTCACGGACCTGTAAGTTTCTCTAGAGGTGCTATTGGAGCGAGGAAGATCTTTGGTAGAGAGAACCTGCTGTAATGCAAGTCTCGAGTATGTCTAGATATTTATAATGGAACCTTCAAAGAACTTGGCAACCAATGACGGAAGTATCGTTGAAGTGAAAAGTGTCACTACATCTATGATTCAGCGATAATGCTGCTCGTGCCAAATTGCTGAGATTTTACAGAAGAAACATTCTCAGTTTTCGCTTCCACGAGATAAATTCGCTGTAGTGAAACTGATGAGTTTCGCTCAATTTTGCTTGTTTTTTACTTTTCAAATATTTTTATACAAGCAAGATCAAGGTAATAAGGCCAAAAGTTTTACACGCACAAATTTTTTCACCAAGATATTTTGAAATTGATTTATAAAAACACGTGGCGTGGGTGTGGGAATTTTTCAATATACTTTTCATCTAATAATGTGATATATGAGATAACGAGGATGAATAAAACCAACTCTAAGGTCTTTAATGTCGATTAAGATTTTGAGAGAGGTAAATCAAGAATCCAAAGTGTTTTGTAAAACCATAATAAAACAACTACCTATGAGATCTCAAATGAGTATATGAATACTCTTATAGTATGTAGGATTTGTGGTAGCTTAACCAATCTGTATATAGGAATTCCATTATTTTTTCTGGCAATTGCCTTCTATGTTGGGACATTTCCTTGTCTCGCTCTTATAAATTCTATAGGTTAACCAATATGTATTCAAGACTCCTGGCAGGTGGCTCTTGGCTAGGAGTGCCATGTCTCTCGAGAGATCGACTAGGCCCAGATCGATGAAACGATTTCCCACGTGTCTTAGCATTTCTAGGTCAATGTGGGATTTAGGAGGTGTCCTATCAACATGGACCTCAGAACTAATGTGTCTTCTCCCATGAGAGTTATTGGAAGGTTGAACATTCATGATGGTTAATCTAACAATTAAAATGGTGGGGATCAAAGAGTTTTACCACAGACAACCCTAAATTGTACAGTAATCAATCGTACAATATATTAAATTGCCCAAATTATTTTAAAATGCAATACAAAAAATAAATAGCACCGATATATATTATTTAGCCTTAATCATCCTACATCCACGGGTTAGATGGGTTGATTTCCCTAGATGAGAAAGGGAAAGTCGAGGTGATAGAGAATGTTAGATGAGATCACAATCGTGGAGTACAAACTCTCTTGTAAAGAGTGTGTCACAATGTACCCTCCTCCTATGTGGGGGCACTAGTTATAGATTTAAAGAGTCCTATCAAACAATCTTACCATGGAGAACAAGTTAACCCCTAAACGGACTAATTTGGAATTATCTCTTATACATTAAATTAATAATGATAGGATGTTGGTGCTCCTTATAAGTATTTATTCAATGTAGTTCAAATGTAATTAACCTCTACTTGAGTTATCTCATTTATTCAATGTATAAGAGAGAGTTGCTCTCATACATACCAAGCATACATACTTATTGGTACAAACCTCTTTTCTAAAATATTAAAAAAAATAAGTTGATTTTTTTTGTGTAGTATTTAAACATTTCAATGGACCCAGAAAAAATAATCTCATCTCAAAAAGCTTTTTTTGCTATTTTAAAAAAATCGGTCAAACTTTTGCAACATTTTAAGTGTTTAGAAGGTGCAAAGTTTTTATCGATCTTTTTTAAAATGGAAGAAAACATTATTTTGAGCTTATTTTTTTACGTGGGTCCCTTTAAATGTTCAAATACCACACAAAAAAACTCAAATCAAAAATAATATTTTTACTTTTTTTTAAAAATCGGTATGTAAACTTGGTATGTACTGGAGCCTATATATATGTAAGTTATGTATGAGATATGCGGGCTTCACATTCGGGTTTTAACCTACCCCAAGCGGGTTTTTAACCCGTGTAATCTAAGAAGGGCAGGTTGGGGCGAGACAGGGATGGGTTTAAGGGGTCTGCATAAAATTAGCTAGCAGGTCAGGTTAACTAAACCTGTTGCGGATCGCGGGGCGAGTTTCCATCCATACCCACTTGAGAGAAGGGGTATTAGTGTAGGTAATGCAATTTGGAATCCTCGTCTTCTCTTTTTTTTTGTTTATTTAGTAACTAGTATGTTAATCCTCCCTGTGTTCCAAATTAGGAGTTTATTATTCCTATTTAAATTATCCTAAATTAATAGTAAACTTTCCTTGTATAGACATAATCAACGGACCATATTACACGATAAAAGACATGTATTGAATTTGACCATTGATTGAATGTACCCTTAACTATTTATTTTTTAATTTGATCCTAAAGTTTGAATCATTAAATCTGAAGACTGAATCGGAAGTCTGAAATCTGAATCCTAAAAATATGTTTGTTTTTATGTGTGAATTTATCTCTCAGTTCATACTTCAGATGTATCTCTACCTTTTAATCACTCCGAGTCAAATATGGTCATTACTGTAACACCCCGTAATTTTGAGTAAATTATTTTTAGCATCTAAATTGCACGTGTGACGTAATTTAATGGAAATAGGAAAATAATGTGAAATTTATAATTAGTGAGAACATGATTAATACTTATGTATGAATTTACTAGCATGATTAAGTAAATTTAATTAAGTCAATTATAGTTCGTCGTATGTGAGTGGAAACGACGAGAATTGACGGTATCATAAATGAGGCATTTGTGCGGGTATTTTGGGTTAAAATAGAATATTTATCTTCAGTAACTCGGATGGTGGTTTCAAGTGCACTATTGATCCCGAATAGGCTGATATAGTGAGAATTATATACCCGAGGGTATTGATTAGGCATAAAGTCTTCCCGATTTATCCCTTTAATTTAGTTATTTTGAGCACCTTGAACACCGTAATTGATTTGATTTTATCTCATAATATTGCTAATGACTTATCCTAATGAGTACACCGAGTTTCTAGTATTTCGAATTGATTTTACAGGTATTTGATGTCGATTAAGGAAGAAAGAAACCAGAAGAATCGAGAAAGAAAAGAAGGAAAGTCAAAAGGGCAAAATTGTAATTTCTACTCGCAATTTGGATGAGGCATCTAAAGAGAAGTTGAAGACATCAAGTTCATAAGCACGTAGGAAGAAACGGCACCTCAATCGGAGTCTCGGTGTGAAAGTTATGAGCCATCAAAGTCTGAAGAAAAAGTCAAAGGAGAACCGGACCGATCCGCAATGTCCATTTCCAAAGAACCCCGGACCGAAGACGAACCGAAGTAGCAAGAAAATAAAAAGAACCGATCCTCACCATAACGGTCCACCCAAGAATTAAAAGAACAGATCCGGATTCCAACCATACCGAACCGCAAGAGGTCCAGACCGGTCCACCTGTCGAGTTTTAATTTTCTAAACTTCCTCTAATGGAGAGTCCTAGTGCAGCTAAAACTCCTGAAGTTTTGTAGGGTATTTAAACCCATTTTATTATCATTCTTAGGACAGATAATTAATCTAGTTTTCCATTCTTTTCAGAAAAACCCTAGTTTGAAGATAGTTTATAACTTTAATTCCAAGATTAAAGATTGTTCAGATTTCTGTGATTACCAGTAATTGTAGTTAATGCTTTGAGTGCTTCGGTAAGATTAGTGACTAATTTCTTCTGTTTAATTTCCTGTTCACACCATTCTTCAATTTTTCCTTAGTTTAATCACGACTTCCTGCAATTCCAAAATCATTTTCATTAATTTCATCGTGGTAGGCAAGACTTTTAAGGGTCGGGATGCATGAACCCAACCCGATGTGATAGTTGTATGTGTATAAAAGTAATACTTTAAATTTAATGGTTTGATAATGACCGTATTGCGTAGAAACACGACAATTGTAGATCTTTGGATCTCGTTTGCTTTCGGGTAACCGGGGTGCTTTAGAATACAATTCGAGTGTAACTATCACAATACCAATTTACTCGTCCTCTGATTAAGTATGGTGCAGGCTTCAACCTCATATAAGAAATGCTTGGGAGTACTAAATTTTGGATCTAATTAATCATTTAAATTTACGATTAGTTTTATATCTGCAATACACTAGGGTTGGGGGATTGTATTCCCGTCCTGTTTTCTTCATCATATAGTTTAGCGTTTCAAATCATTCTTCATTAGTATTTTAGGTAATTTAGAGTGGTTGCATTTCATTCATACTTTCGTGCATTAAATAATCATTTTCAAAATTTCATTTAGTGTAGTAAGTTCCCCAAACCAATCATCGTTTCTTTTCCTTTAGATTCAGAGTTAGGATTCCTTCATCTGTCCAACGTCGTCACAATTCCATTATCCTATTTCCCTGTGGATACGATCCCGACTTACTGGGTTTATTACTAACGCGACAAGCTTGCACTTGAGCCTAGAAGAGAACGCACATTAGAGACACTTTCGGAGTCACGTCATGTTTTTGGCGCCGTTTCCGAGGAATTAGGTATACTTAGGATTAAATCGATTCAATCTAAAACTTTGACCAAAAATTTCCAAAAATCCAAAAACATGTAAAAAATTTGAAAAAGCACAAAAATATTCATCATCATCTCTCATAAGTTGTTAATGAAAAATTCTAACCTCACTCCAACTCCCCATAATACTCCAACCCACATTCACGAAAATCCAGTAGTTGAGTACGACCCTGATAGCCCGCACACACCTAACGCTCCACAATTATGGGTTCCACCTCCCACACCATCACACTCAATCTCAAATAATTCCATCTTAGGACACACTTCAGAGAGCACTCCAAGTATACCAAGTGAAGATACTGAATCTTTGAGAGAGAGAGATACATGTCACAACACGGTAGTGCAGCTGCCGACGAGGGAGAGGCCCCGTATCGCCCTTTGAGAGACGTCTTATATCCTGAGCGCACTGTCACTCCGGGATGCATTTTACTCCCATACAATGCGGGATAATTTTTCTTTAGGAATGGGATGATCCAGACACTTCCCACTTACCATGGAATGGATTCAGAAAAGCCATACGCCCACATCATGGAATTTGAGAAGGCGTGCGAGACTCTTAGCGATCAAACTTGCACAAAAGATGTGCTCCACCTCAAACTCTTCCCATTCTCGCTAAAGGATAAGGCTAAGACCTGGCTATGGTCTTTACCTCCAAATTCGATTTCATCATGGAACGAATTAAAATCCAAATTTCTCAAGAAATTCTTTCCTCCACATCGAACGAATTTCATCAAGGCTCAAATTCAAACATTCCGACTATTAGAAAATGAGTCATTCGAACGATGCTACGAGAGTTTCAATGAGTGAATTGCCTCGTGTCCCCATCATGGTTTTGATAAAACACAAATCATTTACTTTATCCATAATGGGCTGAACATTAACTCCACGCAACTTGTTGAAACCATGGGTAGTGGTCCGTTTGTCGACTTAGACGCCCATGATGCTAAGCTTCACCTGAGGTATGTCGTCGAGGCTACCCAATCCTTGGATACATCCGACCCTAATGCTCAAAATCGAAGTCACCAAGTGACCACCACTCCATCGGCATCCATATTATTTCATGTAGAAAAGAATTCTATAGCGGAAAGTCGACTCCATATGCTTGAGAAATGAGTGCGAGACCTACGTTATAAATGTGGAAGAGGACCAACTGGCTCCATCCCAAACACTGTTGAGAAGGTGTGTGCGATTTGTGAGGTGGGTCATTCAATTGAGAAACGCCCGACTATACCCGCCTACAAAGTGATGCTACAAGAACAAGTCAGTGTCATAGGAGGTTTAAGGGTAATTTCGGTGCCCCGCATGGGAATTCTTGCAACCCTTCATGGAAAAACCACCCTGGTTTTAGCTATGGGCAACAACATGCTGTGATGAATCCTAATTCATATGTTGCCACTCCTCCACCACAGCACTTTCAATAAGCTCCACACATGCAAGGACATGTGCAAGGACCACCACCTCAAGGAGCATACATCCCTCCACCGCGAAGAAGTCTCGAGGATATGATCAACCACTTTATCAATACCTAGATTGCAACTAATGCTAGTCATGAACGCATGATGAACGACATGAATGCAAACATCTCACAGTTGCAATCATCGTTGAGTATCCAAGAAAAGGGAAAGTTTCCTGCCCAGGGCCGAAGACCGCCCCAAGGTCAAACTAGTGTTAGCTCCACCTCAATTGAACATCAGGAGCAATTTCAAGCTTTGACCACTCTTCGTAGTGGGAGAGTCATTGATTTATCACCTCCCCCACACGATGCAAGTAAAGACAATGAGATTTCTCCCAGCACGAAAGAGGCCGAAGATGTCCCCTTGACTGATAGTGAGAAAGAGGACACTAGTGAGCCCGAGGTAGTAGTGAAAGGACCCACCCGGGGCACCGTTTCCTCAAAGGTTGGTTCCTTACCACAAAGGAAACCCCCGTGATGAAGTGCTAGACGTAATAAAGCAAGGGAAGCTAAACTTACATTTCCTCGTTGCTATTAAGCAAATTCTAGCTTATGCAAAAGTCATCAAAGACTTATTGACGATAAAAAGGAGGATGAAGGTAAAGAAAAATGTCTTCCTAGCACAGAACGTGAGTTCCATCCTACTCAATGATCTCCCACCCAAGTTCAAAGATCCCGGTGCACCCACCATTTCCTGCATCATTGGAGACAATAAAATTGAGAAAGCCTTACTTGATTTAGGCAACCTCAAGCTCACAAAGGTCACTCTCCAATTAGCGAATCGAACCATAAAGATCCCAAGAGGCATAGTTGAGGATGTGATTCTCCAAGTTGACACTTTTTACTTCCCGGTAGACTTTGTCATTTGGGACATGGAGCCCTCCTTCACCTCGAGCAACCATGTTCCCATCATTCTTGGGCACCCATTATTAGCTACGGCTAATGCAATCATCAATACTCGGAATGGGCAAATGCAACTCACTTTTGGGAACATGACTTTAGAGACTAACATCTTCCATATAGCCCAATAGACGGGGGAAGAAGATGATCTTCACGCGGTGAGCCTAATAGACGAGATCATCGAGGATTATTTCGAGGAAACTTATTATGGAGATGCCTTAGGGTCCTGTTTAGTGTCGAGTCATGAGAGAGAGGGGACGTACACCGAATTTAAGAGGTAGGTTGAGGAGTTGAGAGAGTTATTTGATGAGACATCATCGGACGAGGACGCGAGAGATGTAAATGAGGTTTCGAGATTCGAGGAGTTACCATCGAGGGATACACGCATGGTTCCCTCCAATGAAAAATTTCCAACCCTCGAGTTGAAGAAACTCCCCTCCCATATTAAATATGCATACCTAGGAGAGGATGAGACATTTACTGTTGTTGTCTCCTCTAGCCTAGACTAAGAGTAGGAGAGTAAATTGCTAAAGATTTTGAGGAAGCACCAAGATGCTTTTGGTTAGTGCATTGCTGATTTGAAAGGGATAAGTCCTTTGATTTGCACCCACAAGATCCATCTCGAAGAGGATATCAAGACCTTGAGAGAAATGCAAAGAAGGCTAAACCTTAATATAAAAGAAGTGGTGAGAACCGAAATTATCAAGTTATTAGATGCCGAGATTATCTACCCAATCTCGAATAGCAAGTGGGTGAGCCTTATTCAAGTTGTCCCGAAGAATTCGGGCATGACAATGATTGAGAATGCTAAGGGAGAGCTAGTTCCCCAATGTACCACCATCAGGTGGCACGTTTGCACTGATTATCGAAAACTCAATGCGGGAACTAGGAAAGACCATTTCCCCTTGCCATTTATTGATCAGATCCTTGAGAGAGTAACGGGCCACCCTTACTATTACTTCCTTAATGGTTATTCTGGATATAACCAAATTGAGGTAGATATAGTTGACCAGGAGAAAATAACCTTCACTTGCCCTTTTGGTACGTTTGCCAACAAATATATGCCATTCGGCTTGTGTAATGCACCCGCGACCTTTCAAAGGTGCATGTTGAGCCTATTTAGCGACATGGTCGAGAGAGGACTTGAAGTGTTCATGGACAATTTCAACGTTTTTGGCACCTCTTTCGATCTTTGTCTTGAAAAACTGGAAAAGGTACTTGCCTGGTGTGTAGAAAAGAACTTAGTGCTGAATTGGGAGAAATGCCATTTCATGGTCACCGAGGGAATAGTTCTTGGCCACATAGTTTCATCCAAGGGGATAGAAGTTGATAGAGCTAAGATAGATGTCATAGTCGATCTACCCCCACCAAAATCGCTCAAAGATGTGCTCTCCTTCTTGGGCCACGCGGGGTTTTATTGAAGGTTCATTAAGGACTTTAGCGCCATCGCTAGACACTTAAGCAAGCTACTTATGAAGGGCAACCCATTTGAGTGGACGGAATCATGCCAAAGCGCTGTTAAAAAACTGAAAACCATGCTTGTGTCCGCTCCCATCATGCAAGTTCTGAATTGGTCTCTACCATTCAAACTTATGTGTGATGCTAGCGATTATGCGATAGGGGCTGTTTTGAGCCAAAGAAAAGATAAACAGGCTCATGTCATCTACTACGCTAGCCGGACTCTTACCGAACCACAACTCAATTACTACACTACCGAGAAATATTTGCTAGCGGTAGTCTTTGCTCTTGACAAATTTTGATCATACCTTATCGGTTCTCCCATTATTTGCTTTACCGACCACGCGGCATTGAAATACCTACTTGCAAAGAAAGATGCAAAGCCGCACCTCATAAGGTGGATCCTACTCCTACAAGAGTTTAATCTCTCCATTAAAGATAAAAACGGAGTTGAAAACGTCGTTGCTGACCACTTATCACGGCTTTTGTCCGACGTACCTAGTGATCCCATACCCATAGACGAATACTTTTTGGATGAGCAACTCTTTGATACCTCTTCTTTGCCCTGGTTTGTGGATATAGTGAACTACCTTGTCATGGGAGCTGCCCCTCCCGACTGGGCACCGCAAGATAAGAAGAGGTCTATTACTTGGTCGCGCATGTTTTTCTACAACGATCCCTTCCCGTTTAAATATTACGTCTACCAAATCACCCGACGATGTGTAATGGATGACGAGATCCCAAAAGTCATCAAATTTTGTCATTCGAAAGCTTGTGTAGGCCACTTTTCAATAAAAAAGACAGTCGCAAAAATTCTGCAATGCGTCCTCTATTGGACCACAATATTTCGGGATGTGAACAATGCCTGTAAATCTTGCAATAGGTGCCAACGGATGGGAGCTATTACCCGACGAGACATGATGCCTCTTACCCCCATACTCATTATTGAGATCTTCGACTGTTGGGGTATTGACTTCATGGGTCCTTTCCCCCCATCCTTTGGTTTCATATACATCCTTGTCACGATAGACTACGTTTCTAAATGGGTGGAAGTTATAGCTACCAAGACAAATGACAACAAAGTGGTGATTAAGTTCCAGCAGGAACACATACTTTCCCGCTTCAGTGCTTCGAAAGTGATAATTAATGATAATGGCATGCACTTTTGCAATAGGCCATTTGCGAAGCTCATGAGAAAGTATGGTGTCGTTCACAAGGTTAGAATGACTTATCACCCCTAAACGAATGGGAAGGCCAAACTAGCAAATAAAAAAATCAAGAATATTCTCGGAAAGACCGTCAATCCTACCCGAAAAGATTGGTCACTAAGATTGAACGATTCACTATGGGCATATCGTACCGCATACAAAAATCCTCTCGGAATGTCCCCTTTCGGCTTTGTGTATGGAAAACCTTGCCATCTTCCCATGGAATTAGAGCACAGGGTGTATTGGGCAATTAAGGAGTTAAACTATGCCATGGATAAGGCCAGTGAAGTTCACAAGCTTCAAATAAATGAGTTAGAAGAGATACGCAATGATGTGTACGAGAATGCAAAAATCGCCAATGAAAGGATGAAACTCGCTCACGATAACATCATTCAATGCAAAGAGTTTCTTCCCCGTAAAAAAGTGCTTCTCTATAACTCTCAGCTTCATCTTTTTCCGGGCAAGTTGCGGTCACAATGGTCTGGTCCGTTCGTTATAAGGAATGTTTTACCTCATGGAGCTGTTGAATTAGACGATTTGAAAGGGAGAAATACATTCAAGGTAAATGGACAACGCCTAAAGCCATATCTAGAGGCGTGTGTGGAAGAAGTCGACACCGTTTGGTTATCGAACCCCATTTATGGGGTAGAGTGAGCTGCTACAGTGACGTCGTCGCACCCTCGACGCGTATGGGGTGAATTCTTATGTATAGTAGACGAGAGTTGTGTGAGTAGTGAGAGTCCATAGGATTAGGGTACAATAAGGTGAGAGCATTCACATGTTTTGGGAAATTGACTCAAGTTGTGTTGACCATACACATCGAGAGAATTTTTGAGTCCAAACTGATAGGGAGCATGATGAGAATTGAAAACCTTCGGAGAAGAGCGATCGCAAGTATGTTAGGGGGAAACCCAGCTCAATTCAAGAAGGCGGATCGATTCCATTATTTTTGGATCAGACCGGTCCGCCCCGAATCGGTTCCTTTATTTAAGGGCCAAATCGATCCGATAATTGAAGACTTCGAAAATTAAAGTACCGGACCGGTCCGCCCCCCAAACGGATCGGTTCGCTTTCTGCAGAATTTTTTTCCCCTATTCCCAAGGTGCACCCCCTTCTCCTTAATCCCTTCCTTTCCCTCCCAATTCATTTCCCCATACCCAACCCTTAAATTTCCCTCCCACATACACTCCATCTTTCCCTCCAAACCCTTTCCCTCCATTTCCCAAAACCTACCCACCCTTCCCTATAAATACCAACCCATAGCCTTCATTTTTCTTCACACCTTTAACAGCATCACTCCTCTCTTATCCCTCCTTAATTTTCCAGTAACCTCTCTCTGTTATCATGGCCCAACGACCTGCCCCTGTTAAATACGACTCCACCGAAATCCTTCCCTCCGGCCATGGTGAATTCCGTTCCTGCCAAGAGGAGCGGTGGTGCAATCGGTTCTTTGGTCAAGATTGTAAACTCCACATGGAGCGCGTTGTCCAATGGGCAGGTCTGCCCAATTCCGTCACCGCGCTGTTCATGCCTAGGGGTTGGTGCCGATTCTTTAATCAACTGTACGAGGCGGTTTGGGCAACCGAGGTTCCATCTTTCTATGGCTCCCTTTTTCAAACGGGCCAATTTAAGTCTCAAGCATATGTTGACGGCACCTTCATCCCTTTTTTGTTGGCCCTTCTCATGGCAAAGTTGGCCGAATACGACGTTCCAGATGTTCAAGAGTTCACCTACCTAAGGAATGTCTCCCCGGTCACCAAAGAGCTGATTATGGAGCGCATTGCCCCCGATATTGCATGGAGGGGACAAACTATCGCCGTTGGCCGTCATAACGAGAAAGCACGCCTCACTTTTCAAATTGTGTGTGCAAATATTTTGCAAACGTGCAACGACTCAGCGATACGTCCCCGTCAGGCCACATTGACCTACCACCTCTTCAATCCCAACACTTCCATTAACATGGCTCGCACCCTCTACGCCAACATCATGGTCGCCGCCCTGGATGAGAAAGGTGCAGCCCCACTTCCATATGCATGTTTGATTACCTGCATCCTCAAGGAAGCTGGCATTGAGGCGCCGCTTGATCGTACTCGCCTCCCCGGTCCTTTTGGATAGGGAACCTACGCATGAAGTGCCAAATAGCTATCCATCCTTTGGTCAAGGCGGGGAAGTGATGATGAGGACGATGCTGCCTCGAGTGAGGGCGAGGATGAGGAAGAGGAAGAAGAAGAAGTAGGTGATGATGTGGAAATGGGTGACGTAGGTGCGGATGAAGAGTCGGCCGAAGAAGACGATGACCCAGATTTTGAATGGGCGGGTAGCAACCTCACTAACCGTATGTCGGCCCTTGAGACGAGGTTCAACAATTTTTTGACCGACTACCATCACGATACAAGCATAATGTTTCAGTTCCAAGCGGACTTGTATCAATGCCGAGGGGATCCCAACGAGCCATTGCCATCCTACTTCTATGACCCCTATGGCCCCGACGTGCCCAGATCTTCCCAACCCCCGCCCCAGTGAAGCTTTGGTTATTTGTGGCAGTTTTTAGTTATTTCCCTTGTCCAATGTTGTATGCTCTTTGCTGTTTTTGTACCACAGTCCTGTTTTAATAAAAATCTGCATTTTCTCCATTTGTTTGTTTTATTTATCGCACTTCTTATTTTGCCTTGTTTAGATTTTAGTCATTTTTGCTTGAGGACAATGCAAAAGTCTAAGTTAGGGGGGGTCACAAGTGCGTATTTCTAAAACTTCACAAATTTTCAAAATGCCCAGAAATTTCAAAAAAATCATAAAATTTTGAAAAATCGAAAAATATTTTTGTTCAAAATAAATAAAAATTGGAATTTAAAATTTTCAAAAATATCATTAAAAGTCAAATTGAAGTCTCAAGCTGTAAAATCCAACATACACAAAGCTGAAATTGACCAAAGATGAAAATTGTATGAAAATTGACGACTTAACCAATAAATGTGGAGATTAACAAATCCGGTGAGATTCGAGCCTTTCATCTTTATGAAAATTATAAATCAATCTGAGTTAATTGTTAACTCAAAGTTCTTTTCAGCGCCTAAAAAGTCGTCGTGGATCTCAATCCTTTCATTTTGATCGGTTACAAAAAAACATGTGTGGTATTGCCTTAAAAAGTGCTCTACAAATCTCTAAATTAAATTAATCTCGAGACGCGTATGGTAAAACAACTTGCATTTGGACAATGAAGTAGGCCATCGTTTGTTATCCAAAAAGATTATCCATAAAAACTTATAAAAAAATCATCCCTTTTGTAACCCAAATTTGAGCCGAATAATAGTTATCCTTTTCGTTTGGTACCCCGAAAAACCCAAGTAGGCCAGAATTGCGAAAATGGAATATTCAATAAAGTCTAGAAAGTGCAACAAAAAGGGGGCAAAAAAATAGTTATGCTCAACAAAAATAGCAAGAAAAGAAAAGAAGTGAAAAACATAAAAAAATAGAGAAAAATAAGAAAAAAATGAGCAATTGCCCGGAAAAAGCACACCTGGACATCATAAATGACTTTTCCAATTCCAACCTTCCCTACCATTTTCATTTTACCCAATATAACTTAAAACTCCAAAAAGGCCTAACCGAGTCAGAATTATAAAATTGGTTACCGCGTGGAGAGCTAATACCGCAAAAGATAATAAAAGAAATTGAATGGTGTGAATAAGAGGCAATGTTTACGTTTCCCTATGACCGTATTCCAATGATGAGATCTTTTCACCCAAAAAATTTCGTCTTTCAAATTGTGTGCGTGAACTTGTGTCCTTTATATTTACTCTTTTTATCACGCATACCGAGAGAATAGGCACATTCCGACTGATTCGTTTGTGAGCGCATCCCGTGAGTATTTGAATCAAAATGAATTTTTGGATAGGTAACGTAAAAATCAATCGGTGCAAGTTAGAGGTTAAATTTCCGTCTTCACACACACGTACTACGATTTGAGGCTTGTAAATATGACTTGAAGATGACTATTTTCTGGGAATGTTTGAATTATACAATTTTTGCGTATTTTGATTTTTTCTTGAGTCCAATTTTGTGGGTATATTCACTGCAAACCCTCACGAGACACCTAATAGGGTAACCTAGGGGTTTGAAAGCTGTTGCATACGCTAAATGGAATCGCTTGCCCACGAAAAAAGTATTATATCCCAATAAAATGATTTTCAAGAGTTAAGCCTTGCTAGAATTCTTTTACAATGCTCGGGACGCGCAAAGTTCTAAGTTAGGGGGGTTTAATTAGGCATAAATTCTTCCCTATTTATCCCTTTAATTTAGTTACTTTTAGCACCTCGAATAGCGTAATCGATTTTATTTTATCTCATAATCTTGCTACTGAATTATCCTAATGAGTACACCGAGTTTCTGGTATTTCGTATTGATTTTACATGTATTTGATGTCGATTAAGGAAGAAAGAAACCGGAAGAATGGAGAAAGAAAAGAAGGAAAGTCAAAAGGGAAAAATTGTAATTTCTACCCGGAATTTGGATGAGGCATCTAAGAGAAGTTGAATACATCAAGTTCATGAGCACGTAGGAAGAAACGACACCTCAATCGGAGTCCTGGTGTGAAAGTTATGAGTAGTCAAAGTCTGAAGAAAAAGTCAAAGGAGACCCAGACCGATCCGCAATGTCCATTTTCAGAGAACCCCGGACCGAAGACGAACCGAAGTTACAAGAAAATAAAAAGAACCGATTTGCACCAGACCGGTCCACCTAAGAATTAAAAGAACCGATCCGAATTCCAGCCAGATCGAACCGCAAGAGGTCCAGACCTGTCCGCCTGTCGAGTTTTAATTTTCTAAACTTCCTCTAATGGAGAGTCCTAGTGTAGCTAAAACTCCTGAAGTTTTGTAGGGTATTTAAACCCGTTTTATTATCATTCTTAGGACGGAGAATTAATCTAGTCTTCCATTCTTTTCAGAAAAACCCTAGTTTGAAGATAGTTTATAACTTTAATTCCAAGATTGAAGATTGTTGAGATTTATGTGATTACCAGTAATTGTAGTTAATTCTTTGAGTGCTTCGGTAAGATTAGTGAGTAATTTCTTCTATTTAATTTTCCATTCACATCATTCTTTAATTTTTCCATGTTTAATCATGACTTCCTGCAATTCCAAAATCGTTTTCATTAATTTCATCATGGTAGGCTAGACTTTTAAGGGTCGGGATGCATGAACCCAACCCGATGTGATAGTTGTATGTGTAAACCAAAGGGGCTTGCCCCAATGGTTACCACCAACCTTGCTTTGTAAGAGGTTGGGGGTTCAAGTCTCACCCCCTCCCCCTCCCCAAGACTTGAACCTTTAAAAAAAAAAAAAAAAAATTGTTGTATGTGTATAAAAGCAATCCTCTAAATTTAATGTTTTGAATATGACCGTATTTCTTATAAACACGACAATTGTAGATCTTTGGATCTCGTTTGCTTTCGGGTAACCAGGATGCTTTATAATACAATTCGAGTGTAACTATCACAATACCGATTTACTCGTCCTCTGATTAAGTATGGTGCGGGCTTGAACCTCATATACGTAATGCTTGGGAGTACTAAATTCTGGGTCTAATTAATCATTTAAATTTACAATTAGTTTTATATCTGCAATACACTAGGGTGGGGGATTGTATTCCCGTCCTGTTTTCTTCATCATATAGTTTACGTTTCAAATCATTCTTCATCAATATTTTAGGTAATTTAGAGTGGTTGCATTTCATTCATACTTTTGTGTATTAAATAATTATTTTCAAAATTGCATTTAGTGTAGTAAGTTCCCAAAACCAATCATCTTTTCTTTTCCTTTAGAGTCAGAGTCAGGACTCCTTCATCTGTCCAACGTCATCACAATTCCATTGTCCTATTTCCCTGTGGATACGATCCCGACTTATCGGGTTTATTACTAAAGCGATAGGTTTGCACTTGAGCCTAGAAGAGAACGCACATTACAGACACTTTCATAGTCGCGTCAGGTAGTAATTGGGTTTCGGAGGCTTTTTAGATTCTCTCGATCTTACGTAGGAGTATTTGGGTCATATTAATGAAGGATAATAACCTAATTTCGGAATTAGAGGATTAAACCATAAGGGTTAGTAATGGGAGGCAGCCATATCATTATTCCTAAACTCTAAGAGATAAAGAAGAGAAATCAAAGGAGAAAGCTAGAGTAAGCTTAATTCAAGAAGGATTCGAGATACTCTTACATTGATTCATCATACACAAGATAGATTAGATTGAAAAATGAATAAATGCGGTGTGTGATACCGATTTAAAATAATTCATAAGTTTCCAATTAAACCTTATTTAATTAGAGTCTATTTTTAAATAAAATTAAATCAGCCCCTAAACATGCATCTAAATGTAATAAATCATTCAAACAATGCATGAAAAATAAAGACGACCGATTCAGGAAAAAAAATCTTTCGATTAAAACCTTTTATAACACTTTGAAGAATTCATAAGACCTTTAACTTACATACAACATGATAATCTCCCACAAGTGTGTAATGCACGGTGCCTTCACCAAACCTTCAAAGATACGAGAGACAGCGAAATACCCTCCAGGTGTCTGTTCGTCGTCTTCGGCTCATCCACACATAGAATGACTATGCTCAGTATCCACCTATCAAATATAGAGATACATTATCTACAGAGGTTGAACAAAAGAAAAGTAGTGTTCTTGAACACCAAAACAATTCACCAAAGCATATGGGATTTTTGTGAATTGAAAACAAAAAGGGATTAAACCCTAAAAGAAGAAGTCAAAAGGATTTTGCAGTTTCGCAGCTTTCTGTCTTTCAAAATGCTGGGACTTCTTAATGAAAATGAAACCATTTAATGAGTATTTATAAGAAAATGTGTTGCCTCGGTATTAGAGCTCGTTTGAACGAGAAACATATGTCACGCGAACGAGAAACAAATGTCGTTTGAACGACATCGGGCGACAATGCAATGTCATTTAAACGATAGTGCAAAGTCATTTAACGACTGTTTCATCAAAAAATAATATTTCAATGTCTGCTCCAATACTTAGAAAAAATACTCATTCTCAAATTTTGACGAAAAAGTCCGCTCCAACACTTAGAAAATATTTTGTAAAAATATCCCAAAAGCTCTAAGTGGAAAGTTAAGGTATTAAAAACATAACCTTACCAAAGTAAACTTCGCAGTCTTTTTGATGAAGAACCTTAATAGATTTGGATTCGTCTTGATGTAGATTGCTCTTGAATGCTCTTCGAGGGTGTAACCGTATATGACATAATAAATTGATAACGGACCTATAAAAATATGTCCTTACAAATTTTTCCATATGTCTATGCCGGTACATACATAAAAACATCTGAATTATCAAAAACCAAAATTTCCTATACAAATCTACCCTCCCATGAATAAATTTGCAAGATCTCAATCTGTTCTTCAAAAATCTTAATCAAATCTCAAAACTTTTCTCATCAGGGAGTGCAACATAAAAATCTTCAGTCTTTGAACCTACACTCTTGAGATAAAGCAAAATACCTTTGTGACGCAATGAGATTGAAATGATATAAGAATAAAGCATTAATAAATCAAATCTTCCCCATAATGTAAAAACTCCCCCAAAATATGATAATTCTTTCTCCCCCATTTTATGATGTCCCCAAATATACAGATAAGAAGAAAAAATCAAAACATGCAATGTCACGACAAAATGTATAGAAAACATGGAGTAAACTACGCTCATGCAAAGGTATGTCTAAAAAATTTCACAAACTATTTTTGATTTTTCAAATTTTTCGTAAAAAAATAAGATACCAAAAATCACACCATGGATTTAAACTAAAACAACCAAGTCATGAAAATGGAATGAATGTGTGTGAACACATTCGATAGGTAAATAAACTCAATCAATCATATGTGCACGATGTATACTTGTACCCCTAATGAATGAACATCAAAAATATCCTTTAGGTGTAAAAATTGTTGAATTTAGATGACATCGTCTCATGCAAATCAACAAATTATTGTCAAAATAATTTCCACACCAATAACGTCCAAAACTATTTAACGCTTTTTCAAGACTTTCAAGGACATGCAAACCCGTTTTAATTCCCCATCCAAACTCCCTCATATATATTTTCTTTTAGAGGTGTATAAACTAAATTCTCAAACTTTGGAGAATTGGTGCAAAAGCCTAAATGGCCCCTTTTTGGCATGAATTTCTTTTTATTGCCTTTAAAACAATTCGGGCTTTTTAAACCTCTTTGGACCCTGGATAATAAAATTCCTCAATTTTTTAGGTCCAATTAAACGACGGCTTAATCGTAAAGGATAAATGATAACCTTCCGTAGCCCTTCACCATTTTCAAATAAGGCACACAACCTTACAAATGGCTCTTACATGCACAACTTTCTTATCAAGTTTTATTGCGCTTGGTTCGTTTTAAGGACAGTATTGAAGTGAAAAAACCCAACCAAAATGTGATAAGACAAGCACAATAATCAAATAAATCCGTGCATGTGTGCAATAAAGGAAATCGTGAGTCAAACATGTAGGAAGTAACACTTAATTACATTTCAATGACTCCAAACATTATAAAGCACATGGATGAATTGACCTATTGTCTCAAAACACTATCAAATAGTCAATGAAAAATAGAATGATGTTGTGACTTGGTCATCCTAAGTGTCCATCCATAAATGGTGCAAAAAAATACAAAACTCTTTTTGGATTTTTCAAAAATTTTATCAAAATCAAATCTTTTTGTGTTTTTCAAAATTTTTTAAAAGAAGAAAACATACAAAAATGATACATACTAGCAATAGGCAAATAATGTCATCATGAAAAACATCCTATGTAAGTAAACAAGTCAAACCTCAATCGTTAGGTGCAGAGGGGTTTTCCAAAGGTGGTGCCAACTTATGAAAAACCTCCATCAAATTTTGTGAAGTTTTGACTAAAAACTTATCTTGCTCACCTAAATGTGCAAACTCTCTCATGTAGTCTCTAAGATCATGTAAAGTAGCATGTGTGGGTGCATGTGTGGAAGAAACACGTGTAGTAGCAAAACATGACACATAACCCAGCTTAAAACAAAATTGTCTAAGGTGTCCTCTCCTTTTGCAATGGGAACAAACATATATAGGCCTAGGAAAACCTTTCTCAAAAACTCTAGGACGCTCTCTCCTAATAGGAATGGGATGCCTAGGTGGGTTAAGGTGAGACTCACATGAATCTAACACTAAAGTGGGAACCAACTCGGGTGCTAATTGGGAAGTAGAAGCACCGTCATGACTTATTCATAACTTCTCACCTTTACCCTTAAGAACCACATTTTCAACCTTCTTAGGTGCGTTCTCAATATTGACTTTGACCTCCCTGGGACGTTCGAGATCACTCTCGAGTTAGGATACATGTGTTGTCAGACTAGACAATGTGTTGGTCAAATCACACTTATCCTTTCTTAAAACCTCCTTCTCTCTCTCCAAATCTAAAACCTAACGACCTAAATCTCTATTATACTTGTTTGTTTTCAAGGTCTCGATGTACAAATCTCTAAGGGTCCATTTGTTTGACAATGGGCAAAACAGTGGGCATGGCAAAATTTGCCTAGGCAAATTTTACCTAGTTTTTTTCACATGAGGCTATCAAACAACCATTAGGGGAAATTAAAGTCAATCCAATTAATTTATTTAAAAATAGTATTTATATTATATTCAAAAATGTTAAAAATAGTTTTTACAATATTTTTATATTATGGTTTTTTAAAGAAATTGTAAAACATTTTCTTAACATTTTTTTCTAATATTAAAAAATGTTTTCAAAACATTACAAAACAGTTTTTAAATATTTATAACAGTTTGTTTAACTATTTAAAACAGTTTTTAAAATTATTTTTTAAAACTTTAGAACTGTTTTTATAATATATTCACAACAGTTTTTAAAAATGTTAAAAACTGTTTTTACAATATTTTGTTAATACGGTTTTTTAAAAAAACTGTAAAACATTTTCTTAAAAATTTTTATAATATTAAAAACAGTTTTTTAAATATTTCACAACAATTTTTAAATATTCATAACAGTTTTTTAATTATTTAAAACAGTTTTTAAATTATTTTTTAAAACATTAAAACCGTTTAAGAAGTTGGCAAATATTTCCCACTCAAATAGGTAAGAAAAATTTGCCTACAGATTGTGCATAGGAGGTGTTGTACATTGGCAAATAATGTCTTGGCAAATTGTGCAACCAAACAGCCAAAATGTGAGCAAATTTTCATATTTGCCAACATTTTGGCATTTTCCTACGCAAATTTTTTCCAACCAAACGGACCCTAAAGGATTTTTGGAGCTCACTTTCATCTCCACTCTCATCTCCATGAGAAACACTCGAGTCATCAACGGGGCTCTCATGACCTCTATCAACGTGAGATAAAGTGGGTGTGCTCCCACGACTCAAAAAATCTACACACATCCCATGTGTTAAACTTTTATCACACTCATCTCCCTCAACACCCTCATCACCCTCACTATCACTAAGTGTTGCAGGCATAGCAGTCTCTTTTCCCTTTCTCCTTATCCTATAAGGACACCCTTTAGCTATGTGCCCTTTCCCTCACACTCAAAGCACCTGATATCATCCTCCTTGTCACTATCTTTGGCCTCTACTTTCTTTTTATTTGACTCAAAAGATCTTTTTTTATTGGATGAATTTTCTTTTTTCATTTTGCGAAACTTTTTAAAAAATTTCAACATCAAAATCAAACTCACCCTCAGAATCAGACTCACA
Organism: Sambucus nigra; assembly: GCA_949130495.1. Lineage (NCBI taxonomy): Eukaryota > Viridiplantae > Streptophyta > Magnoliopsida > Dipsacales > Adoxaceae > Sambucus > Sambucus nigra. The sequence continues at coordinate 541,263,151 of OX422212.1, forward strand.
AACTTTTTCTTTCTTTTTCTTAAAATGGGTCTTTAAAACAACTCCTCTATCCTTAGCCTTAATAGTTTGGGGAAACATTTCTATCTCATAGGTTTGAAGGTCTCCTACAAGTTCTTCCAACTTAAGTGATTTTAAATTTCTCAAAAAGTTCAAAACAGTGACTTTAGGAATAAAGCGTTTTGGGAGAGATCTCAAAATCTTTTTAACGACACGGGTGTTATCAATCACCTCACCCAAGATAAAACTGGTGTTAACAATGTCCGACAAACGTGCATAAAAATCATCAAAGCATTCCGACTCAGACATAGTGATAGTCTCAAATTGGGTGGCCAAATTTTGTAATTTTGATTCTTTAACTGCGTTCGTACCCTCATGTGTCAATTTCAAAACATCCCATGCCTCTTTAGACGTGGTGTAAGTCATAATTCGACAGAACTCGTTGGGAGTGATGGCTCCAGAAATAGCACTCAAACCACGTGAAATAAATTTAGACATTTTAAAATCATCTTCAGTCCAGGCCGACACGGGTTTTAAAGAGGTGATATTTTCAACGGTGACCATAGGAGGAGTTCACCCATTTTCGTAAAGGAACCAAACATACTCGTCAATAGCTTTTAAACTAGATTTCATGTGAGCTTTCCAATAGGCATAATTAGACCCGTAAAAAATAGGCATCTGATTATATAAGTTCTCCATAGAAAAAAATGCGATTTTTCACAAAAGTGATTTATCAAAAAAATCAATATCACACAAATTTTGTGAAAAATAGGAATAGGGTTTAGGGTTTAGGGTTTGGGTTTAGGGTTTAGGGTTTAACCCTAAACCCTACGCGATAAATTAGCGCAACCTCCTATGATACCAATTTAAAAAATGAATAAATACGGTGTGTGATACCGATTTAAAATAATTCGCAAGTTTCCAAGTAAAACTTATTTAATTAGAGTCTATTTTTAAATAAAATTAAATCAGCTCCTAAACATGCATCTAAATGTCATAAATCATTCAAACTACGCATGAAAAATAAAGACGACCAATTCAGGAAAAAACCTCTTTCGGGTAAAACCTTTTATAACACTTTGAAGAATTCACAAGACCTTTGACTTACATACAACCTGATAATCCCCACATGTGTGTAATGCACGGTGCCTTCAGCAAACCTTCAAAGATACGAGAGACAGCAAAATACCCTCCAGATGTCGGTTCGTCATCTTCAGCTCATCCACACGCACAATGACTATGCTCCGTATCCACTGATCAAATATGGAGATGCCTTCTCCACAGAGGTTGAATAAAAGCAAAGTAGTGTTCTTGAATACCAAAACAATTCACCAAAGCATTTGGAATTTTTGTGAATTGAAAACAAAAAGGGATTAAACCCTAAAAGAAGAAGTCAAAAGGATTTTGCAGTTTCACAGCTTTCTGTCTTTCAAAATGCTGGGACTTCTTAATGAAAATGAAACCATTTAAGGAGTATTTATTACAAAATGTGTTGTCTCGGTATTAGAGCTCGTTTGAACGAGAAATATATGTCGCGCGAACGAGAAACAGATGTCGTTTGAACGACATCGCACGATAATGCAATGTCATTTGAACGACGGTGCAAAGTCGTTTGAACGACTATTGCATTAAAAAATAATATTTTAATGTCTGCTCCAATATTTAGAAAAAATACTCATTCTCAAATTTTGACGAAAAAGTTCGCTCCAACACTTAGAAAATATTTTGTAAGAATATCCCAAAAGCTCTAAGTGGAAAGTTACGACATTAAAAACATAACCTTACCAAAGTAAACTTTGCGGAGTCTTTTTGAAAAATAACCTTGATATTTTTGGATTCGTCTTGATGTAGATTGCTCTTGAATGCTCTTCGATGGTGTAGCGGTATATGGCATAATAAATTGATAACAAACCTATAAAAATATGTCCTTACACAGACCCTACCAACAATCAAGCTAAGTAATTAACTTGTTTTAAAATAAATTGAGATGTATTCATATTCATATCATGGTAGGTGTAGAAAAAAAAATTGGGAAGAGCTCTCACATGTAAAGGGGATTTTTTGAGGAAATTGATATCATGTATAGTTATGATGATCAATTGATGAAGTAAAACCACTTATATTTACTGAAATTATATTACGTTTCAAAATCTGAGTTTTAACATGCATAAAGATGGAATCTTGTTAGTTTGTTGGTTGAAGGACGTGAATCTTGAATAACTTAGGATTCTATTAATGAACAAAAGTTGACAATCTGCTAAAATTTTTAAGGTTACTTTAAACTTATGCCATTTTACTTGCAATGAAAATTAGATTGCGTGTCATAGATTTTTGGAAAAGTCTAGGTCTTAGCTTTCCAATGAAATTTGAATGAGGTCATTTCGAGTTCTGTAGAGGGAGAAATCGCAATTTTACTCTAGGGTGTTTATTCTGTCACGTTACTTTAAACTTATGCCATTTTAATTGTACTGAGAATTAGTTTGTGTGCTATAGATGTATGGAAAGTTCTAAGTCTTATCTTTCCAATTATATTTGAATGAGGTTATTTGGAGTTCTGTAGTGGGACAAATCGCAATTTTACTACAGGTGTTTTATCTGCCAGAAAATTTATGACCCGATTCGGTTGCTTAGAAAACGTGAAATAAATTATTGGAACCATAACTTGAGTAGTTTGGGATTATTAATCAATTTATAAAAGATTATTTTTTGGAGAATTTTAGGGTTTGGTTATTGGATAAATTTTGGAGAGTTCCAAATGAAATTTATAAGCCCTAAAATTCAGAGAGAGATTAATGGAATGATTTAAAGAGATTTTATTGCCTAGGGGTGAATGGGTAATTAAATTTGAATTAGAAATCATGAGAGAGATAATTGACAACAAAGTTGAAATATTGAATTGATCAGTTAAATTCAAAAATAAATGAACGGGTTGGTTGGGTTAAGTCTGGGTGTTTTATCGGAGTGATGTTACTTGATAAACTTGAATGATTATACGATGGGATGATTGGGTAAGTCCGAGCATTTGAGCACGGTGTATTTTAATTAAAGTGTGAGAATTTAATTAAGTAAGAGTAGTGAGATAGACTCGAGACTGAGGGCTAGTGTCAGGTGATAGGCACGGTTAGCCAAGTTTTGTAAATATATATATATATATATATATATATATATATATATATATATATATATATATATATATATATATATATATATATATATATATATATATATACGAATGGAAATAATATCTATGTGCGTGATATTTATGTGTAAGCATACCTACGCTGTCTGCTATTACGGGAGGTCAGACGCAGTGCATGATACCACCTTGGCGATTCCAACGAGGTTCGAATGTGTATCCCATAACATAGAAGTTTGGGACGATCACTATTTGAGTGTACGATAGTATTACTAGTCTTTTGGTTGTGTTGGGTATGTACGTAGACCAAGGTCCTAGAACTATGTTCACCTCCATTGTGCGTTTATTTGATTTATGGTTCAAGGGTGATTCCTATCGATAGTCTGGAATTTTCTACGTGAGGTACATGGACTCGATAGCAGAGTATGCATGCATTGCGGTTTAGTGGATGTGGTTGCATATATTATGAGTTATATATGTGTGTGTGTGTGTGTGTGTTTATGTGTGTGCGTGTGTATTCGTGTGACATTTTTAATAAACGTATATGATAGTGTAATAAATTATATACGGGCTTAATACGTTAATGATGAACATTGATAAATAACTGGAGTAAAGTTATAAATTGGACAATGATTTAATAAGCTAATGAGAGACATAATTAATTAAGAAATGAAGGTTATGCAATACTCGAGTCAGGGTAGGGTTCTAGTGAGATTTTCAATAAGACTAGTTAGACGGAGTGTAACTAGGTGGGGTAATATGTAGGCTCTAGGTGTGCACAATAGTTGAGAGGTAATGGATAATCTCATGATAGCGTGACACCGATTTAAATATTGAAATTTTTACTGCATATTTATTTACTTCGTCTTAATTACTTTCTAAATCTTTTTCAAATGGTTTTGTGCTCTGACCCGTGTCAAAATATTTTTTTCCAAAACATTTTAGGTGTCTAGTCACAAGGACGCCCGACATGATATTTTTTTCAGGGATACGTAGCTGCAACACTTGTGGGGGTATGCAGGATTTGTGTAGACGCTTTTGTTATTCATTCTTATATTAGGATTCATGATTAGTATTTCATTTGGTCATGTTGCCCCTTCAGTTGATACAGTCTTTTCAATTTTATTTATCAGACGATGTATTTGGATTCAATTTTACTTCATTAGACTTATGGTTTGGATTTTAGTTTTGGAACCGATGGTTTATTCGGTACTTCTTATTTATCTATTTATAATGTGATGATCCAGACTCTTATATTTGTATGGATGGTTGAGTTATATTATTTGTTATCGCATGTTGTTACGTTAATGAAAAATAAAATTTGGCATATGTCAAATTTAACATAGTTAGTTTGTAATTTAAAAGGTTTTCGACGGTAATGCTAAGAATGAACCAAATGAGATTTCTCTTTGTTTTATTAAAGGATTGACCACCCATGATTAAAATAAGCGGGGTGTAACAGTTACTCTCTTAATTACTTAAAAATATATATACTATTTGTTTCCTCTTATGTCTGAATGGTTCAAATTCAAACTTAAGAGATAAAATAAAACACCATCTTAATTTAAGATGAAAAGAGTATTAATCCGACATAGTTAATGTTGATTAGGGACACTTATGCATTAGGTTAAACAAATTATCTTTCATGTCGTAAGCTGTAATGAAGTAGTACGGAAGGATGCAATTAGGGTGTACATGGGTAGGTTTGGTTCGGTTCCATACCAAAACCTAAACTAGAACCTATATACTTCAGTTTCGCCTTATTTGAACCATACCCAAACCAATCATGTTATGGAACCAAACCAAACCAACCAACCATGGTTCGGTTCGGTTCAGTTTGGGTTTGCGGTTTGGGTATTGTTTGGGTTTTCTTCAAGTTTTTTACGGTTCTATTTATTTTATGAACCTAAAATAGTAAACTATTAAGCTAACAACATATCATAAAAAAATAGCATGTTTACTAATGATCAAATATACCATCACTTCCAAGTTCAGAAATTCAAGGTCCAACGACAAAATTTGATAGCAATTACAAGTTGATGAAAGGGAAACCGAGTGTTCGTATAGGGACACTGTCGTTGATTTCGGATCCCGCTCTATATGCAAAAACCAAGATACTACTACACTTTCAAGGCAAGCACAGCGGTAACTCAGGTATCGTAAGAGATCCACCGGGTGTGATTGAATTTTATATTTTAATTGTTTAATTACTTCAGCAAAAAAGTGTAAAATAAATAAAAGAAAAGGTGCAGGGTGGTTATGGTGACACAAGAAAAGAATAAGTTACACTACACAAAAGTAAAGTGAGTATCGGGATCGCTTTCCACCACATAGATCGAAACAACTAGTAATTAGAGTTAAGGCTCGAAAGCAATTTAATCGAGCATAATCAATTAAACATCACACAATAAGAAATTTAACCCAAAGTTGCGAGATTAAACATTTAACTGAAAATGGTCACACGGGGATTAAATCCGAATTGTCGCTATAAACACTTAATTTGTGTGACAAATAAAGTTAAACGCATAGCAATCCAACTTTAATACGCACGGTTTCAATTAAATGCAATTTTACACAAAACCTAGTTTTCGGAGCTCTAACCCATTAATGGCGGAACACAACCCCGACCCTATTTATCTAAGAGCAATACATAAATTAAACTACTTTAACACTAGGAAAGAAATAAATGAATGAAATATAAGTTAATCTAGACAAGGAATTTAAATGACATCAATGGAAATAAAGCATAAATAAAGAAATACAACTATATTAATGGTAAGGGTAATGAAAAGTTCAACTTACAACAGCCCAAGGGGTCACAACCAAAGAGAGGAGAAGAAGAAGAGATCTCCAAGCCCTAACCCTAACCTAAACTAAAATGAAAGATATCTCTCAAAATGAGAGAAAGGTTATTTATATCAAAACCAAGGATGGCAAACTTGTAATAAAAGAAAAGCTGAATACAGGGGATCGATCGATCGACCCCTGAAGTCGATCGATCGATCGAACAGAGTTGATCCCACTATCTTTGAACCAAGGAAAATATTGAGGAGTCAATCGATCAACCTCTTTGGTCGATCGATCGATCCATCCGGTCTCAGCCAAGCTGCATTCTCCCCTGTTTTGATTTCTTAATAATTCTCTTTTGCAAAAAGTCTCGCAACTTCTTCGTTCAGACTCATAATCGCATACTGTCCGTGGCCACGCGAAGCATGAAAGGAGGGATACAACTTCCATGAATATGTTGGACCAGATGCCCAAACTGTGAAATGACTAAAATGCCCTTTCACGTGCAAAAATGTACGAAACTTGTCTGGAATGCGTCCCAACTTCATACTAAGCATCGAAACACCTACAAAAGTGCAATTAACCCCTGCAAAACATATATCTATACAAATTCAAGGTTATCTGGTTAACGAGCATAAATATAGGGATTAAGATACCCGAGGGGCTAATAACGCATAGGTTAATGGGTGAAATAGGCAATATTTGCGTTGTATCACAAGTCTCAAAGAAAAAGAAAAAAAAAGAATGGATAATCCTAAACAGTCTCCACTATAAATAAAAAACTCCAAAATTTCAAATAATTATATGCGATATATAATATAGAATTCCAGATGTGTGCATCTTACCTTAAAATGTATGATGAAGATGATTAAATGATGAAGATAAAGTGACCGGAGTGAGAAACAACCATAAGTGGGAGAGAATGGTTAGGGGAGCGCCGTTAGTGAGAGAGGGAGGTTGGTTAGGATTTTTTCACCGTGAGTGAGAGAGAGATTAATTGGGTTTTTTTTATTTTGGGACCAAATAAAAACCCTTATATCATGTTTGAAAAAGTACCCTATTCTAATATTATTTATTACTTATAAGTTGTAACCTATATGTGTTAAGTGTATATATAAAAAATATAAGTAAAAATATATGATTGGATCTACATCGGTTCTATATTGGGTAGGTTAAGGTTCGGTTTATATTGGTTCCACATCGGTTTAGTTCTCAGTTTGGTTTGGGTTGGGTTTGGTATAAAACCAAGAGCCAACCCAATACGATATGTTGGGTTTGCATCTCATTCGAACGCATTATAGCATCTCATTCGAATAATATAGTGCAATGAGAAAACGGTTCGTTTAAACATGTTCTAACAGGGTACCATATCTCGTTCGAACGACATACGAATGTCGTTCTAATGACCTTGCGAAAAAATATTTCTGTTCCAAAAAATATTAAAATGAATAAAATCATTTTAAAACAAATAGAAACAATTTTATAAACTCCTAATACCCAAAACAAAATCCAGGAATCATACATAAACATGTATTCATACCTCATTGAGATCACTCGGATGATGAAGATGAAACTCGACTCAAAACATATTGTATGCTTTATCTTTAGCATCTACAATCTTCAATAATATTTCGCCAGCTTGAAGGACAAACAACTCAATTCTTAACCTATGACTCAAACAAGTTTTGTCCAAACACTAAATAAAGCCAATACATACAAATTTGCTCGATTCAGAAATTTGCCCTTGCAGAATTAATTCAATTAGCCATAACTTCCCACTATCTTACGGTTATGGAAGTTACCCGAGTTATCCCTTTTAATTAGAAAACATGTCCTTGTGTGAAATTAATGGTAGTAATGCCTAAGATGGTATCTTTGGAATTAGAAATTATGATAGTTGCATAACCAAATTTTCTCTGGCTTTATAATAATAGATAATTGATAGATAAATCTAAACCAATAGACTACCGATGCAAGTATTAAATGAAAGGATTAGAAGGTCCTCTGCATTTGATGATCATGGACATTGATGTGCAAATACTACCATATTATCCTTGTGATATGGTTCAAGTTTACTGTTTAACTATTAGTTGGAGAACGCCATATATATTCATATATTTTTTTTCTTTTATTGCGCATACCCTTTAAATATGAAGCACTAACGCTCGCTCGGAGGTCTCATGTCCATGCCCAACACATATCGTACACAGACTCTCCGACACTCCTGGACACCTTTTGGTTACAACTAGACGATATCTTCAATTTTCCTTTATATTTTGACATGCTCAGACCCATTGGGACACACTCAAACACATTTCGGGGATTATAGTATAATTACCCTCGATGAAATGGGAATCACAATGTAATTTTTATTTGTTGAAATATATTATTTCTAATTAAAGGGTTCAAAATATAATACCTTATAAACTTTTAAAACAATGTTAATTTTTTATTTTAGTAATATAGACAAAAGTGAAAATAATAGTTCTCATGTCCCCAACGTGCCCCCGTATCCTACATTTTATAAAATGCATGTGTCAGCATTCATGACAAGTGCTTCATAGCCCTTTAGTCTCAATGAAATAAGTATTGTCTATGTAGTTTCATCACAGAAGGGTCTACTTTGAAAATACTTTATTCCCTTCAAAGTGTGTTTGGGAATGATATGTTTTGTGACTTCAAACCGGAGAACAGAAAACTCTTCACGTAATTAAGGGAATAACTTTTCTCTAAGTGTTGCGCTAAAGCAAGACTATCTCTAGCGACCAAGACGATAAAACTCAATCACGAATTTTATCAAACACTTGGTGTGCGAAAAACACCCAAGACCTTGTTCCTAATGAAAACTAAGTGTGTAGACTCAAAATGAATCCAACCACGCATCAACAAGTAGGATAACAAGGACACACAAGCAATCAAAGCAAATAAACGACAACAATATAACATGGTTCACCAAAATAAGGGTTACATCCACAATGGTAGGATTTCTTCTTTCTTTGATAAATGGAGGAACCACAAGGTTACACAGTCACACTCTTTATCTCTCCAAGAAAGTCACTCACAGCCAAGCATAAGAACTAATCTTAAACAAGAAGCTCTCGCTCACTTTTCACTTTGAAAACTCACAAAATTCTGAACTCTAAAGCTGAAAAATAGCACTGGCTTAAAAAACAGAAAATAGGCTTCTATTTCTAGTTTTTCCTCAAACTGGCAATTTTGTAAATATCGAGAAAATTTGTTTTTCTCCCAAAACAGCCGTGAACTAAGGGGAAGCCACCAGAGAGCCAAAATACACCACAAACTCCACCTTGCCGATCTGAATGATCCAACCAAAACCCCAGAATGAAAACCATTGAACCTGCTTGAAGATCACCCTGAAATCTACTAAGCTCAATGCGGCTCCACCTAACCGAGGAGCCTCTCCTCGAAACTCAACAAGAAGTGAGATTTATGAGCTTTAGGCAATGCCTAAACTTCTTCATAGTCACAATTTTGGTGAGGAAATCTATTGTGTTCTCATCCGTGTGAACCTTCTCAATTAAAACCTCATTGGAATTAACTCAATCCCGAACTCTATGATACCGCACATCAATATGCTTTGTGCGGGCATGATACACTTGATTCTTAGCCAAATTCATAGCACTTAAACTATCGCAATAAAGACAAACACTCTCTTACTTCATCCCCAATTCACTCACCAAACTCTTTAACCAAACCGCCTCCTTTGATGCTTCTGTAAGTGTCATATACTCCGCCTTAGTAGTAGACAAAGCACTTGTCGCTTTGAACATTGATATCCAAGATACTGGCCCGGTAGCAAAAGTGAATACATACCCCGATGTAGATCTCTGCTTATCAAGATCCGCTTCATAATTCGAATCCACGTACCCCGCAACAAACTCGGCCCCTTTCTTCCGCTCAAACACAATGCCCATAGACTTGGTTCCCTTTACATACTGAAGAATCCATTTCACCACTTTTCAATGCTCTTTTCTCGAATTCAACATGTACTTATTAACCACACCCACGGCTTGGGCGATATCCGGTCTCGTGCAAACCAGAGCATATATAAGGCACCCCACGGCACAAGCATATGGTGTTGAAGCCATCTCCTCTAACTCATCATCCGTAGAGGGACATTGCTTTGCAAACAAAGAAAAATATGAAGCTAAAGGGGTAGAAGTGGCCTTGGCATCCAACATGGCAAATTTCCCGATGACATGCGAAACATAATTTTTTTGAGATAACCATAACTTGATAACTTTTCTATCTCGTCTAATCTCCATACTAAGAATATTTTACGTCGCACTAAGATCCTTCATGTCAAACTCTCGGCTCAATTCCACCTTGAGCTCCGTTATCCGTGACATGTCCCGACACGTAATGATCATGTCATCCACATAGAGCATTAACAAAACAAACAAACCATCATCAAGAACTCAAAAATATGCACAATGGCTATGGTCACATCTCGTGTAACCAACCCGCAACATGAAGGTGTCGAATCGTAGGTACCATTATCGTGGCGACTGTTTCAGCCCATACAATGAGTTCTTAAGCCGACAAACATGATCTTCCTTTCCCACTTCCTTCAACCCCTCTGGTTTCACCATGTAAATAAGATCCTTCAAATCACCGTGAAGAAAAGTCATTTTCACATCCATTTTCTCCAATTCCATATCGAATTGAGCTACCATTGCCAACAACACCCATATCGAAGTATGACTTACCACCGAGGAAAATATCTCATCATAGTCAATCCCCTCCTTTTGTGAAAACCCCTTCACTACTAGCCCTACCTTGTACTTCGGTTCTTCTATTTTTTTAATTGCATCTTTCTTCCTATACACCCACTTAGAGCTAACAATGTGTCGCCCCTTGGGTTCAGGAACTAACTCCCACATAGAGTTTTTTCGTAGAGATTCCATCTCTTCCGACATAGCACCCATCCAACTCCCCTTAACATCACAATTAATGGCATATTTGTATATTGTTGGATCACCCTCACTAGAAATGAGAGCGTAATTGACCTTTTCCCAACCAAGCCTATATGGTGGCTTGATCTCCCTATGCTCTCGATCACGTGTTATGGATGGCCCTTTCTCCACCCGTTGAGTGTCCTCCACCTCAACCAATTCCTCTTCCAAATCATCCTCTTTTGGCTCCACCTCAATCGTGTCATCACCCGATTGAGAATCACTTAAACCACTAGTAGATGCACTATCACTATCGGTGTTTGAAGATCTCGAAAATACCAAAGGAATCTCAACAGTTCTAACACCACCGTCATCGATAACTTGTAAGAACTCTTTGGCCTTCAATATGGACGTCTCATCAAACCTCACATCCCGGCTAACAACTAGCTTCCTCGTAGACGAATCCCAAAGCTTGAACCCCTTTACCTCTTTTCCATAGCCTAGGAAAATACACCGTTGAGTTCTCGGGTCATTTTTTGGTCCTCGCGTCACTAGGAATGTGAGCATACCCCGGACATCCGAACACCCTCAAAGTAGAGTAGTCGACCTCGTGCCCCGACCATACTTCCTCTGTACACTTCAAACCAAGAGTTAAATTTGGTGACCGATTGATCAAATACACGGCGTGATCAAGAGATACTGGCCAAAATGAATTCGGCAACCCAATATGGAACCTCATGCACCTTGCACTTTCCATAATGGTGTGGTTCATCCTCTCTGCCACCCCATTTTATTGGGGAGCCTTCTTAACAGTAAAGTGACTTATGATTTTGGCATCTTTACAATACTTGAGAAAACCACCATCTCTATACTCACCCCCGTTGTCGCTCTACAAATACTTGACCTTCTTCCCCGTTTGATTCTCCACCATGGCTTCCCACTCCTTGAACTTCTCAAAAACCTCTGATTTTTCCTTCAAGTAGTAGACCCACACTTTTCGTGAATAATCATCTATGAAAGTCACAAAGTATCTAAAGCCTCCTATGGAAAAAACATCTGCAAGCCCACACGTCGGAATGAATATAGTCAAGAGTCCATTTGCTCTTGTTCGTAGATATAGTGAATTTCACTCGAGTTTTCTTCCCCATCACATAATACTTGCAAAAACCGATCTTGCATCCATGCACCCCTTTCAACAACTTTCGTCGATGAAGTTCTTCTATGCCCCGTTGGCTCATGTGACCAAGTATCATGTTCCACAATTGTAGCTCGTCGATTTTCGGCTCCGTGAAGACTGCCGCTCCACCCACTACCATATTTCCCTTCATTCTATAAAGATTGTTCGGTAACTTTGTGGTGCACAAAATCACCATCGATCCCCTTTTCACCTTCAAAGCCGCACCCTCGGCTTGAATCACACACCCCTTTAAATCGAGTGCTCCTAAGGAAATCAAGTTCTTTTTAAGTGTCGTAATGTGTCTCACTTAACTTAAGTTTCGAAAACCCCCATCCCACATCTTTATGTGCACTTAACCGATTCCCACTAATTTGCACATAGCATTGTTTCCCATAAGAATCTCACCACTGGTATTGGACTTGTAATCCTCAAACCATTCTCAGTTCGGACACATGTGGTATGAACATCCGGAATCTAGAATTCAACCATCAACGTGATCGAAAGAAAAACAAGTAAGAATCTCTTTGCCTTCCTCTAAAGCAGCAACTCTAGCCGCATCCTTAGTAGCGTCTCCTTTCTTGTCATCTTTTTTCCACTCCGGACAATTTCTTTTAAAGTGACCCTTTTTATGGCACCTGAAACACTTAACCGTGCTAATGTCTTGAGATTGAGACCTTTGGAATCCCCGATTATTTGCACCCCGAGACTTCGACCTTCCTCTTCGTCCACCACCACCAACCTTGGATACCAAGCCTTCACCTTAAGAAGATGAACTACCTCCACTGCTACCATTTTTCTTCTCCATGGCCACGTGATAAATGATGTCCTGCATTACATCATTGAACTTGAGAGTAGTCGTCCCAAACATAAGTGTGGTGACAAAGTGCTCATATGAATCGGGCAACGAAGCAAGCAACAACAATGCTCGATCCTCCTCGCTAAATTTAACATCAATCTGGTTCAAATCGTTGATCAAAGTATTTAAGACATTTATATGCTTCATCATATCACCGCCCTCCTTCATTTATAACTTGAAGAGCATCTTCTTTAGAAATAATGTATTTGACAAAGACTTGCCCAAATAAATCTCCTCCAATTGATCCCACATGTCCCTGGTTGTAGTTTTCGATATCACGTGATTGAGAACATCATCCGTGATATACATTTCAATTGAAAAAATCGCCCTTGGATCAATATCGCTCCATTCGACTTCAGTCATATCCACCGGACACTTCTCTATACCTAACAATGCTATAACGAACCATTGTTGAACAAGAACACCCCGCATCCTCTTTACCACAACCCAAAATTAATTTTCTCATCAAAAGGTTTTATCTCAAACTTCATTGAGCCTCCGAATTCATAACTAGGATCCCACTTCTTAGAGCCTCCGCTTGTAGAAGTTAATTTGAGAGTACGCGATACCTCTTTCGCCATTTGGAACAAATTCTAGAACTTATGCCAATATCACTCAAATTGATTCAAGAGGAACCAATATACTGAGCAAAGCAAGCAACTAAACCTCTGATACCACTTGTTACGCTAAAGCAAGACTGTCTCTAGCGACCAAGACGATAAAACTCACTCAGGAATTTTATCAAACACTTGGTGTGCGGAAAACACCCAAGACCTTGTTCCTAATGAAAACTAAGTTTGCAAACTCAAAATAAATCCAACCAAGCATCAACAAGTAGGATAAAAAGAACACACAAGCAATCAAAGCAAAGAAACGACAACAATATAATGTGGTTCACCCAAACAAGGATTGCATCCACAATGGTTGGATTTCTTCTTTCTTTGATAAATGGAGGAACAACAAGGTTACACACTCAAACTCTTTCTCTCTCCAAGAAAGTCACTCACAACCAAGAACAAGAACTAATCTTAAATAAGAAGCTCTCACTCACTTTTCTCTTTGAAAACTCACAAAATTCTGAACTCTAAAGCTGAAAAACAGCACTGCCACCAAAAACAGAAAATAGGCTTCTATTTATAATTTTTCCTCAAAGTGGCAATTTTATAAATATCGAGAAAAATATATTTTTCTCCCAAAACATCCGTGAACCAATGAGAAGCCACCGAAGAGCCAAAATGCACCGCACTAAGCTCATTTATTAAGTACCCCTGATAACACAACGTAGTATTTTAATTTTCCTGCACTTAATTTATGTTGTTTTGCAGTTTCAATGGAGTTCCAACAGAGGAACGAATGCATTGGCAATCTTTCTTAGTTAAACTTGGAGCGGATAACCTTAAAGGTGTAAAAAATGAAGAGCTCCTTGTTGCTTTCCATAAGTATGTAAATGCCCCTCTTTTCATTTGAAACTCTTTAACATTGATACTACACATATTCTTTTATTTCTGTTGGTGAATTAATTATCACATTTTCTGATTACTTTTTAGTGAATAAATGTCCCTCTTTTGATTTGAATCTCTTTAACATTGAGCTTCTTTTCGTTTTTTCTTTGATAGGAAAATGTTGGTAAACTTCCTTTTGTGATTGAGATTTTGTGATTAGGATTGCATATATTGGTTTCAAGAAATTTAATCAACAAAGTTGTGTGATCATTATTTGTCAATCACTAGTTTCATTAGAATATCTGCGTAATAATACTCAATTTCCCTAGTTATATCTCACATACCTTGTCCTATTGTTTGTTTCCTTTCAAAATTTTGTTCTTTTTTATTTCCCAGTCTACTTTTGCTAGTTTTTTCTGGTTCAAGTAGACGCTTGCTTTGAGAGGATTCTTGACCTACAGATGTAGTTGTAGAAATGAAAATAATAATTTTTAGGGGGAAAAGATAAACTAAATGGTTATAGAAGCAACTGATATAACCCAAGGCGCCAACTTTTGTTTTAACTAGATTTAAACCCCGTGCGATGCACAGACGAAGTATATATTTTACGTAAAACATAGTGCAAAAAAAAATATACTTAAACTCATGACATTAACTAAATTGTATATTGAGGAAGTGAATTTATGACATTGTAACAAAAGTTAAATAACAAAGAAAAAGCACAAATGAATTCAAAATCCAAGTAATGTTCGGCTGAGAGATCGTGAGTACAAATTCGTGCGATGCACGAGCGAGGTATATATTTTACGTAAAACACACTGCAAAAAAAATACACTTAAACTCATGACATTAACTAAATTGTATATTGAGGAAGTGAATTTATGACATTGTAACAAAAGTTAAATAACAGAAAAAAAATCACAAATGAATTCAAAATCCAAGTAATGTTCGGCTGAGAGATCATGAGTACAAATAGTGTACAATGGTGCTTGTTAAAGTGCTTGTTGTTTTAATATTTTATTTTGTAACTACTCAGTATTCAAACATTACAAATGCAGAAAAATGACTCAAAATATTATAGAGGGGTTATAGAAATTCTAAAATCTATCACCATAAATTTTTGCAAATTTATGTTAATTTTTTAGGATAGCTAAGTGTATGTGAGAGAATCACTTAAGAAAACAATATAAAATTAAACTAACAAAAGTACGTTTAAATATATCCACGATAGAAAATCTATTACAATAATTACAATATCACGAAATCATTGAGACACATATTCATCCATTTATTTAAACCCACTACAGTAGACTTTTTTTTAAAAATTCATTAAGTCTCATAAGGTAAAAAAACCAACAGTATTATATCACAACTTCCCAAATACAAATGAACAATTCATATATTGGTTAGTTTCCATTAAAAATAATGTCAAAGTTAAAGATGATGGTGTTATACACTGCAAAATTTAGTCCTAAGCTTGATCACATATCATCACTATGCTTTACTTTGTTGAATTCTAGCATTTACACTCTACATTTAGTGTATTGAATTCAACAGTCGGAATAAGTTATACATACAAAGTTTTGAGCTTTCAAAGACTAAATTTTTCTTGGGAAAAATAGTTGTAGCAGTTACAGACTAACTCATTAACTGATCAATAATAAGTTGACATCGTTGAAGTTTGACAGAATTAATCACTTTAAAATCCAATTCGGATATTAATCAACTAACCCAAATATATCACATTTTAAGGCAACCATAAACTTGTACCCTTTGCAAAGTCCAGATTAATATTTTGAGTGCTTCTACAGTGACTCAAAATTGGGACTCAAAATCGCGAGTCGATGACATGGCGTGTCGCAATTAGTTAATCCCGCTGGCGCGGACTCTCGTTCATAAGCAATCAACCATTGAAGGCACACCATGTCAGCGGGAGTCCTAATTTTGAGTCCCAACCTAGAGTCGACCTAATTTTTTTTATAATATTATATGTGTATTGCAGTGATTTTATCATTTGGAATTAGCCTTATAAACACCATCATTACCTCAGTCCCCAATCATCCAGCTTTGGGTGAGCAGTTCTTTCACTACAAATATTTTTGCAAACACATAAATAAGAAAAAATAGAAATAGAAACAGGTTAAACAATTATGCATAATAGAGATTCTGCATAATAGAGCAAGTGGGTTTCTTCCTCTCTCCCTAAAACAAAGTACCCCTGTGTAAAAAATCTCTCCACTATCCAAATTGATCGATCGATAAATAGATATATAAAGGTTCCCTAAAAGATGAATCCAATATTATTCTATATTGAAACACCACCCAGTTTAGGAAAAGAGAGAAAGATTCCCCCGATATGTAACAAATATAAAAAACAAAAATTCACGTTGTAACTACCTATCATGGTCCCATTAAAATTTAAAAAATTATTAGTTCAAACATGTACAAACATAATTACCTTAAATAGCTCCACATGTGTCAAATTCCATCAAGCCCTCTCCAAGCATCTAAAGAACCTGTTCAGAAACCAATATATATGGGCTCACTTATATTTGAAATTTGGGTTTTCGAAAAAAAAACCTACAATGTTAAACTCAAGTCATATGGAAACAACAAACTCACACCTTATAACAAAGTATTGAAGCCAATTTTTAGAACCCTGAAATAAAAGGTAACAACAAAATCCTAATGGTGGAAGAAGTGGTAGAGGCGAAAGTGATAAAGACCTCCACGCCATCTTCTTATAGGGCTCCATGCCGTGGAGGTAAAATCGTCAAAAGCATTCATACGCCATGTTAGTTGGGTTAGGACAACACTTCAAGGTTTTATACTTCATGAGAGATAATTATGTAAAGAGGAAGAGGAATCATCTTCATTAATTTCACATTCAAGGGTATGAAGGGTCAGAATCAATTAAATCTCTTTCATGGAGAGAGAAGCTCAGGTATGGAAACAGTAGCAGGGGAAAATGAATGGGTTAGATCCAGAAAAGGTGGGAAGAGTCCGTTCTAAATATTAGGTATTAGATTCTATATTATAATAGGGATGACGACTGTTGTGTTTAGGGGGGAGGGATGAGTGGTGTAAGGGGGGATGGCTATTGTGGAATTTGGGATTAAGAATTATTGGGTTTGACGATTGATATTTTGTAAAGGAGAGAGAGAGAGAGAGAGAGTTAAATGCTTGTTTAGCATTTAGAAAAGTTTTGTTGACACGTGGATAATATTGGGTTTGAAATTTGGGTTTCCGAAAAAAAACCTACAATGTTAAACTCAAGTCATATGGAAACAACAAACTCACACCTTATACCAAAGTACTGAAGCCAATTTTTAGAACCCTGAAATAAAAGGTAATAACAAAATCCTAATGGTGGAAGAAGTGGTAGAGGCGAAAGTGATAAAGACCTCCACGCCATCTTCTTATAGGGCTCCATGCCGTGGAGGTAAAATCGTCAAAAGCATTCATACACCATGTTAGTTGGGTTAGGACAACACTTCAAGGTTTTATACTTCATGAGAGATAATTATGTAAAGAGGAAGAGGAATCATCTTCATTAATTTCACATTCAAGGGTATGAAGGGTCTGAATCAATTAAATCTCTTTCATGGAGAGAGAAGCTTAGGTATGGAAACAGTAGCAGGGGAAAATGAATGGGTTAGATCCAGAAAAGGTGGGAAGATTCCGTTCTAAATATTAGGTATTAGATTCTATATTATAATAGGGATGACGACTGTTGTGTTTAGGGGGGAGGGATGAGTGGTGTTAGGGGGGATGGCTATTGTGGAATTTGGGATTAAGAATTATTGGGTTTGACGATTGATATTTTGTAAAGGAGAGAGAGAGAGAGCTAAATGCTTGTTTAGCATTTAGAAAAGTTTTGTTGACACGTGGATAATATTGGGTTTGAAATTTGGGTTTCGAAAAGAAAACCTACAATGTTAAACTCAAGTCATATGGAAACAACAAACTCACACCTTATACCAAAGTATTGAAGCCAATTTTTGAACCCTGAAATAAAAGGTAACAACAAAATCCTAATGGTGGAAGAAGTGGTAGAGGCGAAAATGATAAAGACCTCCACGTCATCTTCTTATAGGGCTCCATGTCGTGGAGGTAAAATCGTCAAAAGCATTCATACGCCATGTTAGCTGGGTTAGGACAACACTTCAAGGTTTCATACTTTGTGAGAGATAATTATGTAAAGAGGAAGAGGAATAATCTTCATTAATTTCACATTCAAGGGTA
Organism: Sambucus nigra; assembly: GCA_949130495.1. Taxonomy (NCBI): domain Eukaryota; kingdom Viridiplantae; phylum Streptophyta; class Magnoliopsida; order Dipsacales; family Adoxaceae; genus Sambucus; species Sambucus nigra. Next base: position 541,281,707 of record OX422212.1, read on the forward strand.
TGAAGGGTCTGAATCAATTAAATCTCTTTCATAGAGAGATAAGCTAAGGTATGGAAACGGTAGCCGGGGAAAATGAATGGGTTAGATCCAGAAAAAGTGGGAAGAGTCCGTTCTAAATATTAGGTATTAGATTCTATATTATAATAGGGATGACGACTGTTGTGTTTAGGGGGGAGGGATGAGTGGTGTTAGGGGGGATGGATATTGTGGAATTTGGGATTAAGAATTATTGGGTTTCACGATTGATATTTTGTAAAGGAGAGAGAGAGAGAGAGAGAGAGTTAAATGCTTGTTTAGCATTTAGAAAAGTTTTGTTGACACGTGGATAATATTGGGTTTGAGAGTCTTAAATGCATTGCCTATGTGGATAGGCTGGTTGAAGAGGAGTCTTAATGCCTTGTTTTGCATTTTATAGTAGTAAGAGATTATATGGGTTGTAACTAAAAGGAAGAACTATATATATGGACTATCAATTTTTTATATAGGTTTTTACGGTCTAGTCCTTGGACTAACAATATTGGATAAAAAAATCGGTGAACAAAATTTTAAACGATTAAGTCCAACATATAAATACCCCAAATTTAAGAAAATCATAAACCTAATCGGCTATTGGAGTTTTCTCTGCAACTAACGACTATTCTCCGAAATCTAAAATAACATCAATCTTATGCTTTGATCGTCTGTCCTATAATCGATTACAGTGTTCTTAATCGATTCTACCTGTATCACTTGGCTCTATCATTTGTAAGTTTATCTTTATTAGCAGTTGATTTTTCTATTTTCGATCGATTACAATAAGTATATGTCCTTTGTTTTAATTCAAGAGACTCATTGTAATATTCATTAATGTAATTGAATAGCTTTTTATACGTTATATATGTATATGTTTTTAATTTGTGTTTTTTATGCATTTATATTTGGATTCTTAATAAATAAGTTATATTTATCAATATTTGTAATTGTTAGTTGAATCTGCTGAATGAATATTATTGATGTTTCATTCTAATTTTAAGAGTCGTTGATTTTGATTTGATATTGAATCACTTATTGATATAGGTCCGCGCCAGCGGAAATAACCAGTTTGATATCAGTTTTCAAAGTACACGTAGTGTTTATAAAGTACACGTGATTGATTATTTGATAATATGTGTGTGGTTTATTGCTTCATTTATAGGTTTTTAAAAATTGCCTGTAAGTTTATATTAATTATAAATAAATATTTTGATATTTCATGCATTAAATTATTGCACACATTTTTAGAATTGTTGACCTTGAAGTAAATGTTTTTCGTCTCTGTTTTACTACAGGACATTATGGTAAGTAGTGTAATAGCAAGGTGTTGTTATTTGGATAATATGGCTTATATTGAAATATTTGAAGATAGCTCATTAGATTTCATATGCAATGAGTTGTGTATTAGGTTTAATAATTTGAGAAGTGGGAGTTTTTCATTGAGGTATTCATTTGGTGATGAATGTCGGTTCATGTTGGTTTGTGACAACGATGTTTGTTGTATGTTGCGGTCCTAATTGATCGTGAAAGATAATTTCATTTGGATATATGTCATTGATTCATTACCATTTCCATGTAATACATGTCGTGAACGGGTTGACTGCTCTAATCGAATTTTTGAAGGGGTTGACTGCAGTAATACAAGTTCTGAGAGGGTTGACAGTGATTATATAAATACACAGAGGTTAGAGTCTTTATCATGAGGCACTAAAAATGATTTTAATATTTGCATTGAAAATGACTTTTATCTTGGAGGTGTGGAGTCAAGTAAGTCGAAAGTCTATCTTTGAATGATTGGAAGACTTATATAAGTCATGAGCAGCAGTGTTTGAAGGAGGTGTAGTGGAATTTCGGGATAAATTGCGAAAGTATGCCGTTGAGGTTGGGTTCAAGTATGTGTATTTGAAGAATGATAAAACTCGAGTGACGGCTGAATGCTCTAAAAAGACAACTGAGAATTGCATGTGGAAAATTCATGCTTCATTATCTACAATAAATGGATACTTTTACATACGTGCAATGAATAATGAGCATACATGTAGAGGTGTCTTTCGTAGTCCGTCAGCCAAAATGATAGCCTCCAAGTTGGTTTCAACATTGGTAGCTGATGATCTTAGAGATAACCCGCTATTGAGACCAACTAATGTAGTTAGAGATATGAAGAAGAATTATGGTCTTCATATAGCTTATCAACATGCATGGAGTGCGAAAGAGATGGCTCTGTTGATATACATGGTGATGAAAAGGTTTCTTATGCATTAATGAATAATTATCGTGACCTTCTATTGCAGTATAATCCTGGGTTGCATTGCATCCTTGACGTGGAACATGAGAGTAAAAAATTCAAGAGAATATTTGTAATGTTTAGAGGATGTATTTATGGATTTCAATACTCCAGACCTGTTTTATTTCTTGATGGTGCCTTTTTGAAGAGCCGTTACCGTGGAACAATACTATCAGATACTGCAAGGAATGGGAATAATGGTAAATGAATTTTAAATATTTTATTTTGTGTATTGCATTGAAATTTTGTTTGTTTCATTCCATATCATCAAAATACAAGCATAAAAATATAAAATACCTTTGAAGGTCTTTGTTTTAGTTCACGTGTACTTTTCATTTTTCTGCGTGTAATGTTATGATATGTCTTATTATGCGTGTACTTTGACGATGATGATGATTTTGTTTGTTCCATTTCATATCATCAAAATACAAGCATAAAAATATAAAATATCTTTGAAGGTCTTTGTTTTAGTTCACGTGTACTTTTCATTTTTCTGCGTGTATTGTCATGATATGTCTTATTATGTGTAATACTAAGTAAAGTACACGCATAGTGCATGTAAAGTACACGTGAATGTTTTTGTTAATGTCACGTGTACTTTTTATTTTTATGCGTGTACTTTGATGATGATGATTTTATGTGCAGTAATAAGTAAAGTACACGCATTTTACATGTCAAGTACAAGTGAATGTTTTTCTTAATTTCACGTGTACTTTTCATTTTTATGCGTGTACTTTGATGATGATGTTATGTTGAATACAAACTAAAGTACACGCATTTTACATGTCAAGTACACGTGAATGTTTTTCTTAATTTCACGTGTACTTTTCATTTTTATGCTTGTACTTTGATGATAGGTGTTGTTATTTAGAAATAATAAAGCAAAGTACATGTTAAAAATGTAAAGTACCTTTGAATGTTTTTGTTTAGTTCACAAGTACTTTACATTTTTATGCGTGTATGTTAATGTTAGTCTTGTTAATAATAAAGCCAAGCAAAAGATTGGAAAGTAAACGCGCATGTATTTTTATCTTTATCATGTGTACAATACATTTTTATGTTTTGTCTTGTTATTTACAAACAATTTAAATTAAACACAATATATTTCCCATGCGTTTTAGGGTCTACGCCAGCAGCATCAATATACAAAGTGTTGTACATGGATATGTTATTTATTTTAATTTTAATATATTTTTATATTTCAGGACTTTTTCTTGTTGCATATGCTGGTGTTGATTCCGAAACCGAAGACAACTGGATGTGGTTTCTAGTCAATTTGCATAGTGCAGTAGTTGAGCAATATCAAAACATAACATTTATATCAGATCGAAACAATGGATTACTTGAAGCTGTTTCGAGGATCTTCCCGTTGTGTGCACATTCCTACTGTATACATCATTTACAAGGGAATATAAAAAAGAAAATTCGTGGGAATTGTGCTAGATTTCGAAAGAAAATTGTTAAAGATTTTTTGCCTTGTGCATATGCTGTCTCAGTAGATGTATTTCACAAGAATATTGAAGCATTAAAGAAGGAAGGAGGAGCTGCTATTGCCGATTTCATTGATAATTTGCCTCCCGAGAATTGGTCCTGTGCATATTTCCCTGGTAAACGGTATGGTGACATGGCATCTAGTGTTGCGGAGTCATTCAATTCATGGATATTAGAGGAAAGGAATTTACCAATAATGAATATGCTTGATAAATTGAGAGTGAAGATTATGAATTTCAATGCAAACAAACTTGTTGAGTCTGACACTTGGACAAATGAGCTATGTCCTTTTTTCAAAAGTTACTGAATGAAAATTGGAATAAAAGCCGACATTGGACTATTAGTCGCTCAAGTCAAAATGTATTTGAAGTTCATTCAGAAGTACGAGCAACAGTTGACTTAGGAGAAAGGACTTGTTCTTGTAAGAGTTGGCAGATTAGATGTTTTTCATGTTCTCATGTTGTTTGTGTTGTGCGGAGGAAAGGGACCAGTATTTATGATTATATTGAGGAGTACTATAAGGTATCTTTCTACAGAAAATCATACTCGATACCTATAGTTCCTCTTCCGGATTTTATTTCCTTAAATATTCCTATTCCTGAAAATCCATCTATCCTTCCACCAATGACTAAGAGACCGACAGGCAGGCCAAGAAATAAGAGAATAAAGTCTTCTGGTGAGATCACAGTAAGGGAAGTTACTTGCTCGAGGTGTAGTAAAACGTGTCATTACAGGTCTACTTGTAAGGAACCCATTTGACTATTTTTAAAATTGTTGAATTCATTCATTTTAACCATTTGATTGAATAAATTAATTAATAAACCATTTGTTTCACATAAATGAATGTAATTTATTTTTAAGTCTCATTCTTTAGTTTTCTTTTTTGTGTTGCTGTACACATATTTTTCATAAAACATACATGATCATTATTCCTTGTGTTCACGTGTACTTTACCTTTGTATACGCATGTTATGTACAGTACACGTGCATTTTGATGTCCGAAGAAATTTTAGGTATTTTAGCAATAGTCCCATTTGTGAAGGTTTTGTTTGTCCTAATCCCATTTGACTTTTATATTCATAATTAGTCCCATTTAGCAGTTGTGGATGGTTACAACTGCATTCCGAGAAAAACGTGGACTGCTATATGGGGTGTGATTGTATTATTGTTCAGAGGCATTTTAATTTCCACATTCATTGAATAGGACTAACAACAACAAATGATATATCTAGGATCGGAGGCAAGATGATGATCAGTTCAATATGCGTATATTTAAAAATGGATTTGGTCAGGTCAATATACATGTACTTTATAAAAGCATGCGTGTACTTTACTTAATGTACATGCATGAAGTACACGCATAATATAAATATAATATGCGTGTACTTGATGAAATGTGCGTGTACTTTATGAAGTACATGCATTGATAATTAAAGTACACGCATTTAAATATAATTGTACATGCATGTTTTAGCAAAGTACACGCATATTGATATGACAAAAATCTACTTCAATATACGTGTACTTTATGTATTCTGCATGTAATTTTATCAAGTAGACGTATATAAATGCATGTACTATTTGGAAAATGGTTTTTGACATTACAATCTGCTTGTACTTTATAAAAGACATTCGGGTCACTCATATTCTTAAACTCCTATGGGTATTATGGTCTGCGCCAGCGTCATTATTATACAAGTATTTCAATAGGCGTGTACTTTGTAGACTATGCATGTACTTTATAAAGTACACGTGTAATATATAGAGTACACGCATTTATATAATGTTTTGGGACAATATCTTGAGTACACGCATTATTATACAAGTATTTCAATAGGCGTGTACTTTGTAGACTATGCATGTACTTTATAAAGTACACGTTTAATATATAGAGTACACGCATTTATATAATTTTTTTTACATGAAATGTTATTAATGTTAAAAATTTTAACAAAACACGTGATCATGTTTATAAGGGTTCACGTGTACTTTACTATATTGGGTGTATGACATAACTCAGAACACATTCATGAAAGAAATAAAAATTTTATTAAAAACAAAAAAATAAAGTATAATTTTTCAAATAAAGAAAGCTTAAAAAACTAAACAAGGCTTCTAGTAGGGATGTTTGTCAAAGGCATCTAGGATGTCAGGGAGGGAGAGAGTCAATTAAATTCGACCAGTGTCGAATTTCTTCTTCTATGACAGTTACAAGGCCTTCATGGAGAGCCTTCTTCTCCTTCAGCTTTGCGATTTTCATGGGAACTTCTTGTGTATAGAAAGACATGAGTTCTTCATGTGTTTGAGGAGGGTCCTCATCCACATTAAATAAATCTATAGGATTGGGTGGAAGTCCAGAATAGACTTCCCTCACATATGTTTGAAACTGCTCAAAGGCATTTTCATATGAGGAAATATTTTTCTCAATTTGCCTTTTTTTTTTTATTTCTTGCATACCTCTCAAGAGTTTCTCGCAAGTTTTCTGCTGGAATAGTCATTATGTTATCTTTACTCTAGATGTAATGGTTAAGAAAGGAACAAATATTACTCTTTTATAGGAAAAGTGAAAGTTATTTATTTCTTGACCAGAAGTAGTTGGGAAGTGAGTAGTTGAGCTTAATAAATTGATTTTGGTTATTGTGTCCTTAATGAATTCTTCAAAGTAGTTTTCAATTAAAATAATAAATAATTATTATATTAACCAGTGCGTGTACTTTAGTAAAAATGCGTGTACTTTGAAGAATTCATTGGTGTACTTGGTAATTATGACTTGTATTTTTCGTGAAAACTGCTTGTACATTGTTTCATAACAATCAGATGCATTGTTTGTCTAAACCTTACGTGGATTGTGGTCCGCGCCAGCGGAAAAAAACCATTTTGGTGTAATAAATATTGTAAACAATAACCAATATAACACAAAATAAATTACAAAAATATGTTTTGAATTTGAATCACAATTTATAGATGTTTTTTCTCCTTTCGGGGGAAGAAATATGTTGACAGATGAATTTTCCCGAGTACATATGCTCTTTGTTTTAGCATGTCAGGGTCTTGAAACAATTTTTTCATTTTCTTGTTTCTGCTTATTTGTTCAATGTAGTACATGCAGAACACCCCACAGTCAACCCTGAAATTACAATAAAAAAAAATATACAAATTAGTATGATGTGATGAAATTTTTTGAAAGGATACAAATTAGTAATTTTTAGAAATGAAGTTTTTCTTACCCATTATATTGTTTAGGGCATTCATGATCTCTTATTAGGTCAAATTTGAGATCACTTTCCAGCAAGAAATCTATAGTCCTTCTTTCTTGCTCTGTCAATGGATCATCATCCATTGTAAACTCATTTGGTGTATCTTCTTCAAATTTCCTCTGAATTTTGTAACCATTATTTTTCATTGTTTCTGCTTCAGTCTTCAATAGGCACAGTGTTTTTTGGAAGACATAAAACTGTTAAGAAGACAAATATTTAGTGTATACAAATAAAAGAGTATATGAAGATTAAAGAGTGAAAAGTACACGCATAATATAAAAGTACACGCATATTTTTTTTCATATCACGTGTATTTTAAAATATGATGCATGTACTTTGCCTAATGTGTTAAAAGTACACGCATAATATTAAAGTACACGCATATTTTATTTTAAAATATCACGTGTATTTTAAAATATGATGCGTGTACTTTGCCTAATGAGTTAAAAGTACACGCATAATATTAAAGTACACGTAACTTGTATTGGTTCATTTCACGTGTATTTTAAAATATGATGCGTGTACTTTGATAATCTGGGTAATTATGTACAACTAATACAAAGTACACGCATTATATAATACACGTGTACACGTGTATAATATAAGTACAAGTAACATTACTAATTAAGTTTAGGCACTAACCAATTTTTTTTCATCATCGAAGAATGTTGTGTTTTTTTCCTTGTCGTTCGGTCGAAGGAGATCCATGTGGACCACTATATTTTCTTTTTTGTATATCACAAGTAATGTGAAATGTCCTACACTATGTCTTAGTACAATGAACAAATTATTACAAGTGCCTAAGTATTCAAATAAATCCTTGTATAATTCCCCCTTCTTATTGACTCCATTTGTTCTACAAGCTTATATCTGAATAAAAATTATAGACATAGTGTTAATAAAAAAAACTGAAATTTTGTTTCTCAAAACTTTCGTTTTATTTGTACTTACCCAACAATAATCAGAAAAAGTGTGTGAGTAGGAGAGCCCTTCCTCTGACAATTTTAATCTCAATACTTCACTAAACGCAAGTATTATCTGTTTCACACAATATAAAATGGTGAGGAAATAATAATGTTGAAATTTAATGGATGTCTAATATTTGGATTACATACTTGGCTTGAAATTTCTTGATTGTTGAGGACTTCAAGTAAATCTTCCCATGGGACATACGAAACCATCCCTTGGAAAATAAATTCCCTGCATTTTATATAATCAATAAGAATTGTATAATAATAATAACCTTATTCTTTTGCACCAAAAAAAATATAAATTAGCGAAGTGATAAATCATAAAACAATAAACTTTACCATGGCTTAGCAATTTTAATAAACTCTTCAATCTTTTTCTTCGAAGCTTCATCGAGATATTTGTATGCTTCGATTGCTTCAAGCTTGACGCGAGTTTCCTTCATTTTTTCAGCTATTGTTATACGACCTTTTCTAAGCTTTGACTCTTTTTGTTTCTTAATTGGTTCAAGCTTTTCTGTTTCGTCGTCAGCTTTTCTTTTCTTCTGCCCTCTAGTAAGAGGTCCTTTTGTTTTGGATATTTTGGGGCTGCCCTGAACTTTCTTTGAGGCTAGTTCAATCTTTAAACTCGAAATTTCGTCAAGGAGTTATTTATTAATGTTTTCCTGATATATTTAACAAGGAATGTTGGATTGTAAGCATTTTTTGAAACAATGATTCATTTTCTCTTACGTGTATTTTATATAATACACGCATGTATTTTAATACATCCGTGTATTTTATAAAGTACACGCGTGTATTAAAATACGTGTACTTTATAAAATTTATAATATACATAAAATTTATAATAAAATTAAGATGTGTAGCGTGTAATAAATATCTATTGTATTTTATAGATACCTGGTCAGTTTTTTTTAATTCTGATTCTTCAAGCATTTTCTTCAACTCCGAAATTTCGTCATTAAGGATTTTATTATTGTTTTCCTGTAATACAAAAAAAAAAATGTTACATTATAAACAATGCATTATTTTTAATTAAATAATGCATGTACTCTGCATTATATCTGATATCAAATAAAAATGCATTAAAAATACTATGAAATAAAACTGCGTGTACTTTGAGAAAACTGCGTGTACTTTGAGAAAACTGCGTGTACTTTGGAAAACTGCGTGTACTTTAAACGTGTACTTTAGGAAAACTGCGTGTACTTTAGGAAAACTGCGTTACTCTGCATTCAAAAGTACCTGTTGAGTTCTTTTCCACTCTGACTCCTCAAGATTCTGCCTCAATGTCATCTTTTCTATGTCAGCATCTTTCCATTGTTGCAATGTATCATCATACTTTTTTTCAGATCTTCATTAGTCAGAGACAGATATCCATTCTTTTGTTCCAAAATTCGTGTTGATTCTGCCTGTTTTTTCAATGATTCATCCAATTCTTTAATTCTATCTGAGTCACTCATTGTGACTTGATCAAGCTTTTCTTTTAAAGAATTGTTTAACTCAACTAGTTGGGCATTTTCTACCTCCAATTTATTTAATAACTCTTTTTCCTTCAAAAGGTTGGAATTCTCCACCTTTAAGTTCTTCACTTCCTCATGGGCTTCAAAAAGTGAATCACGACCTACCTGCAACTGTACATTCAAAATGGCACTCTCCACCTCCAAAGAGGTCACCTTCTCAAGTGCACCATTAATGTCTTCAGCTGTTTTAGATAGTTGGTTATTTTTTTTCCAACAATTCCCTTTTCAAAACAATAATTTGTTCCTCCAAATTAACCTTTGGTTTATCTTTTCCCTTCTTTTTCTTTGGAGTCACAATGTTTTTAAGGGGAATATTCCAACCATGTGAAAACTCATTGTCATTAATATCTTCAGCAACATTTTTTGATGATGAATCGGCATGTATAGGACTTTCTATAGATATGTTCAAAGAGTAACTTGGCCCTTCAAACTGAGATTGTTTTTGTATAGGACAGTCCTTACAAGCTGGTTTACTTGTAGCCTACTTCAAAGTTACTGTTGAGATGTCATTCTTCACAAACCATTGTTTCAAAGACGACAACTTCCACTTCAGGAATTTTGGAGTATTTTCTTTATATTCTTCAACGGGAGAAATAATTTCAAATTTCTCACATGCCCAATACTGTGATCATACAAAAAACAAAATGAATTTAATACTTGTATTACCTAGGGATTCATAATGGAAAGTACAAGAGATTTGTTCAAAATACATGCAAAATTAAACGTGTACTTTACAAATTTTACAATTGTATATTGAAAGTACACATTACCATTTCAAATTACACTTATACTTTGTTAATATAAGTTCACGTGTACTTTCTAAAGTACATTTATAATATTGACAGAAGATATAACAAGAGTATTTTTAGAGTACACTGGTTATATTTACAAAACATAGTACACGTGTACTTTGTAAAATACAAGTGTACTTTCACATGATATAAGACGTGTATTTTTAAAATACACGTGATTAAGACGTGTATTTTCAAAATACACGTGATATAAGACGTGTATTTTCAAAATACACGTTAAATATCAAGTGTATTTTGAAAGAACAAGAGAAAATATCACATGTATTTTGAAAATACACGTAATATTTTCAAAGTACAGGTAAGTATTGGTATGTAAATTTTGAAATATCAGGAATATCAAGTGTATTTTAAAAATACACGTGAAAATAAACGTGTACTTTCAAAATACACGTGAATTTTTCACGTGTATTTTGAAAATACACGTGAAAATAAACGTGTACTTTCAAAATACACGTGAATTTTTCACGTGTATTATGAAAATACACATGAAAATAAACGTGTATTTTCAACATACACGTGAAAATATCACGTGTATTTTGAAACTACACGTGAGTATTGCTATGTAAATTTTGAAATATCAAAATATTTTTTTGCTCACCAGTAGGAAAATGACACATCCAGTAACTGTGCTAGGTTTTGAACTTGCTGATTTGTCAAGTGAATGTATGAGAAACTCTTGCACAGCAGATGCCCAATCATATTTATTCATTTCCTCAATATTTTCAATGTATTTCACCCAAAATTCTCCAAGGGTGAAGTTTGAGTTGGAGAAAAATAACGTGTTCAAGAAGTGGAGACACACAATTTTAACAAAATCAGCAATTCCTTCATCTGTCTCCAATTCAACTGATTTCTTCAAACCATTCAAAGTTTCTGACTCTCCTATTCTTTTTGAGAAGTATCGTGCTTGTAATCCAGATTTTTGAACAGTATTCGGTCGCTTTTTCAGTTCTATTGATATTAAACCCTCAACCAGGGGTATGCCAAATATTTCACTTATATCTATTGGCATTATTGGAATATTACTCTTCATACGGAAATTTTTGGTTTCCGTATTGTACAGCTCGATAATTGATAAAATATTTTTATCCGTCTTCTTGTGGTCAACTTCTATTACTTTCTCACTGTAATAGGCATTGAAAAGCTCCCAAAATGGAGTCTTCTTAAGAAGTTCAATATGGCTATTGTTTATTTTATCTTTAATCTGATGCAAATCATGGAGAAAGCTAACAATATTTGACCGATATTAGTCATTCTTCTTTGCAGGACGTTTAGCTTTCAATGTCACCCTAGAACTGGAACTGGATGAAGAACTATCATCAGAACTGCTCTTTTTTTGTTTCTTTCCTCTTCTTGCCTTCATCTTCATCCCCATTATATTGATCTATAAACAAAACTTAAATTACTAACCTATAATGATATGTACAAAAAATAAATAAATGCGAATTAGAATAAAACATAGACTAAAATAATAAAATACAAGCGTATTTAACAAAAGTACATGCAATATTCTCACAAACAATTTATACAAGTTTCATCAAAATACATGCTAAAGGCGATAATATATATCGTCAGTTTCATGGAAATACCTAACAGAGGTTGTTCGACAAGTCAAAAATCAAGATTCTCTACTCCTAACATATTCAGTAAAGAAGTGATACAATAGCCGAATGCTAAAAGCTCCAACATTATCAAAACCCCTTAAGCAATACTGCTCAATTCGTTTAGCTAAATCCTTCGCTTTCGATTCAGTTACTTGAAGTTGTTGCACATCAAAAGTTCAGTAAATGTCTTCATAGTAGTAGTAGAAACCAAGTAACCTTTTAGCTCTATCATTGATGCGAAGAAGAAAATGAATTTTGTCATCATTAGTACTATTCACTGTCAATGTGAAAGGTTTTGTATTGTTAAGATCTTCGAACGTGCAAGCAGCAGTTTTGTAGTTGAACATGCTTGATCGTACGATTCCTAAACAATAACACAACAATACAAAATAGTACACTCATAATACACATTAGTACATGGACATTGGATTGAACAAATTGAATTTCAATGTGCGTGTACTTTCTGAATTTTTTGCGTGTACTTTCAACAAAATACACGCAAAAAATGAAAAAGTACACTCAATAAAACTAATTATTACCTAATAACATATCATTCAAATGCAGATGGCTATTGGACAAAAAACACTCCTAAATATTAACAAAATAATAATACTTCTTAAAAACTAATGGAATATCATTCAAATGTCGCTGGCGCGGACCAAAATAACATACGATTGATCAAATATGGATTTAAAATTAATATTTTATAGAGTACACGTATAAAACATAAAAGTACACGCATAATGAATTGAGAAATACAATTTCAATGTGCGTGTACTCTGTGTATTTCACGTGTACTTTTAAAAAGTACACGCAAAATACACATAATACACGCAACACAGGGCTTGTACATGTACATATTCTATAGAGTACAAGTATAAAACATAAAAGTAAACGCATAATGAATTGAGAAATTCATTTTCAATGTGCGTGTACTCTGTTTATTTTGCGTGTACTTTTAAAAAGTACACGCAAAATACACATAGTACAAGCAACACAGAGCTTGTACATGTACATATTCCAATCATGTATATATTCCTAGTCCTTGATAAATCCTCGATAAATGATGTATACAGGAGGAAAAGTACAATGATGAAATACATATATCTAACATGAAAAAAGTGTGTTTTGCAATTAAAATGAGGAAAACAAATAAATGATGAAATACATATCATGAAAAAGAAGAATGTGATTTCATCAGTCCATATGTCTACAAATTTATACATATGAGACCACAAAATACACAAGGACAAAAAGGTGATAAGAGAATGTATACATACTTGTTAGTGCTGTTTGGAAGAATTTGATTTAGAATGTAAAATGTAGAACTTCAACGATTAGGGTTTGAAAGAAGAGAGCTAGGGTTTTGATCGAAGAGAGTTAGGGTTTTGATCGAAGAGAGTTAGGGTTTTGATCGAACAGAGTTTCTAGAGCTTCGATCAGGAGTATTTATATTTTGTTGTTGACAAAAATTTGATTGAGAAATAGATTCCTTTTGGGGTTTTGATCGAATAGATGGTACGATTAAGGTTTTGATTCAAGAGAGAATACAATATTTTTGGCGCTTCGATTTCTGAATAGTGCGTGTTTGTTTTAATTTCGGGGTATTTATATGTTGGACCTAATCGTTTAAAATTTTTTGGGCGTGATTTTTTTGTTCAAAATTGCTAGTGCAAGGACTAGACTGTTAAAGCCCATTTTTTATAATCTTACATTGACTAGATGGTTTCTTAAAGTTGGTTTCCTCGGATCAGTTTATATTGTTTACACGGTGCTTGGTGACGTCATCATATTTCTTGTTGGGAAGGATGAGTAAGATGAACTTGCCTGTAAGCATGTCATTTGGTATCTTTTCACTTTGAGATAAATTAATGCGAGGCTTAAAATAACACATAATTGTAACAAATTGATGGGGAATGGTGATGCAATTGTTTGATGAAAGATAACAATAAATAATGATAATTATTTTGAAATGACATGATGGTAGCTCCTTTCTTTAGTTTTATCCCGTTACATGCTCGTTAACATTCGTAATTATGGATTTCTTTTTAATATGGTTTATATCTCCCAAGTGGCAGAAGCAATATTTGTTATAACCTCAGCTGTAAAGGATGTATGCGGGAAACCTCCGACAGAACGCCTTTTCTTGGATAAATATGAGAAGATGTGCTTGTGTCTCGATGAGATCGTATGGAAGGTGAGGTGATATCAACTCGTTGGGTAGTATCGTTCAGAAAGCAGTACCTTGATTCAACTTTTTATTTCTTTGTTTATCAGATATTACCATGATTCAACTCGAATGCAAGCTAGCTACTCTCTCCTTCCCATACTAAGAGTTCCTATTAATGCATACCAACATCACTAGCATCACCTGGTGTTGAGCTTCATCGCCCTAACTTCCCTAAGTGATGTTGAAATTTCACGTTGTTTTATATACTCTATCGGTCTCAAATTAAGACTCCTACTTTCTTCTTTGAAACATCCCAAATTAAGAGTTTACTTTTTTTCTAGTACATAATTGACAAACCAAACTTCATAATAATGAACAAGTCTTCGTCTTGACCATTCACTCCATTCTGATATGGTTATATATGAATATTTTCTCCCACTTTTATGGGCAATTTTGCAATAGACCCTCACTTTCATTCCGTTAACTTTGCATCCAAATCATTAGTCAACAATGATGTTTACACTTGAACTTTTGAGTTGTAATTCCACTTTTATAATCAGCTTTGCAATAGACCCTCCCTTTTTTAAGTACGTACAATACACTCTCAATCTCTTAAATCATTTTTTTTAAACTCAATTGGTGTACATTTAAAAAAATCGATTTTGTTTTCCAAAAACTTTAAAAGTCCGAAAAATAAGAAATTTGGGAATAAAATTAAAAAACATTCGGAAAAGTTCGTATTAACATCTACTAAAAAATTGGAATGGTATAATGTCAATTAAGAAAAATGTCCGAAAAAACCAAAAAAATCCAAGAAACAACAAAAGTAAGAATAATTTGATAATAAAATCGAATAATATTCAGAAGAATTCTAATCGGCATACATTATAAAAATCGGAATGGTATAATTTTGAAAAAAAAACTAGAATGCATCTTCTAAATTTAAAAAAAAAATTAATAGGAATTAATTTCAAAAAATTTTGAGTTTTTAAAAAAAGTATACTATTCCAATTTTTTAATATATGCCGATTATGACTTTCTGAAAATTTTCCTATTTTTCTGATTTTATTCGTGTGTGAATTTTTCTTATTTGAAATTATATGTAGATGCCAATTAGGACTTTTCTGATTTTTTTATTGTATTCTAAAATTTCTTATTTTTTGAACTTTTCGAATTTTTTTAAATATATGATATTAAGTATTTTAATTTTTAATAAAAATAAAAAGATGAGAGAGTTACCTTCTTGAGAGTGAATTGCAAATACTTAAAACAGTGAAGTAAAAACTCAAAATGGTCAATTTGAATTACCATTAAATAACGGTTTGGATGGAGAATTAACTATTCCAAATATTTAAAAGAACGGGGGTTTGCAAAACTTGTCATAAAAGTGGAGGGGAAATCAAAATAACCCTCGAGGGAAGCAGGTATTTGAATAGACCCCGTAGGAAAAGTCTTTGATTCCAAAATTGAGTAGGCATGCTACATTTAGGTGATGCTATCGAAAGTTGACCTTCCGAGCAAGACCCATAACTGCCCCCCCCCCCCAAAGGGCTTAATCAACATGGTCGTTCGGATGGGGAACGGCGTGAAGCTCCCCGTTACTGCTATCGTTCTTGGCTCTTTGTACACTTTGTTGGATCGTGTGGCGGAGGATTCTGCACGGAGCATCGGTAGGTTTAATGTTTCTAATTATGCCGACAATGTCCTTATAACAGCTTTTCCTTATGCCCATTTTCCAAATTATGCTCCTGCGGCCAATTACCCTGGTTCTCAGCCCATGTGGATCCCCCGTATTTATTGTTGGAAGAATAAAAGTGTTAAGAATCCCCTCGTTTCCTTGGTCGATCGAGCAGAAAGGTTCTTACCTCGCCCCAATATTAGGGTGGATCAATTTTTTACCAATGACTTTTTTGCTGAGGAGGAATGCCCCGTTACCCCTATTGATGAAGCTCTTGCTAGGAATTTTCCTGAGAACAGTGTTCCCCTTTTGCTAATCCCTTCTTACCTGCCTTCATACCCATAGTGGTCTTCCTTTTATTCTATTTACAGCCCCCACCGTGTAATAATTCAATGCGACTATGATCAAGGAGCCCCTTTATTGAGTCATTTCACTCGTGAAAAACCCACAAAATTTTCTTTCTCCTGTGCTAACTATCCGACTTCGATTATCCAGTCAATCACGTGATCCCGAGCAAACAGGCTCGAGGAAAGAGGTTGGCTATATACCTAAACATTTTCGGGCAAAACCAACTGGTGTGTTTTCAAACCAACATTTTGAAGGACCCCTGGTACCCTGAAGTTGAGAGATTCCCACCCACAGAGTTGGGTTTAAGAAATTGCACCACCTCATCATTTGTTTTTCCTTTTAGTACTGCTAACATCAGTGTACCCTCCGAACTGCCCTCGGTATCTCCTGTGGAGCAGGAAGTTGTGAAAAAGAAGAAAGCATCCCTTCCAGTCGAAGTTGCTGCCGTTGCCTCTGGTCCTTCGAGACTGGTTGAGACAACTGAATCCCCGTGCGTTGTCTTGTCTAGGCAGCGGTTAGGGCCACCCAAAAGGTGACTTTGAAGAATCTCAAAACCATCCCCTAGCCTCCAACTGACCATACCCCCGACCCCAAAGTCGTCCAAGTGGTGAGATCAATGTTTGATCAGCTTCTCCTAACCTGGGAGAATTTTAGTGAAGAAGACAAGGCATTTATGTCGGCCC